>NW_021024849.1:433922-494333 GCF_004153795.1 Camellia sinensis
CAACTTCATCCGATCCCCATTGTTTTTGGTACGGAATCGACTGACATTTTTCACACAAATCGTAATTTCACCCCTGGTTATGCCCGAATGACCTTTTCTTTTGCCCCTTTTCCCCACCCCGCATTCAGCGTACAAGCTTGTGCCTAGTGGTAGAGCCCCTGTCAACGCCTCCATACCGCGTGTCCGGAGGTATTTTGCACGCCCTTTGTTTTTCACTTCTTGGGAGCTTGAACTTCTGCCTGCAGTCACCACCATTGTTTTCGCATTCCCTTGCGGAATCTTGACCCCCTTTTGCAACAATTATGTTTCCGCTTCTTGCAGTTAGCCTTACAGTACCCATTTTGAACTCCTTGTGTTAGCTTCTTAGGCGCTTGCCTCTTGCAGCTGTTGCTCTCGCTCTCCCGAAGTTGCCCGCTTTGCTTCTATAGCTTCTCCAGTACTTCCCTTGCTCCCTTCTCCACGAGCTTGCCCCTATTGTTTCTCTCTAGCGAGACACCATACATTAAGACGAGGTTGCACCTTTGGTACTACGGCAGCCACATTTTTATTTCTGCATAGCTATCATCTGTTGATCATGATATCCTAGGGTTACATCCACTTAGCGACTGGACTATTACTTTGGCTCAACTTTGCCCCCCCAGGTTTCAGGTCAATACTAACACCCTACGCGTCTCCACATCTATCTCAAGGTTCTTGGAAGGGTTTTTTCCGCGGTTCACGCGCTAAGTTTTTTGGTCCACGACCCTGCTGGTTTGCTGAAGCACTCCCGGGTACACCCCTTTTCTCTTTTCTTCCCCCTTTTGTTGCCACACGCTTTTGGCCTCTTTTGCTTGCTGTTTTCGCTTCGGTAATCCTGAATACATCTGTTTCTTTTTCACATACTTTTACTCTTTGTATTACAGACTCACTTTTTGTCATTTAGGGTTGTTTTCCCGTCTAAGGCCTTGGTTTTGGCTCTTACTTATGTAGCTTTTTTGTGAGCTTATGGGCCCCGTTGTATGCCTTCTCCCCACTAGCCATCTAGGGACTTTCCGTGGGTGGGTGTGGCGCATGGTGTTTTGAGGTCCTACCACGCAGGAGAGGGCCACATCCTCTCCCTTTGTTGCCTGCTTTGTTTGCTCTTTGCCTTTCACAGGCCCTCTTTTCTTATCCAGCCTGTAGGCCTTTTTGGTGATCTTTTGAGCCCTGCTTCGGCTCTCTTCCCTCCGTTTTTTTGGCCACTTTTTTTAGCTTTTGAGTTAACTCGCCTCCATTCCTAACTTACTCAGGAGCCCTGTCATTCTTGCATGTATTGCCATGTTTCAGTGGGTTTTTGGCTCAATATTTTGGCATTGCCGTTCTGTTTTTGGCTGGTTTTGGTGGCCCTCCATGCTTCACTCGGCTTGTATGTACTATGCTTACTAGCTCACCTTGCCTGTTGTTTTGGCCTCTATCTAGACCTTTTGGCCACACTCCCCGTCTTGTTCCTCTTTTTGGGGCTGCCTTAACGCTCTCATTTTGGCGTCTTTGTCGAGATTGGTCTTGCTGCTGGTTGTGTGTTAGCCTTGCTTACCTTAGAGTTTTGGGGTCCCTATGAATGTGTTGGCTTGAGTCACTTTTAAGTGTTTTGGCTCTGATGCTGACTTTCAGTTTTGGATTGTCATATTCTTATGTTTAATCATGCCATTCCATGTTTTCCGATTGTGCTTTTCTACCATTTGTGCGCCTTGCATGAGCTTCATTTTGTGCCACTTCAGGCATCCCTTAGTATTTTGCCATTTTTTGGGCCTGCATAGGGCTGTTTGGGGTTGGGTTTGGTCATCTCCGAGCCTCGCTTTGCACTACGTCTCGTGTATGTCTGTTCACCTCTCTTGTATTGAGTCCTTCTCCTGCCATTGTGTGCGTCGTTTGCACATGATTCGACCCTTTTGTAATGTCATTTCAGCTTGGATTATGTCATTTTGCCCTAACCTTCACTCTTTTCCATGACTAGGAGCGTTGCGCTCTTGTGGCTATGCGTCGACAGCCCTTGCACTTGCTGTTTGCATGTGTTTTGTTCCTCTTTTCATCAATGTTTGGCACTGACTTTGTCCATGCTTGAAGAGTTTCTACCTGTTAGTGTAAGTCCCATCTCACCCTGTTGTTGCCAATGCTTGTTCTTTTTCCTGTTGTGCTGCTAATAACAATGTACTACATGTTTAGGTTGTATCCTACTGCTCTTGGCACACCTTGTTTGTTGTTACGTTCATCATGCATGTATTACATCTGTCTGTATACTCGCCTTTGCATGTTTTATGGTTGCCTAATTGTGTTGTTTGCTGTTATCCATCTTGCAATACACTTGTAAAAAGTTCATGCTTTGTTCAATGCTTGCTCTTGCAGTATTGTTAATTGTGTTGCTTCGTATAGTTAGTTGCTGTGCCTGCTCAAATGTTGCCACGTTAGTTTTGCTTGCAAAATGCTTACGGTTGCAATAGCATTGTGTGCGCATGCCTTTGTGGCTTCTTGAATCAAAATCATATAGAGGTTGGGGCACGTATGTGTTTTTGGTGCATTTTCATTTGTATCAAATTGCACACTTGGTGCCTTTGCATCATTCATTGAAATGCGTGATTTGGTGGCTCGAGGGTCGAGGAACTCAAACCCCCTTGAGTTCATAGCTGAATAGGGAGGGTGGTTCGTAGCATACTATTTGTTGTAAAATTCCTTGCCATGCACAGTTTTGTACCTGCTGCAGCAAAACAGAGTCTCTGTCAGGAACAAGATGGCGGTCGGCCCTTTCAAGTTGCGGCCGGCTACCAAGTAGGCCGATGCCCCACTTTTGGTCGGTGGCACTTCCTAATGGCCGGTGGTCTTATTTTGCGGTGACATGCCCAAATGCTCAGGGAGTGTATTCAGAAGATCTCAAAGGATTTTCACAGTTGTAGAAGTGCATACAGTGCTAAATAGAGGCAACATGTGGATGGCAATGGTTTTTCCGAGCGAGGTGAATGAGGCATGCTGCATTGACCTTCCCGAGGCCAGCTTTACTGTTTTAGCAATAGCTTATTAATTTGTTAATTAATTAAGGTTTTTTTAAAATATTTAAATTTAGCTAGAGTAGTTAATTATTTATTTGGTTTGTATTAATTCTTTTGGCCCTCACGAGAGATGGGCGAATTTTGTAAATGAGGGTGCGTTGTGTGTGATGCATGTCTTCCAACCACGTCATTTCTTCCCTTTTTATTACCTGCTTTCAATGGTTAGTCTTAGGGAGTTAATTAAGCATACTTATGAATTGCATGTTTGCAATAAATTCATTCGTATTGACCACCGGGCTGGGGCATCATACTAATTGCATAGTTTTCAATTTAACTGATACGTTGTATCGAGTTGTCTCCGCATCTCACATGCATTACTTAGGGTATCGAGCCTATTTAGTTGCAATTTTGCATTGCGTTGCTTTAGCCATTGGTAAATGAACCTAGGATCTGCATGATTTAAGTAGTTTCGTGTTTTGGCTCGGAGTACACTGTGAGTGTTTATGCTTTAGCATCTTGCATGTATGTGATGTTAAATGACAGCATGCTTTGCCATGAGGTTAGATTGCTATGTAATAACTGCCTGAATGCTGTGGTGAAAGTTTGGATTGCTGAATTGAACAATTCATTGGAACCGTGTTTTAGCCTACTTGGAAGTAGCAAACTTAACATTCCAACAAATGATATGCAATGCTTTGTCCCAAATTAGGGCGATCTAGTTCTAGTACTGTTATTGCTGTGCGCATACGTAGTAAAGATGTTGCTAATTATGGATAGAACATGTGTTTTTCAAAAATCGATATCATGCGATATCATGTTTAGTAGTGGCCGATCTTTGATCGGGCGAGCGAGGGTGCTCATAGCTGACCTTCCCCAATCGTACCCAAGTTCCCGAGCCGAGGCAACTTTGGTGATAACGGACACGTGGCCTTAGGCACGAGTCAGGGTTTCCTAAATTCTCCCAAAATACAATATTTAGGTGGCGACTCTGTATCTGGAAAAGCAATCCATGTTTGGCACTTTTTTCTAAAAATCAAATTTTCAAAACGATTTGCCGGATTTGGACTCTTTGGTGATTCATCGGTCTTGCATTGCACTCCGCGAGATTAGATACAAGACCGTGACATTGAGTCCAAACTGTAGTAAGCCCCAGTGAACAAAATGGGATTCCCTCCCGGGACGTTCGGGGATGTCCACAGCTGTGTGCCCAAAATGAGCTGCGTGCCCGAAATGAGCTGTGTGCCCGAATGAGTTATGTGCCCAAAAGAGTTGTGTGCCCAGATAAACAGAGTGCTGTGTTTCGAGCTTCCGAATGAACAGAATATTGTGTTGTGAGTCGCGTGCCAAACAAACAAAGTGTTGTGCTGTGAGCTGTGTGCCAAATGAATGGAATGCTATGTCGTAAGCTGTGTGCCAAGTCTTGCATGGTTCATGCATTTTATCACACTATTTTGCGCATCGCACTGTTTTGTGCAGTTTACACTCGCGTTTTCTTGCGCATCGCACTGTTTTGTGCAGTTTATCACTCGTGCTTTCTTGCGTATCGCACTGTTTTGTGCAGTTTTACACTCGCGCTTTCTTGCGCATCGCACTATCCTGTGCGTTTCATTATAGGTTCTCATCTTGCAGAGAAAATGCTTATATCTTTTGCATTGAACATGTTTACGCTTTCGTGCGCATCTTACCTGCACTTGTTAGTGCATTGCATTGTTCGCGCTTTCATGCGCATCTTACCTATACTTATTAGTATATCGCATTGCTCACGCTGTCTTGCGCATCCTTTGTCTTAGCAATGTCTTGTGCACACACTTATATCGCACTGTCTTCTGCATCCACCCTACATCGCACTGTCTTGTGCACCTGTATAGCACTGTTTTGTGCATTCCCTCTGTGTCGCATTGTCTTGTGCATTCACTTTCACTCGTACTGTCTTGTGCACATTGTTTTTTTGTATCATTCGCATTGTCTTGTGCACTCCCTGGTCTGGGAGACCTTAAATCCTCTGGTCTAGGAGACCTTAAATCCTGCATCTTTATTCGCACTGTCTTATGCACTTTCCGGTCTAGGAGACCTTAAATCCTCTAAAGGTGCAATTCCTTTGGTGTTTGTCGTGCCCGAACAACTTCCGATGGTCTGGTATAGCCACCTGCCTATGTTTACGGTGAGTTCCTAGGAGACCAACTGAGATGGTGGAAACTAGAGTTCGAATGGCTCATGCCTAGAACACAAAGGTTCGGGATTTCTGAGACTAAAGTCTGGTTTGAATACCCAGGGGTATATCCTCGGCTTGAAATCTATATGGCAGCCCCATAGATTGAGATAGCATGTGTATGCGCCTCAATTCTGGATACTGAACCAACCTAGTCTGTCACCCTGTTGGAGAATAGGGAAAGCTGCGACCATAGCCAGGGAGAAAAGTAGTACCCGTGGTTCAACCGAGAAGAAGGGGAAGATTCCCACATCAGCATGAGGTAGGACATTGCTGAAGAAAGTCATTGCCAATTGCCCCTGTAAGGTACCTTCACTTCCTAACTACTACATTGCATTTTAGCTACTCCATTGCATTTTAGCTACTCCATTGCATTGAATTGCATTGCATTGCATAAGTCCAATTTTCAAACCGGCTTCGCGTAGCGTATAAGTCCAATTCTCAAACCGGCTTCGTGTAGCGTATAAGTCCAATTTTCAAATCGGCTTCGCGTAGCGTATAAGCCCAATTATCAAAATCTTCCTGCATATCATTTTGCAACCTGCCCCTGAACTACGCTGGTTTGATTCCTTGCAAAGGGATATGTAGGCATCCTTCGGGTTCAACCATTTATCTGTATTTTGTTTGTTTATCCAAGTCTTCGGCCTTGTCAAAAATGGGTCGTCTCTGGGCTTTGACATTCACTCCCGTCACTTATGACTTTCGAGTTCTGTCAAAGAGGAGCAACTGTAGACACCCCATTTTTGACCGACCTTAAGACTCGGACGTCACCGATTGAGCGCTCGGTGATTGCACATGTTGTGCTCGTTTCAAGGTTTCGGAGTTCTTGGCTGAGAGCCTCACCTCCGGACCTCGGGACTCCTTATACTTTGACTCGGTCTGCAGACTAAGTCTTGTTTTCTCTTCCCGGAGGGAGAGAGAGGTCTGGTAGACCATCTCTCAGTGGTCATAGACTACTTTTCGTGGTCGTAGGCCACTGTTCCCGTTTGGAGACTGGTTTTGGGTTTTCGGAGCCGTCGATCGGACGTCTCGGTTCGGGACCGCTTAACATTCTCTGTTTGGCACGTTTTTTGGAACACACCTTGTTTACTCTGTCTAGAGGGACACTGTGGCCCGGGAGACCACTTTTGTGGTCATATGCCACTTTTTGTGCTCAACAGCCAGTTTTCGAGGCCCCGGGCCACGCGTTTTGCCTCCCGAACTCTTGTTTTGCATCCGTTTTGGTTTGTCATGGGTACAAACCTTGCTTTCCGTGTTTGGAAAGTGGTACAAGGTTGGGATACCACTTTTTCTCCTTGGAAACCAGCTTTTTCTCCTTAGAGACCACTTTTCTCCCCGCCAGCCAGTTTCCTGGTCGGGAAACCGGTCCCCTTGCTCTTTGGGCCACATTTGCTGGTCCCCCACCACACCACTGGCTTTTTTTCAGTGTGGAGACCACCAATTACCCCTGGAAACCAGCTTTTTCTCCTTGGAGACCACTTTTCTCCCCGCCAGCCAGTTTACTGGTCGGGAAACTGGTCTCCTTGGTCTTTGGGCCACATTTGCTGGTCTCCCACCACACCATTGGCTATCTTTCAGTGTGGAGACCACCAATTACCCTTGGAAACCAGCTTTTATCCATTGAGACCACTTTTCTCCCCGCCAGCCAATTTTCTGGTCGGGAAACTGGTCTCCCTGGTCTTTGGGCCATATTTACTGGTCTCCCACCACACCACTGGCTTTCTTTTAGCGTGGAGACCACCAATTACCCTTGGAGACCACTTTTTTTTCCGGCCGACCAGAAAAAGTAGCTGGCCGACCAGAAAAAGTGGCTGGCCAACCACTTTCTCATAAAAAGTGGTCGACCGACCAGTAAAAGTGGCGGGCCGACCACTTTAACTGGTCGGCGGCCTTCCTGCATATTCTACAGGTGTTGCGGATGCCAGTTGTGCCAACTGGAGTGCACAGATTGCATCCTCTATACACGTATGGTGGATTTACACCCAAGTTTTTAGCTTCTTGAGGAAACTTTAGCTTCAAACCTCTATAAGAGAGTCCCTCCCTCTCCTTTCACCAGGTTCAGATTTTCTCTAAGGCAAAACAATACATATCTCTCTATATCTCTATATTTTGGCTTATAAGGTGCATTGTTCTTGACCCTTTTACACTACACCTCATAGCCATACACTTCCACCATTGATTTGAGATTCTTGGAGGTTGTTTTTAGAGGTTAAAGAGCTGGTTTTTGGTCCCAAAGTTTGCTGGTTTTGTTAAGCTTCAAGGGTAATCACTTTTCCCTCTTTTAAGCATTATTTTGATCCTTCTCTTAGCCTCATTTGCATGCTTATTTGAGCTTTGTTGTCAACTGAAAAAAGGTTCATATTTAAGTGATTTTCATGTTTGTTTAAGGCTCTTTTGGTGTTAGGGGTCATCTACCCTCTTGCAAGCTCTATTTAGTCTTGTTTTGAGCCATGCAATGAGACCTTTGTATTGAGCTTTGCTTGGCCCTTTAGCCACTGAAATCCAGTGGATTTTCAGTGGTTGGCATGTGGTTTTGAGGGCCAAAATCAGAGAGGGGTGACCCTCTCTCTTTTGGCCTTGTTTGCTTGCATTTTTGGCTTTCCAAGGGAGCATATATTTCCACACTTCCTAGCCTTGGTTCAGGCCCTTTTTAGTGACTTTAGGACCTTCCTAAACTCTATCTATGTCTGGTTTGGTCACCTTTTGTTTGCCTCTTGCATGTGTAGAACAATCCCTCGCATAGCCTATCAAAGTAACACCTCATTCTTGCATGTATTGGTCATGTTTCAGTGGGTTTTTGGCCATCATTTGGCATGCCATGATTCTTGTTTGAGCATGTGTTTCTAGTTTGTTTTTGGGCCATCTTAGTAGATTTTTGGTGTAGTTTTAATATGCCTTAGATCTGTTTTTTCTTGGTTTGTTTGGCTCTTGCATGGTTTATACACTTGTAGTGTAAATCTCTTAGACTAGTCTTGTATGCTTCATGTTTGAGCATGTCATTCTAGCTTGTTTTCTTTCCATTTCAGCATGTTTTTGGTGATGTTTTACCATGTCATGACTCTGTTTTGGTTTGGTTTGGTTGGCCCTTGCATGCTCCATGCACTTGTAGTGCAATTCCATGAAATAGCCTAATGTGTCTCATGCTCTAACATGTCATTTTAGCATGTTTTTGACTTAGTTCTGAGAACATTTTGTTCATATTTTAGCATGTTTAAGGTCTAATTTGTGTGGTCTTGGCCATGCGTGACTTGCTTTGTATAGCCTTGGTTCAATCTAGCTTGTTAGCTTTGTGCATTGAATCCTCTAGCATGCATTACTTGAACTATGTGAATGATTTGGTATCATTTATTAGGTGATTTCAGTCCATGTTTCACGGCTATGCACTTGCATTTATCAGTCAATCAATGTGTTGGAGGGTTTGTCCCTTTATGCCTTAACATGAGCCATTGCGTATGCATTCATGCCATAGCTTGCGAGCCATCATTTCCGTGATTATTTGGGGTTATTTTGCCATAATATAACTCTGATTTTTGGTGCTTAAGTCATATCATGTTTGGTCCTAATAGGGGCAGTGCAATTCGCCCTATTTGCCTTACATATTCCATGTCTTATGCCCCTTCATGCCAGCACATTTTGGCTTCCATCCACACATGTTTTGGACTCATTTTAATATGTTCTAGGCCTATTTTGGGTTGCCTTTGTCATATGCCTCATGCTTTGTATAGCTATAGTGCAATTGGCCTTGCTAGCTTTGTGTTTCGATGCTTCACGCATGCTATCTTTGAGCTATTTTGATGATTTGGCATCATTTAATACTTGATTTCAGAGCATATAGACTTGCCATGTCCTCACTTCATTCATGCTTTGAATGCCTTTAAGTGTAATGCATTATTGCCTAGTTTATGGCCTAGCTTGTATGCTTGCATGCCTAGGTATTTGAGTCATTACCTCAGCATGTTTTGGTCCTTATTTTGACCTACTTGAGCTCTGTCCATGCTTAGTTCATGCATTTGTGCCATGCATTGCATGCCTCCTTTGTAGTCCTCTTTGTTAGCTCCCATGCCTTAGGGTCCTAGCATGTCATACTTGTGTTGTTTGAATGATTTAGCATCATTTCTTACTTCATTTCAGTGCACTTAGCGTTGTTACACTTCCAGTTTTATCACTCCTTGAGAACTCTTGAGAGTTGTGCTCTTTGGCCTACTTGATTGGCCAATGCATTGTGCATGCATGCTTTGCATTTTGGTGCTTTTATCTTGGTGTTATGGCCTCTGTTTTGGGCATGACTGAGGTCTACCCATATTCGGTTTAAGTCCATTGAGCATTGTATATGCCATGTTACATTGCATTGTGTATGCCATGTTGTTTGCATTGTGTATGCCATATTGTTGTTTGCATGCTCATGTTATTTGCATGCTTGTGTTGCATTGCATTATGACTAGTATATTTGTCCCTTGCATGTTTGCATGTCTAAGTTGTATTGCATTGAGATGCATGCTTGAGTCACATTGTGTATGCCATGCTTGCTTTGCATTTGTGTTTGGAATAGGTGTTAGTCCAAACACGGAAAATGAGGGGCGTTTCATACTCGAAGTGATGAAACGTGCCTCAATTCCCGGTCGCCGACACTCTTGACTATACATGATGGAGTTTTAGGCTTTACGGGTTCATATGTGCATTCATTTCATATTGAGTTGTGCAATTCGGCCCCTCAGGCATCATGCATCGAGATGCGTGATTGGTGGCCCGAGGGTCGAGACCTACACTCCCTTGAGCTTATGTAATGATAGGGAGAGTGGTCATGCACACACTTTGCCGTGCCTCTGTCTTTCTTTTTGTTGCAGAAAACCAAAAACCAGGAGAGGAAACTGGTCGGCCGACCAGATTTACTGGCAGGCCGACCACTTTTTTGGTTTCCACCACAAACGGTGGTTGGTAGTTGGTCTCCCATGCCTATAAGCTGGTCGGCAGCCTTCCCACAAATTTCCAGGGTGGAGTTTCATCACTCTGGAGCTTTGTGCAAGTTTTTCAGATCAATTGCAAACAAAGGTGAGTTGGGGTGTCGCGAGGGATTTCCGAACAAGGCAATTCAAGCATGCATGCATCCTTTGTCATTCAAAGTTGAGCTGAGGCATACTATTTCATTTGGTTCACATGCTTATTTAAATTGCTTACTCATTTAATTTGTTGATTAATTAGAGTTGTGTAATAATTAGCTGTAGCTTGTTATTCATTTCGTGTGTAATAACTAGTTTAATTAGATTAGCTTAGGTTAGTTACTTGGTTTTGTATTATTTATTCGGACACTCCGTCGAGAGGGCGAATTTTGTAATAAGTGTGCGTGTGTGTGATGCATGTCTTCTAACCCGACGTCTTTCTCCCTTTTCCTTACCTGCTTTCGATGGTTAGTTTTAGGGCATATTTCAATTAGCATCCTTATGCTTTGCATATTTGCATTCATTCATCTGTCTTGCATGCACCGGGCTCAATGCATCATACTAACTGCATTGTACTTCAATTCCAAGTTGAATACGTGTTATCTGTAGCATCTTATATGCCATCTTAGAATAGCCGAGCCTATTTTAGTTACATTTTGCATGTGTTGCATTAGCCATCTTAACATGAACTAGGATCATGCATTGATTACTAACTAGTTTCTGTTTTGGCTCGGAGTACTCAGTAAGTGTTTACGCTTTAGCATCCTTGCATGTGTGTGCGTGAATGCCATGATAGCATGCTTACCATGAGGCTAACTGCGTATGTGATATAACTGCCTGAATGCCTGTGGGTGAAAGTTGGATTACTTGAATTGGAACAATTCATCGATGGCGAGTTTTAAGCCCACTTGAGAGTGGCAAATCACCATATTTTCTAAGCCCACTTAAGGGTGGCAAAATCCACATTTTAGCCTACTTGCGAGTAGCAAACCGCTTTCAAAAACAAACATGAGATGTTTTGTTCCGACTTAGGTGATCCAGTCTATACTTGTATGTTGTGCGCATCACATAGTAATTCTAGGCTAATAAACCAGAATAAGAATGCATGTGTTTTCAAAAACAAGATATCATGTTAGTAAAGGCCGATCTTTGATCGGGCGAATGGGGGTGCTCATTGCATGACCTTCCCCTCTCATACCCAAGTTCCCAAGCCGAGACAACTTTGGTGATGACGGACACGTGGCCTTAGACGCGAGTCAGGGTTTCCTAAATTTTCCAAAATAAAACATTTAGGTGGCGACTCTGTATCTGGCAAAGCAGTCCATGTTTGGCACTTCTTTCTAAAAATCAGTTTTTCAAAACGATTTTCCGGATTTGGACTCTTTGGTGATTTATCGATCTTGCATTGCACTTTGTGGGATTAGATTCAGAACCGTGACATTGAGTCCGAACTGTAGTGAGCCCAATGAACAAAACGGGATTTTCCCGGGACGTTCGGGGACGTCTACACAGGGCATCAGCATGACTGTTATCATCTCGGCTAGCCTGCTGTAGTCGTCAATTCTGAAACAAGGCCACCAATCTACCAACCTCCTTTACATAGGCTGACATCATTTCGTCTCGGGCCGCGAACTCGCCTGTTGTCTGGTTGACTATAAGCTGAGAGTCACAGAAGACTATCACCTCATCTATTTCTACTGCTACTACTAGTTTCAGTCCTGCAATCTGTGCTTCATACTCTGCTTCATTGTTTGAGGCCTTGAACCCCAAACAAATGGATTGTTCTAGTATCTGTCCACCTGGAGATACCGGTACTACTCCTGCCCTCGCTCCTTGTCGGTTTAAACTCCCATCAACAAACAGTTGAAAGGAGTTGCCGATGTAAATGCTGCAGGGCCTAAGTTTTTCTTCCTTCATTTGTTTCATTTCCCTCGGCTGGGCTCCTCTTTATTTGCTTGGACATCGTTCACCTCGGCTCAACGGTGCCCGATGTACGATGGCTCCTAGTGTGAACTCGGCCACGAAGTTGGCCAAAACTTGGCCTTTGATTGCTGTTCTAGGTCTGTATTCCAGGTCATACTGGCCCTAGGCCATTGCCCATCTGGCTATTCTGCCTGTCAGATCTCCTTTCTGCAACATGGACTTCAAAGGATGTTCAGTTAGCACCACAATTTTGTGGGCTTGAAAGTAATGGTTCAGCTTCTTTGAAGCCATTACTAAAGCCAGCGTTAACTTCTCCAAGGGTAAATACCTGGTTTCTGCATCAGCCAGGGTTTTGCTTACGTAGTAAACAGCCCTTTGTTCCCCTTTTTCTTCTCGGATTACCACTGTACTTACTGCATGTTCCGAAACTGCTAAGTACAGGAATAGCTCTTCTCCAGGTTCTGGATTTGAGAGAACTGGAGTCGTGGTCAAATACTTCTTCAAGTCAGCCAAGGCGATTTCGCACTCTTCTGTCCATAAGAAGTCTGTGGCCTTCTTCACTAAGCTGAAGAAGGGTTTGCATTTGTCAGAACTTCTTCTTATGAACCTATTCAGGGCTGCAGCCCTTCCAGTCAACATCTGTACTTGCTTCGCCAATGTTGGGCTTTTTCAGTTCTAGGATGGCCTTGATCTAATCTGGGCTGGCCTCAATGCCCCTTCTGGTCACCAAGTATCCCAAGAACTTGCCAGATCCAACTCCAAATGCACACTTCGATGCATTGAGTCGGAGCCGATATGTTTTAAGGATATCAAAGACTGCTTTTAGATCGGCCAAATGACCTTCAGGTTCCTTGGTCTTCACGACCATGTCATCGATGTAAACTTCCACTATTTTGCCAATTAGATGTCTGAACATCTTGGTTACCAATCTCTAGTAAGTTGCTCCTGCGTTTTTCAACCCAAAAGGCATCACTCTGTAGCAATACAGCCCTTTTGGGGTGATAAACGCAGCCTTCTCCTCATCTGGCGGGTACATAGCTATCAAATGGTACCCCCTGTAGGCATCCAAGAAGCTCATCCTTCCATTTCCTGAAGTGGCATCCACCAATTGGTCAATCTTGGGTAATGGGAAACTGTCTTTGGGACAGGCCTTGTTTAGGCTGGTAAAGTCCACGCAGACCCTCCATTTACCATTCTTTTTCTTCACCACCACGGTATTTGATAGCCATGTCGGGTAATTTACCTCTCGAATGGCTTTGGCCTCCAGAAGTCTTTCTACTTCCTCTTCCACTGCCTCAACATGCATCAACGTCGGTCTTCTTGCTCGTTGGATTATAGGTTTGGCCGACCTATCTACGTTCAGTTTATGGCAAGTGACCTCGGGGTCAATGCCAGGCATTTCGTAAGGCGTCCAAGCAAACACCTCAATGTTTGCTCTCAAGAAAGCCTCCAATTCTTTTTCCTCTTCTTCGGCTAAGCCCGAGCCGAGAAGGAAGAAGCGTTCCTCATCCCCTTGCTGGACAGGGATTTTCTTCAAGGCTTCTTCACTCTTTTCGGCTCCCTCTTTGCCGATGTCCTCTAGGACCTCCACGTCCTCGTCTTCGATCTCTACTGTCTTTGGTTCTCATATGCTGCAGGTGGATTTCATTGCTGCCATAGAGCAGTTCTTTGCCTACAACTGATCCCCTCTGACCTCCTCTATCCCATGCTCTGTTGGGAACCGCAATAGCTAATGCAACGTTGAGGGAACAGCCCCCATTGCATACAGCCATGGCCTTCCCAAGATAGCATTGTAGGGGGAGGGTGTGTTGATTATGGTGAATTCTGTTTTTATCTTCTTGGTGCCAGCCTACACCTCCAAGCTTGCTGCTCCCAGTGGCCATGTCGGTGTTCCATTGAACCTAACCATTGGGCTGTTGGACTGCTCCATATCGTCTAGGTGAAGGCCAAGCTCCTTGTAACACCTGACATACTTGATGTCACAAGAGCTGCCTTGGTCAATTAGGATGCGCTTCACTTGGCACTCCCCAACCTGGAGGGATACTACCAAGGCATCGTTGTGTGGATACTGCACCATCTCAAGGTCGGCTTCAGTAAAGGACACTAATGGTCCCTGGCACTCCTCAGCCCGAGGTCTTTTCTCCCGGATTTGGTACACATGCTGCAAGTGTTTTACCTTCTGGGTCTCCCCCCGTATTTTGTTTTTGTTGACCTTCGAGTGAATTACATTAATTACCCGAGGTTCGCCTACCTGCGGTTGCTGCGCTAGGGGAGGTGGAGCTGCTGGTGCCTAAGGCAATCTTGCCTGCTCTTCCCTTGTCCTGGCTTCATCTACAAGGTTCCTTAAATGGCCTTGCCTCACCAAGTCTTCTAGGTGTGCTTTCAGGGCTCTGTAACCCTGAGTCAGATGCCCATCTTCATTGTGGTAAGCACAATGCTTACCAAGGCTTCTTCCCATAAACTCTTCTAGTACCCTTGCTGGTGCTCTAAAATAGGGGTTGGTTCGGATTTTCTCCAAGACTTTGTAAACCGGAATTCGGAATACGGTTGTGACTACCTGAGCAACCCTTAATCCGATTTCTGGATTGTTGTAGCCACCATCACCACGGCCTCGCTTCGGCGAGCCACTTTTCTTCTCTGGTTTCAGCGCCTTTGTTCCTGGCGTATCCTCCTCGGCCCTGCCGTACTTCTCTATTCTGGCCATTAATTCCTCCATACTTTTTGGCAGTGTTTTTGCCAATGATTTTCGGAGTAGACAATTATCTTTTAGGCCGTTCTTAAATGATACGACCGCCACCTCTTGGTTGCATTCTGGTATCCGGTTGAATACCTCATAGTACCTTTTGGCATAGGCCCTCAGGCTTTCGTCCTCGCTGATTTTTAGAGCCATCAGGGCATCCACCTTTAATAGCTGTAGTTTGTTTGTCACGAACCTGGCCACAAACATCTCGGCCAGGCCTTTCCAGGTTTTCACAGTTCCTTTAGGCAACTTGTGAAACCAGTCTGATGCAATTTCTCCGAAGGATGAGGCGAACACCTTGCAAAGCAACAGCTCGTTCCGGGTGTATAACGCCATCGAGTTCAGATACAAACCGACGTGAAAGTTGGGGTCCGACTTCCCGTCGTAGATCTAGAATCTCGGCATGCTAAACCTCTTCGGGGCTTCGAATTTGTCCAATTCTACCGAGAATGGCGTTCTCGGCTTGACCGGGGAGGTTACCTCGGCATCTTGTTACCTCCTCTGTAGGTAATCCCTTAGGTCCTCCTTGGTCCGACCAGGAGCTCGGCTATCTCCTGACTTCAGCATTTTAGGTGCACTGCTCTCAGCTTCATTGCGAGCCCTCTTCGACCTTTCTCCATTAGTTGCGTCGAAGCACAACTCCTGCCTTTGAACATGCCGGTGTTCTTTGGGGTCTGCTTCCTTGGTGCAATGTGTCCTTTGAGATTCTTCCCTTCTCGACTCTCCTCGCCCGACCTCCCTTGAAGGCCGGTGAGAGTATTTTTCGCTCCTGGTGTGCTGGGGGATTGTAGGGACTATTTTCTGCCCATCTTGTCGGGCATCTTTCTTGGCCGCTAGAATCGGTGTATTTTGTAACGGGAACGGTGGCTACATGACGTTGTTCTGCATCATGAAATTGACGACCGTTTGCAGGTTCGCTAATTTGTTTGCCATTCTCTTTACCTCATCGTCCCTCCGTAGGCATCTATCCTTCCATACCTAAAGGTCGTCCTCGTTGTAATACGCGCTTTGGTCTGTTTTCTTTAGTACATCGCCTTCCTAGCCGACGTCCTTTCCTCCGTGGTTCTGATCACGATTCTCTTCATTGCAGTTGTCTCCTTCGACGGCAAGGTCTACAGGTTTCCCACTCCTAGTAGGGGTGTCATCCCCAACTTTCTCTTTCTATCCGTCATTGGCCATCTATTCTCCTTTCTTTCCCACAGATGGTGCCAAATTGTGTGTGTCAATTCCGACCACACTGCCAAATTAGTACTTAGCTGGAGAGCACCGGCAGAATAGATTAAACCCGAACGACCTGTACCAGAAAGAAGAGATTCCGGCGGTGGTTCGTCCACCCGGGGGCACTCCGATGATCAAGTCAGTTATCTCTCAAAGATAGCAAAAATGCTTAACTCACTATTCAGAATATAAATTGCGTACCTTAGACCCATGGGGGTGCCTCCCTTTTATAGCCAATACAATCCTAGTCCCAATAGAAGCCTAGCTTTAGTGGACTTAGGATTACTGATAATCTTCGACTCTTAGTAGGATTGGGATAAACTCTCTAAGAGTCTTATCTTTACCCAAACTGAAGTCTTCTCTCATTTTAGGACTCTTGTCCCTTATCCGCTTATCCCGGACTCCGATATCTTTGGAGATAACCTCGGCCTAGCCGAGATCACCTCGGCGTCATTACCAGGACACGTGGCACCTTGGCTGACACTTCGGTGTCATCTTGGCCACGTGTTGGCATTCAGAAAATATGTCCCCACCCTAATCATAGGTGTACAATTTTTAAAACTCTACCCTTCTTATTTAATTAATCAACATAATTATAAAAGAGTTGTGTTACATAACTTGTTTTAGGAAGATTTGACTGTGAACTTCTAAAGAACACAAATTTGTCAATACAATATTGTAGTTGTTCAGAAAAGATACAGTATTTTTTTTACTGGAACAGTAATCATCATAAAGTTGGAGTATTTTTTATTTCATCTATTTAACTCTTGTGTTTTTTGTTTTTTTGTTTTTTTTTTGTTTTTTGATCATCTCATCTGGTGTATTGTTGTACCATTGTTGGTGCATTGGTTTAGATGTAGTTGACGACTCTCTCGACTTTAGGGTTAGTAGTTATTGTTATTATTATTTTTGTTTATATATGTATATATGTGTATTTATCTTTTTGGATTCCATTATATATCTGCGTCATTGCTTTGTAATAACTTTTTCCAATTTATTTATTTATTTCTTGATTAATGCATCTCACATTTACACTGTGTTTGGTTAGAGGATTTGGGAAGAGATTTAGAAAGGGATTAAATCCAAATCTTGGTCCTATGGTTCGATTTTGTTCATTGTTGTGTGCCAAGTACTAGGCCGATTGAATTATGTTGAGATCTTTAACATTTGAAACTTCAATTTTTTCTCAGTAACCAAGTAGCATTTTTGTTTAGTTTTCTATGTAATTTTCTTTGCTACTTCATAGCTGCCTAATCGATTGTTAGTATGAGGTTGTAGATCAAACTTCAAAAAAAAAAGAAATTCCAAGTTCTTATTTTTCTCACTTATTTATGTATCTCTAACTTTGAATCCTCTTGAATTTTGGTTATTGTGTGTTTCATATTCAAAGATACCTATGAAGTTCTATGAAAGTTCAGATTGGATCCAAAACCTGGCTGTTTGATTTATATGTTATGGAATTTCTTTAAATGATGTTTGGTTATAGAGATTTGGATCCTGGGATTTTGTAGTCCTTGGGAGTTGAGGCTTACACATCATGGCAAGGATTAAACCTCAAGCTCGGCTACAACAAAGCAAGAAGAAGAAGGGTCCAAGTCGAATCGGTGCCACTAAAGTTATTTTATACAACTTAATTATAGTGTCATGGTGTTTTTCCTGGTTGCTACTTACAGACATTGGACTCAGAGGTTTGTTGGAATCTTCTTTGATGAATTAATACTTGTTATTTTGATAAATTGGGATTCAGAGGGAATAGCATGACACCTTGTATCTTGTTAACCAAATTTAATTTTTAGTTTGATTATTAATTCATATGTTTTGAATCTTGTGGGTTTGGTGAAAGACATGTATCGGTTTTCTTGGAATGATTTCTGAATTCTAAATTTAGCAACAACCCATGTATTTAATAAGTGATAAAAAAATTTAAATTTAATCCTGGATCTGGTGTTTTGAAATATTTCAGGAGGTCTGTTGCAGTGGTATCTACATTTATTTAGTAACAAAATAGAACCACTTGAAATAATCATTATTTTATAGAACAAAGAGGGCTTTATATGGCTTTTAACTTTTATCTGCTAACTTATGTTTAGGTCAAGAATTCAAACAGAGCATTGGTTATCGGTTATTGAGGTACTCTTTTCTGGATAATGTTGTTACCTGTATATTATTGTTGTTGTTGTACCTTTCGCGAGCATGAGTGTTGGTTACTGATGAGAAAGACTTACAGATTGCTAATGGCTTCCACTTTCTTCGCCTTTTAAGTCATAATGATGACTTATAATGATAATTAAAGATTTGTTAAGTTTATCTTACTTTTTGTGTGTGTGTGTGTGTATGTGTGTGTGTGTTTGTCTATTATACGGTGTTAATGCTATTGAGGTTTAAACAAATTCCTTTCAAGTGACCATCACTATTTCTTTAGTCTTTCTCTTCGTATTTGGTCCTGTGTGTGCTACGGCGTAACGATGCTTTTGCAGATGGAAAGAAATCTGATGTCCCTGGATATGTTGTGAGTTTCTTTATATCCTAGTCATTCTAAATTGCTTTATTTATTCTTTATTTTAAATGTTGATCCACTATATTAAGTATTGCTTTTAGATTAAATATGCTCCTGAGAAATCATTTCACTTATTGGTCAATTCAGAGAATGCTACAGGCTTTAGTTTAGATACCAATGTGGCAGGGAGCTACTGTTTTGTTAATAAAGTTTCATTTAGTTCTCCATTTCTCTATTTTTTTGTTTTCGCATAATGTCCATTTATCTTTTTTCTTTTTATTAGGACATGCAAGGGTATCAGTTCTTTTGGAGAGTCTTCTCAAAATTTTCTTGTTTATTGTCTATTGATATACTCATATATTTTTTTGTTTTTCCTATTTTAACAGATTTTAAATACCTCAAAAGGGTCAATAACAATCGAGTTATACAAAGAAGGTTCTCCTGAGGTGGTTGACGAATTTATTGACTTATGGTGGGTACTGGACTCAACGCTATTATATATCGATCCGTTGTTGTGGATTCTTATTTTCGTTGTTCACATGGCTGACCTTGTTGGTTTCCCAAATCCTTATTTACTTATTTGCTTACTGCACTTTCTTCCTTGTACATAGTTAATCACTTGAGTGGTTCTTTAGACATGTTAACAGCAGTGAGATAAGAGGGTTTAGTGTTTTTGTGGTCTTTATGCTTCTCCAACATGTCATCACATAATTTTTTTGGAATTTGTCATTTTTTTACTTGAACCTCAAGCTTTGCCTTCAGTCAAGAAAAGCTATGGAAACTTTAATTTGGTTGGGCAATCTGATGCTTGTAATTGTATAATCAAAACACATATCATCAATTTGATCTTTGCACTAAAGAAGTAGTTCAATTATTGCATATGCTTAGTACATCATCTTTATGTAATACATCACATGAAAATGGTGTAGGCAGGCTCCAAACAAGCCTTCGACCTGGGGGCATAATTTTTGACTTTGTAAATATACTGAAATTTTAAATTCAAATGATATTTCAGTCAGAGGGGGCACTTCAAGGGGATGCCTTTTCACCGTGTAATAAAGAACTTTGTGATTCAAGGAGGTAATTTTGATATACCTGGAGCTACAGACGATTGCTAGTTTCATTTTTTTTTTTTTTTTGGAGGGGGGTTTTGTTTTCGTAATTTTGGAATTGAAATTGAAACCAATGAAAATTTGGGAACATCCATTGTTTTTGAATTCTTATTTATTTTTGTTTGAAAACAGTTTTTTTATGCACTCACTTACAAAGCACCTATGTGAATTCAGACACTGATCTTTTAAAATCGTTACGGTTGTTAGTGATATATGTATTTGTTGGTTTCATTTAGAAATGCCAATGTGGAGGTCACTTGAGCAGAGGATGTAATGAATTTGTTGGTTTCATCTAGAAATGCCAATGTGCAGGTCACTTGAGCATAGAAATGAGCCCAGATGAAGGTCACTTGAGCAGAGGATGCAAGTAGCTCTGCTAGGAGTAAGACTTGCACTTTTAACAGAGATTTGTCCATCCTCCTTTGATTAAAACCATGGCTAGTCTCTGCTAATGCCACTTGGGAGTCACTTCTGTAAGATCCTTATCTTTGTGATGTGATGACCTGTATCAGTCACTTGAAGTATGATTATTGGATGGGCCACTATACATTCCTGCAGCCTAGCTGTTATATGCTGATTGTAGTGTTGACCGGTGTTTTCCTCAACAAGTTGACATTGTAATCTCTCTCTCTCTCTCTCTCTCTCCCTCTCTCTCTCCCTCCCTCCCTCCTCTGTGTGTTTGTGTGTTTTTTTGTGCTGCTGTTTGTTTGTGTTAGAGTTAGTTGCTACTGCTGCTGCTTTGTGTTTGTGTTAGAGTTATTAGCTGTCATATGGTTGAGGCCCGTGTATGACTGAATTATTTCCAGTCATATTAGTCTTCAAACTACCTTTATTTGTTTCCATTGGCATTTGAGGTTGGTTTGTCACAAATATTGTTCTCTTAGGCTTGAACTACCCCAAGATTGACAGGGCCAATTCTAGTTGTCTCAAGTTGTTGGCTGTAAGCGTTGCTTAACCTTGGTGAATTTTAGTTTGCTTATATCACTATTCTTAGTTAAGTAATTAATTGTAGGAAATTAATTTTCTACTCGAAAATCTTCTATGTGAATTGTTTTTCTAGTTCATATTGACTTTATTCACAGGTGGTTTAAGATTTGTCCATCTATGTCCATCTATGTGAAATTAATTTGTTTTTCTGTGTGAATTGTTTTGGCCTATAGCAATTGATGTATTTAATTTTGTTTTGGCTTGGATGCCACAAAAAAGTTGTATTTCAATTGATGTATTTAAAGTCTAAACATGAATTATTTCTATTCTTGAGTATGCAATGCATTGTTTTTTATTTTTAATTTTGTTTCCAAGCTTAGTTTATTTATTATTTTAATAAACATCAATTATTAGTTCTTAATAATTGTTTATGACACATATTTTCTAGTTCAACCATATAAAATTAGCATAAATGTTTTTTTTTTTAAAAAGGCTATGGCGGAATTTTTTAAATGTCACTATATCCCAACCCCAATGGCTAGAATTTTAAAAATATATAAATGTCTATTACGACGTGTTTTAAACGTCGCTAAAATATCATGTGACGTTATCTTACAGTTACGTAGAACTTTTAGCAGTGTTTTCTAAAAACGCCGCCTATAGTAATATAGCGACGATTGTGTCCTCGACGTTTGGTGCTAAACGTCACAAAAGGATTTGACGGCGTTTTTGAGACCTATAGCGGCGTTTTTTAAACTCCTCTAAAACCCTTATTTCCAGCAGCGATACTATTGGTAATTGACCAATTAGGTAATTTAGGAGATAAATAAAAATTTAAAAAAAACGAAATTAAAACACGCTTCCATGTAATACCATCCCCACATTTGCCGACTACTATATGGCAGGATGTGGGCATCCAAAATTATCCATTTTTTTTCAATTTTTACAACTACAATACGGCAGGACCAATGCACACTCAAAAGCATTTTTTCCACATTCGTTCGGGGATAAGCGCAGATAGGGAAATTGGACACACTCCTTGCGCGGGTACTAATATCACCCCGTATTTCCAAAACCGACTCTTAACCCAGACTCATGTTCACTTTACCACTTTACTCATTTTTGTCCCAAGTCAACAAACATTTGACCTTATACAAGATAAATGAAAATATCACATTCAAGAAGCATCCATCCCTAATTCACAATTTCAACACCATAACAATATCCATATGTTCAATCTCTTGAGCATTCACAAAATTCCAAGAATTCTAAAGAAGTTTCATTCCAAATATCATTCTTTACTCAACTTGAAAATTAGGGTTTTAACAAGTTTGGAGCTTTCTTTCCTTCAAATATGTGTATCTTTATAACACTAATAGACACATTTTGTGGATAGATTTGGAATAATTTTAATAAAAGTTGAAGAACGTGTCCCCTTTTTATTAATTAAGAGTTCAATCAACTCAATCATCAAATTAAATCTTAAGTCACAACAATGCCATAGAAAGATCTTTAAAACAAGGCGATACTAGGTTAAAAGTAACCCTAACTCAAGCTAGGAACAAATAACTCGGGCTTCTAGGAAAATCCTTCGCAAAAATGAAATCCATCGGTAGGAGAGAAGATCTTCACTTATACTTCTCTTCTTACAAGAGATTCATACTTGGATCTTAGTAAAATGAAAGGTATTAGAGCGAGGACTTAGGGTTTTTCAGAGTGAGAGGGAGGGGAAAAGAAGATAGAAAAGAGAAGATGAAGCAATGATCTAGAAGGGTCCTTTTTAGAAAGCTGAATTCGCGTAGACTGCTAGAGCGGTCTTTGCATCGCTTGAGCGGTGAACAACACCACCTAGTAATTTTGTATGCAAAACAAGATACTGGGAGCTCTTCATCTTCGCTCGTGCAACCATTTGTTCACTCGAGCGGTCCACCATGACCTACAAAACTACTGGATGCTCACAATCTTCACTCGAGCAGTGCTTTCACCGCTCGAGCGGTCACCTGGAACAAAATGTCACAATCTTTCCCCCTTAGGAAATTTCGTTCCCGAAATGACGTCAACTCTCAATACGACCACAAATACAACAACAATAGGGTACCCATTAATCTCTAGAAACTCCCAAATAGACAATTGATTAAATTTAAAATAAATAGAGAAAAGAATTAGAAAAATATAAGTTACATCCAATTCATCATATACATAGAGAAAACAATGAAATAAGCACATCACAAATTTGGAAATAAGTCTGGGTATTTCTCACAGACTTCGGCTTCGCGCTCCCAAGTTGCTTCTTCCACCCCGTGGTGGCACCACAACACTTTGACTAGCAGAATGGTCTTATCCCTTAATACTTGCTCCCCATATATCAAGAATGTGGATCGGTCTTTCCATATAAGAGACATCTTCGTCAACCTCAATTTATGTCCAATCTAACACGTGAGAGGGATCAGATTTATATTTACGAAGCATTGATACATGAAACACATTATGCACCCCAGAGTGTTGAGGTGGTAAGGAAAGACTATAAGTAACTTCTCCTATCCGCTCAATGATATCAAAAGGGCCAATAAATCGAGGGTGTAACTTTCTACTCCTGCCAAATCTCATCAATCCCTTCCTCGGAGAGATTTTCATAAATACATGGTCTCCTATATCAAAAGATAACGGTCATCGCCTCCGATTGACATAACTTTTCTGACGGCTTTGGGTTGTGATCAATCTTTTTCGAATAAAAGCTACTTTCTCCATAGTCTCACGAACTAACTCGGGCCCAAGCATTGGCGAATCCCCTACTTCCGCCAAACATAATGGTGATCCATAGGGAAGTCCGTAAAGAGCTTTAAAAGGTGCCATCTCAATACTATATTGGTAACTGTTGTTATAAGCAAACTCAACCAAGGGTAGTTGTTTTTCCCAAGACCCTTTGAAATCTAACACACGTGCTCTCAACATGTCTTCCAAGACTTGTATGGTACGCTCTTATTGCCCATCGGTTTGGGGATGTTAAGCAGTACTGAAATTTAGTTGGTTACCCAAAGCACTCTGAAGACTCTGCCATAGTCTAGCTATAAAATGAGTATCTCTATCGGACACTATGCCTATTGGGACTCCATAGAGGTGAATAATCTCACAAATGTAAAGTTCGGCTAAGTACTCGATAGTCCCCTACACTCATGGCAAGTGAGCTGACTTGGTGAGTCAGTCTACAATCACCCATTTCGCATCATTACCTTTTTGAGTTCTAGGAAGGCCCACCACAAAATCCATATTGACATGCTCCCATTTCCATTTAGCAACAGGAAGAGGTTGTAGTAATCCTGCCAGTCTTTGGTGTTCAGCTTTAACTTGTTGACAGGTTAAACATTTGGACACAAATAAAGCTATATCCTTTTTCATGCCCCTCCACTAGAATTGTTGGCTGAGGTCATGATACATTTTGGTGCCTCTCGGATGCACTACAAGACATGAGTGATGGAACTTGCAAAACTTCATCCCTCATGGATCTAGGTACAAATAATAAGTCAAGTATCAAACACTAGAGTCAGTATGAACATTCAGACCTTTCTCTTCTTTCCCTTTAGAAATTTTCCCTTGAATTGCATCCACCTCTGAATCACCCAATTGTGTTTCTGTCACCCTCATAACAAGGGTGGGTTGTGCAACAGTGGCGAACATGATGGATTGTTCAGAAGACTCATCAAGTTGCAAATCAAATTCACTAACATCTCTCATCATCTTCCATTCCCTCATCGCTAAGCTGGCTATAGTACTCACAGATTTTCTACTCAAAGCATCAGCTACAACGTTAGCCTTACCGGGATGATAGTGTATTTCAAAGTCATAGTCCTTCAAAAACTCCATCCATCTTCGCTGACGCAAGTTCATATCTTTCTAAGAGAATAGGTACTTAAGGCATTTGTGATCGGAAAAGACTTCAAATCTGTAGACACCCCATTTTTGACCGCCCTTAAGACTTGGGCACCACTGAGAGAATAGGTACTTAAGGCATTTGTGATCGGAAAAGACTTCAAATCTCTCACCATACAAATAATGTCTCCAAAGTTTCAAGATGAAAACAACAGCGGCAAGCTCTAAATCATGTGTTGGGTAGTTTCTCTCGTGAGGCTTTAATTGCCACGAACCGTATGCTACCACTTTGCCTTCTTGCATCAAAACACACCCCACCCCCACCTTAGAGGCCTCACAATACACAGTATATCCCAGGCCGTGTTTTGGAATAATAAGAATAGGGGCAGTAGTTAACTTAAGTTTTAGTTCCTGGAAGGATTTCTCACAAGCTTCACTCCATATGAACTTTACTCCCTTACGAGTCAATATCATCAAGGGTGACGCTATGGAAGAGAAATTCTTTACAAATCGGCGGTAGTAACCAGCTAAACTCAAGAAACTACGAATTTCAAAAGTGTCTTTGGATTGTTCCCAATTCCGCACTGCTTCTATCTTTGAAGAATCCACCATAACCCCATCTCCGGAGAATACATAACCCAAGAAATTTACCTCTGAAAGCCAAAACTCACACTTCTCATATTTTGCATATAAGCGATGTTCTCTAAGGATTTGTAAACTACGGAGGTGCCTTTCATACTCCTCTTCATAAGGCGAATAGATAAAATGTGGTCCATGAAGACGACCACAAATTTATCAAGAAACTCTCAGAAGATTCGGTTCATCAGGTCTATAAACGTAGTTGGTGCGTTAGTTCAACCAAATGACATAACCAAGAACTCATAGTGACCATATCTGGTGCGAAAAGCCGTCTTGGAAATATCTTCCTCCCTAACGCGTATCTGATGATAACCCGACCTCAAATCTATCTTTGAGAAACAACGTGAACGTGTAAGTTGGTCAAAAAGATCATCTATGCTAGGTAAGGAATGCTTATTCTTAACCGTTACTTGATTCAACTTGCGATAGTCTATGCATAATCTCAACGACCCATCTTTCTTCTTAGCAAACAAGGCTGAAGCTCCCCAAGGTGAGGTACTAGAGTGTATGAAGCCCTTACCCAAAAACTCTTGCAATTGTTCCTTAGAACAACCAGTTTAGTTGGAACAAATCTATAAGGCAACAGAGAGAGATAGGTGTTGTACTCGGTATCAAATCTATAGAAAATTCCACCTCCCAATGAGGGGGTAACTCAGTGAGATCTTCGGCAAAGACATCGGGGATGCTCACAAACTACCCTCGGAAACCCATTCTGAACCTTATCACTTCCATCATCGAAAAAGGCTGCCAAGAGAGATCTAAATTCGCTCCAACCACTTGGATAATACCATGTGAGTAAAGATCTATTGCTCCTATCCCCCAAAAATTTAAAACAATCGCTGCCAGACATACACACCGTAACTCTCCCATGATAATAATCAATAATAGCCCAGTAAGAAAACAACCAGTCCATGCCGAGAATAACGTCAAAAGCTAACATATCCAACAATATGAAATTAAAAGGAAGTTGTCAACCCGTGACCTCAATTACACACCCATGACATCCCTGGGTCAAGATGACCTTACCCCCAACAGGTGACTCTACCGTAAGTGGAGCTCTTAGTTGTTTACTTTCTAACCCCAGCGATGATGCAAATGAAGTTTCTATGAATGAATGAGACCCCCCGGTATCTATTAACACATTAGCCCATGTATTGAAAACGAGATATATACCTCACTATAGATGGTCCTGAAGGCTACTCTGATGCAGTGACAGTATACACCCTTTCGTGTGACCTCTGCTCTCTTAGATTATCTCTCTAACCGTAATTCTGTGGTACAGATTGTGCTGATGTGACCTCATGCATTGCCCTAGATGTCTGACTTGACTGGGCTAGTTGACAAGATTGTCTCTACCCCTGACCAGTCTAAAAACGTCCTAACAAGCAAGATCTTGATACACCTACTGACCCTGCTCTCTGTAGACAAAACTTCTTTAAATGCCCTGGTTGACCACACTGACAACATGATGGGGACTGACCCTTATTCTGAGATTGGCCCTGAGAACCAGCAGATTGAGACTATGGTCCACCATTCTGTTAGCACTCTAAAGCTTTATGACCCAGCTGGCCACACCTATAACATGCACAATGGACTTGACCCATGTTCCCCGAACTACCACTTATCACAGAATAAGAAGATTTGGCTGGCAGTGGCATCGACTGAAATAATGATGATGAACCCCTAGACTTCTTAGAGGATCTCGACTCGCCCCAGGATTCGGAATGTCCTATCCTCTTCAATTTTTGTCTCGCCTCCTCTGCCTCAACCATAATTTCTATATGGGTTGCATCTTCCACTACGTGGTCATATTCATGAATCAGGTTGCCTACTACTTTCATTAAAATTTTGGGCCTCAGCCTCTTCTCAAATTATAGGCATCGACGTTCTTCTATTGCTACTAGTTCGGGAAAAATGAGATAGACTTGTGAATGTGGCTTCAAACTCAACCACGGGTGTATCAAGTTTCCTTAACTCCTCAAACTATTTTCTGAATCGTTCCCTAGCAGTAAGAGGGAGGAACTTTTCATGAAATGCATGTATGAAAGCCTCCCAAGTGTGCTCGACTCTATTCTTGACATACTTCCACCATTGTCCGACCTCCCCCTTCAATTGACAAGTCGCCAATGCTACCGGCAACTCATCCTCACAGATGTCCGAGATCTCAAAGGATTTGACAATTTGTTCCAACCACTCATCCGCATTCATCGGGTTGGGCCCACCACTGAACTCGACGGGATTAGAACGAAAGAACTCATTTTTCAGAAAAGAAGCTCTAGTTTCCCCTTCAACTGTTCTAGCCGCTTGCTCGGCTTTAAGTATTTCCATGGACTCTCGGAGAGCCCCTGCCACTCCCTGGCTAAGGCCCCCATTGCATCTTGGGTCGGTAGGACAGCCACATCATTCTATCCCACCCCTTCTTCTTAGGGAGGTAGATCCTGCTGAGCTGGCACATCCTGGCCACCCCTACGTGGCCTACCACGACCTTTACTGCGACCAGACATCCTATATAAAGGTAAGAATAAAATATTTAACTCACAACCCATACATTATATGTTTACTCACACGTCGCACACAAATTAGACACGTACCTATACAGATATCTACGCCACAGAAAGCACACCTCACAGCCATATAAACACATAAGGCACACACGAGTTACTCTCTCAAGGTTCCGATTAGTCCCATGGCACTCAAGGACCTCCTAGTGAAAAAAAGCTTTGATCAAATGCCTTTCCAAAAGGATTTCGATGGCTGCAACAGGCAGAAGTCAAATCCCAAGAGATCAACTCTGACACCCCAAACTAGGTATGATTGGCTGTGGCCCACAGGGCCTTAGCCTAAGGCACACGTAAGCCTAACCACTAATCCATAATCACATTGAACAACTATACAAAAGTCCAGTAATAAATAACCAAACTCAATCCAGTGACATGCCATAAATATAAACGGAAAAACCAACTGTAATCAATACCATCCAAACTTATAGGATATAAACAGCCCACATATCAAAATAATCATAAATGAACCTCAATAAAAATAAAAAGAAATATGCACAAATTTGACATAACAATCTAAAACAAAATAAATGAATGTCTTAGAGGTCTATGCAATTGAGTCCTCACTACGCCATGAGTCCACTCTAAGTCCTTCTAACACCTAGAAATGATAAACAACTAAGTAAGTTGATAGCTCAGTGAGTAGCAACATAGATAGTATATACAGTTTTGAAGACAGGGATCAATTCCAAAATAAGATATATATCACAGAAATTAGATTGGTATACAGTTTGGTAAAGACAATCTGTTTCAAAAAGAAGGTTCCACTGTTCAACAATTAAAATACTCATGTCTCTCAAGAACATGATAAATAACATTTTCCACTTAAAACAGATTACAACATGAACACCAATAATTTTCTGGATACCAAGAAATAACAAGTAACATGCCACATAGTTCTCAAGGCTATAAGCCCGTTGGATCCAATATCAAACTAAAAGTCATCCTCAGGCAACCCAGGCCTTTTCTCTAAGACGATCCGATTGAAGGTCACCTAGCCTAGCCTATGTCTTTTCCTTACAATCGTTGAGCACTAGAGTCATCACGACCCAACCCAGATCTGTTCCCTAGTGGTTAGAATCACCACACAGTGGAATAATTTCCCTGGACTAAAATACACAGATGGTCCCGATAATCAATACACATCAGTTTTGCAAACACATGGTAGTTCACCATTATAAACATGAGACCAAAACAAATAGTTTACAATATGCCAAGTTCACACATGTTTCAGAAACAATTTGATTCCATTGATAATATAATAATTTATCAAAACAATTTAGTCCTGAAACAACAATTTAATTTTCCAACAGTTCAGGGTAGGGGAACACTTATAGAAATATGTAGCATGCAACTACTCACCTGAAAACGGAACAATGTAATCCTCAAATAGAGTATAAAAGTCCAACTAGTGCCCTGAACCAAGTATGAAAACTGCACATCACTACTAATTTAAAAATACTAAAGAACAAGAACTAAGTAACTCCAAACTAAACCGCACTAACACAGCTCAACCTAACTCACCATTACTCTTAAATATTACCTAAGCTCATGTTCTTCAAGGTCTAAAATTACCCAAGACATGGGTTTAGATCAAAACTTAATTGAAAGTAACTTTAAGATAAAACAAAATTTTAAACCCAATCTATTCGCTAACTTTCAAAATTACAAAACCCACTCCACGCCGTTCGAAAAATTCCAAAACCGTTCAAATATCAACCAATATATCCTAAGTTTAAAACCCAATTGGTTTTACTTGCTTTGCTTATCAAAATAATCATTTACAATCAATTATGCCCAAACAGGTTGTTTTCTGCAGCACTTTAAAGAAATTAATGTTTCTCTTAGTATATAGGAGCAATCAACACAAGGCCAAAAATTTAAGAAACTAGACTCGTAACTAGTTCTAATGACGCTGATTTGATAATTTTCGGATTTATACCCAATGAGAACACTTTCGAAGTTACTGTTTTACACCAGTTTTCTGGACAGATTTGAATGCACCAGTTAATAAAGATTTTGACTCTCAAAAATTATGAGAAAATTCTGATATGCAATTCAATATGTAATTAATCTACTGTAAAAATTTCGGTTCAAAATTCATTCGTTTGATATGATTCCTCGATTTTTAAAGTTTATGATTCTGTGTAGAATTTTTGGACTAAGAATTACACCCATTCTTTATACATAAATTTAACTTCTCAAATTTCTTAACAGGATATCTATATACAAAATACATAAACCTACAACCTCTCCATCAATGAATAAAATACATAAACCTACAACCTCTCCATCTGTAAACACCCCATTTTTGACCGACCTTAAGACTCAGACGTCACCGATTGAGCGCACAGTGACAGTGCATATTGTGCTCGTTTCGAGTTTCTGGAGTTTTGGCTGGGAGCCTTGCCTCCGGACCTCGGAACTCTTTGTGCTTTGACTCGGTCTGCGGACCAAGTTTTGTTTTCTCTTCCCGAAGGGAGGGAGAGGTCTTGTAGACCATCTCTCAGTGGTCGTAGGCTACTTTTCATGGTCGTAGGCCACTGTTCCCATTTGGAGACTAGTTTTCAGTTTTCAGAGCCGTCGGTCGTGCGCCTCGGCTCGGGACCGCTTAACATTTTCCGTTTGACACGGTTTTTGGAACACACCTTGTTTCCTCTGTCTAGAGGGACATTGTGGTCCGGGAGACCACTTTTGTGGTCGTACGCCATTTTTGATGCTCGACAGCTGGTTTTCGGGGCTCCCGGCCGCGCGTCTTGCCTCTCGAACCCTCGTCTTGCATCCGTTTTGGTTTTTCTTGGGTACAAACCTTACTTTCCATGTGTTGGGAAGTGGTACAGGGGTGGGAGACCAGCTTTTATCCTTGGAGACCACTTTTCTCCCCGCCAGGCGATTTTCTGGTTCGGAAACTGGTTTTCTTGGTCTTTGGGCCACATTTTTTGGTTTCCCACCCCACCATTGGCTTGCTTTCAGTGTGGAGACCACCAATTCCCATGGCCGACCACCTTTTTATCTGGGAGACCACTTTCCCTGGTCGGCCGACAGGGAAAGTGGTCGGTCGACCACCTTTTCTGGTCGACTGGTTTCCTCCTATTTTGTCAGATTGTGTGGATGCCAGCTATGCCAGCTGGAAGGCACAGACCGTATCCTCCATACACGTATATGAAGGATTTGCATCCAAGATTTTAGCTTTTTGAGGAAGCTTTAGCTTCAAACCTCTATAAGAGCGGCCCTCCCTCTCCTTTGCACAGGTTCAAAATTTTGGTTGAAGGCAAAATACATATCTCTCTTTATATCTCTATATTTTGGCTCAAAGTGTGTATTGTTCTTGACCTATTGCACCACACCTCATAGCTTTAGAGGTTGAAGAGTTGGTTTTTGGTCCCAAAACTTGCTGGTTTTGCTGAGCTTCAAGGGTAACTCATTTTCCCTCTTTTTAAGCTCTATCTTGATCATTCTCTTAGCCATACTAGAATGCATATTTAGGCTTTGTTGTCAACTAAAAAAAGCTTCATATTTAAGTGTTTTTCATGTTTGTTTAAGGCTCTTTTGGTGTTGGGGGTCATCTACCCTTTTGCGTGCCCTATTTAGCCTTGTTTTGAGCCATGCCATGAGACCTTTGTATTGAGCTTTGCTTGGCCCTTTAGCCACTGAAATTCAGTTTATTTTCAATGGTTGGCATGTGTTTTTGAGGGCCAAAATTAGAGAGGGGTGACCCTCTCTCTTGTTGCCTTGTTTACTAGCATTTTTGGCCTACCAAAGGAGCATATGCTTATACCATTTGGAGGCCAAGTTCAGGCACTTTTTGGTGACTTCTAGGACTTGCCTAGGCTCTGACCATGGCTGGTTTGGTCCCCTTTTGCTTGTTTCTTGCATGTGTAGAGTAACCCCTTTCATGGCTTACCAAAGGAGCATGTCATTCTTGCATGTCATTCTGGCCATTATTTGGCATGACATGACTCTGTTTTTGCGTGGTTTGGTAGTCCTTCACATGCCTCATATGCTTGTAGTGTAACTTATGTTTAGTAGCTCACAATGCATGTTGTTTTGGCCATCTATTCTTGCATATTTTGGCCACACTTCAAACTGATTTTGTTCATATTTTGGGATGCCTTAGCTCTATTTTGAGGTCCCTTAGTCGAATGATGCTTGCCATGTATGGTTGTAGTGTAATAGCCTTGCTTAGCCTTGAGTTTGGAGGTCCCTTGCATGCTTAACTTGAGTTATTTACATGTTTTGGCATCATTAGACATGATATTTCAGAGCTTATAGGGGTGCTACACTTCCACATTTTCCATGCTTTAAGTACTCTTTAGAGTTGTGCATTTATGCCCTATTTGCGAGCCATTGCATGAGCTTCACTTTACTGCCTTTCAAGGCATCATCCCAACCTATTTTGCTACTGTTTTGGGCCTGCATAGGGTTTGTTTGGGGTTGGTTTCATCATTTGAGCATCACTTTGCATGCCTATAGTGTAATGCACTTCACTAGTTTCAATGCTTGAGCCATTCAACATGCGTTGTGTGAGTTGTTTGTATGATTCGGAGTCATTTTGGAGTCATGTTATATGCCATTTCAGAGCTGGAATATATTCCATTGTACACCACATTTGGTCCTTTCAATGCATGTGCAAAGCTGTGTTTTTCTGCCTTGGGCTTAGGTCCTTGCATTATGTATGCTAGCATGAGTTTTGGAGGCTTGTTTTCATCATGTTTGGCCACTGATTTGGGTGTGGCTGAGGCCCATTCATTTTGGTTTATGTCCATTTTTTCATTGAGTATGCCATTGTATTCCATAACATTGAGTATGCCACATTATTGCATGATTGATCGTTGTATGTGCATACCTTGTTCATCTCATTGTGTATGTTGGTTCTAGTCATCACGACCCAACCCAGATCTGTTCCCTAGTGGTCAGAATCACCACACAGTGGAATAATTTCCCTGGACTAAAATACACAGATGGTCCCGATAATCAATACACATCAGTTTTGCAAACACATGGTAGTTCACCATTATAAACATGAGACCAAAACAAATAGTTTACAATATGCCAAGTTCACACATGTTTCAGAAACAATTTGATTCCATTGATAATATAATAATTTATCAAAACAGTTTAGTCCTGAAACAACAATTTAATTTTCCAACAGTTCAGGGTAGGGGAACATTTATAGAAATATGTAGCATGCAACTACTCACCTGAAAACGGAACAATGTAATCCTCAAATAGAGTATAAAAATCCAACTAGTGCCCTGAACCAAGTATGAAAATTGTACGTCATTACTAATTTAAAAATACTAAAGAACAAGAACTAAGTAACTTCAAACTAAACCGCACTAACACAGCTCAACCTAACTCACCATTACTCTTAAATATTACCTAAGCTCATGTTCTTCAAGGTCTAAAATTACCCAAGACATGGGTTTAGATCGAAACTTAATTGAAAGTAACTTTAAGATAAAACAAAATTTTAAACCCAATCTATTCGCTAACTTTCAAAATTACAAAACCCACTCCAAGCCGTTCGAAAAATTCCAAAACCCTTCAAATATCAACCAATATATCCTAAGTTTAAAACCCAATTGGTTTTACTTGGTTTGCTTATCAAAATAATCATTTACAATCAATTATGCCCAAACAGGTTGTTTTCTGCAGCACTTTAAAGAAATTAATGTTTCTCTTAGTATATAGGAGCAATCAACACAAGGCCAAAAATTTAAGAAACTAGACTCGTAACTAGTTCTAATGACGTTGATTTGATAATTTTCGGATTTATACCCAATGAGAACACTTTCGAAGTTACTGTTTTACACCAATTTTCTGGACAGATTTGAATGCACCAGTTAATAAAGATTTTGACTCCCAAAACTTATGAGAAAATTCTGATATGCAATTCAATATGTAATTAATCTACTGTAAAAATTTCGGTTCAAAATTCATTCATTTGATATGATTCCTCGATTTTTAAAGTTTATGATTCTGTGCAGAATTTTTGGAGTAAGAATTACACCCATTCTTTATACATAAATTTAACTTCTCCAATTTCTTAACAGGATATCTATATACAAAATACATAAACCTACAACCTCTCCATCAATGAATAAAATACATAAACCTACAACCTCTCCATCTGTAGACACCCCATTTTTGACCGACCTTAAGACTCAGACGTCACCGATTGAGCGCACGGTGACAGTGCATGTTGTGCTCGTTTCGAGTTTCCGGAATTTTGGCTGGGAGCCTTGCCTCCGGACCTCGGAACTCTTTGTGTTTTGACTCGGTCCGCCGACCAAGTTTTGTTTTCTCTTCCCGAAGGGAGGGAGAGGTCTTGTAGACCATCTCTCAGTGGTCGTAGGCTACTTTTCATGGTCATAGGCCACTGTTCCCATTTGGAGACTAGTTTTCGATTTTCAGAGCCGTCGGCCGTGCGCCTCAGCTCGGGACCGCTTAACATTCTCCATTTGACACGGTTTTTGGAACACACCTTGTTTCCTCTGTCTAGAGGGACATTTTGGTCCGGGAGATCACTTTTGTGGTCGTACGCCATTTTTGATGCTCGGCAGCTGGTTTTCGGGGCTCCCGGCCGCGCGTCTTGCCTCTCGAACCCTCGTCTTGCATCCGTTTTGGTTTTTCTTGGGTACAAACCTTACTTTCCATGTTTGGGAAGTGGTACAGGGGTGGGAGACCAACTTTTATCCTTGAAGACCACTTTTCTCCCCGCCAGGCGATTTTCTGGTCGGGAAACTGGTTTTCTTGGTCTTTGGGCCACATTTTTTGGTTTCCCACCCCACCATTGGCTTGCTTTTAGTGTGGAGACCACCAATTCCCATGGCCGACCACCTTTTTATCTGGGAGACCACTTTCCCTGGTCGGCCGACAGGGAAAGTGGTCGATCGACCACCTTTTCTGGTCGACTGGTTTCCTCCTGTTTTGTCAGATTGTGTGGATGCCAGCTGTGCCAGCTGGAAGGCACAGACTGTATCCTCCATACACGTATATGAAGGATTTGCATCCAAGATTTTAGCTTCAAACCTCTATAAGAGCGGCCCTCTCTCTCCTTTGCACAGGTTCAGAATTTTGGTTGAAGGCAAAATACATATCTCTCTTTATATCTCTATATTTTGGCTCAAAGTGTGTATTGTTCTTGACCTATTGCACCACACCTCATAGCCATACACCTCCACTATTGATCTGAGGTTCTTGGAGGGTATTTTCAGAGGTTGAAGAATTGGTTTTTGGTCCCAAAACTTGCTGGTTTTGCTGAGCTTCAAGGGTAACTCATTTTCCCTCTTTTTAAGCTCTATCTTGATCATTCTCTTAGCCATACTAGAATGTATATTTAGGCTTTGTTGTCAACTAAAAAAAGCTTCATATTTAAGTGTTTTTCATGTTTGTTTAAGGTTATTTTGGTGTTGAGGGTCATCTACCCTCTTGCATGCTCTATTTAGCCTTGTTTTGTACCATGCCATGAGACCTTTGTGTTGATATTTGCTTGGCCTTTTAGCCACTGAAATCCAGTAGATTTTTAGTGGTTGGCATGTGGTTTTGAGGGCCTAAATAAGAAAGGGGAGACCCTCTCTCTTTTGGCCTTGTTTGTTTGCATTTTTGGCCTTTCAAAGGAGCACATACTTTCATACTTCCAAGGCTTGGTTTAGGCCCCTTTTGGTGACTTCTGGGACCTGCCTAGACTCTATTTATGGCTGGTTTGGTCACCTTGTGTTTGCCTCTTGCATGTGTAGAATAATCCTTTTCATGCCTTATCAAAGTAGCACCTCATTCTTGCATGTATTGGTCATGTCTCAGTGGGTTTTTGGCCATCATTTGGCATGCCATGATTCTTTTTTGGCTGGTTTGGTAGCCTCTCATATGCTTCATATTCTTGTAGTGTAAATCATGTTTACTAGCTTGAAATGCATGATGTTTTGGCCCTCTATTCTAGCATATTTTGGCCTTGATCCAAACTGATTTTGTTCATATTTTGGGCTGCCTTAGCTCTATTTTGAGGCCTCTTTGTCGAATGACGCTTGCCATGCATGCTTGTAGTGTAATAGCCTTGCCTAGCTTTGAGTTTTTGAGGTCCCTTGCATGCTTAACTTGAGGTATTTGCATGTTTTGGCATTATGAGGAATATTATTTTAGAGCTTATTTCTTGGCATATTCTCATGTTTGTCACTCTTTCAATGTGCTTGAGAGTTGCATCATTATACCCCATTTATGAGTCATTGCATGAGCTTCATTTTTGTGCCTTTCAAGCCATCATCTTAGTTCACTTTTGCCCCTATTCTGGCCTGTATAGGGTTTGTTTGGAGTTGGTTTGGCCGTTTGAGCATTGCCTTCCATGCCTATAGTGTAATACACTACACTAGTTTCGGTGCTTGAGCCATTCAACATGCATTGTGTGAGTGGTTTACATCATTTGGAGTCATTTTGTATGCCATTTCAGAGTTGGAACACGTGTCCTTGCATTCCATATTTCATCCTTTTCAATGTGTTTAGAAAGTTGTGTTTTATGCCTTAGGCTTGGGGCCATTGCATTGGGCATGTTTGCATGAGTTTTGGAGCCTTGTTTTCATCATCTTTGGCCACTTATTTGGGTGTGGCTGAGGCCCATCCATTTTGGTTTAAGTCCATTTTGCATCGAGTATGCCATTGTAGTTCATAGCATTGAGTATGCCACGTTGTCGCATGATTGATCATTGCATTGTGCATGCCTTGTTCATCTCATTGTGTATATTAGTTCCATGTGCATTGTGTATGCTAGTGTCATGAGCATTGTGCATGCCGTGTAGCTTATAGCATTGTGTATGCTAGTTGCATGTTTGCATGTTATCCCTTGCATGTTTTCATCACTTAGTTGCATTGCATTAGGATTGCATGCTAGAGTTGCATTTGTGCACGCCATGTTTGTTGCATTGTGTTTGGGATAGGAGTTAGTCCGAACACGGGAAACGAGGGACGTCTCGTACTCAAAGTGACGAAATGTGCCTCAATTCCCGGTCACCAACATTCTTGACTACCCATGATGGAGTTGTTGGCTTTAGGTGCTTGTATGTGCATTCATTTCACATTGAGTCTTGCAATTCGGCTCCTCGGCCATCATGCATCGAAATGCGTGATTGGTGGCCCAAGGGTCGAGGACTACACTCCCTTGAGCTTGTGCAATGATGGGGAGAGTGGTCATGCACACATGTGTTGCAAATACTTTGCCGTGCCTCTCTCTTTTCCTTTGTTGCAGAAAACCAGAAACCACGAGAGGAAACTGGTCGGCCGACCAGATTTACATGCAGGCCGACCATCACAAAAGGTGGTCGGTAGTTGGTCTCCCATGCCTATAAGCTAGTCGGCAGCCTTCCCATAGATTCCCAGGGTGGAGTTTTATCTCTCGGGAGCTTTGTGCAAGTTTCTGAAATCAATTGCAAACAAAGGTGAGTTGGGGTGTCGCGAGGGATTTCCGAACAAGGCAATTCAAGCATGAATGCGTCCTTTGTCATTCAAAGCAGAGTTAAGGCAGCCCACATTCATTTAGTTTGTATGCTCATTTAGATTGCTTACTTAGTTAATGTTGTGTAATATTTAGTTGTAGCTTATTATTCATTTCGTTGTGTAATAACTAGTTTAATTAGATTAGCTTAGGTTAGCTAGTTGGTTTTGTATTATCTATTCGAACCCTCCGTCGAGAGGGCGAATTTTGTAATAAGTGTGCATGTGTGTGCTGCATGTCTTCCAACCCCACATCTTTCTCCCTTTTATGTACCAGCTTACGATGGTTAGTTTTAGGGCATGTTTCAATTAGCATCCTTATGCTTCGCATGTTTGCATTCATTCATCTGTCTTGAATGCACCGGGCTCGGCGCATCATATTAACTGCATTGTATTTCAATTCCGAGTTGAATACATGTTATCTATAGCATCTTATATGCCATCTTAGAATAGCCGAGCCTGTCTTAGTTGCATTTTGCATGTGTTACATTAGCCATCTTAACATGAACTAGGATCATGCATTGATTACTAACTAGTTTCTGTTTGGCTTGGAGTACTCGGTGAGTGTTTATGCTTTAGCATTCTTGCATGTGTGTGAGTGACTGCCATGATAGCATGCTTGCCATGAGGCTAACTGCTTATGTGATATACCTGCCTGAATGCCTATTGGTGAAGGTTGGATTATTTAAATTGGAACAATTCATCAATTGCGAGTTTTAAGCCCACTTGAGAGTGGCAAATCACCATGTTTTCTAAAGCCCACTTTAGGGTAGCAAAATCCACATTTTAGCCTACTTGCAGTAGCAAACCGCTTTCAAAAACAAACATGAGATGTTTTGTTCTAACTTAGACGATCCAGTCTATACTTGTATGCTGTGCGCATCATGTAGCAATTCTAGGCTAATAAACCGGAATAAGAGCACATATGTTTTCAAAAACAAGATATCATGTTTAGTAGTGGCCGATCTTTGATCGGGCGAGCAGGGGTGCTCATTGCATGACCTCCCCCAATCGTACCCAATTTCCTGAGCCGAGGCAACTTTGGTGATGACGGATACGTGGCCTTAGGCACGAGTCAGGGTTTCCTAAATTCCCCCAAAATAAAATATTTAGGTGGCGACTCTGTATCTGGCAAAGCAATCCATATTTGGCACTTCTTTCTAAAAATCAGTTTTTCAAAACGATTTGCCGGATTTGGACTCTTTAGTGATTTATCAATCTCATATTGCACTTTGCAAGATCAGATTAAGAACCGTGACATTGAGTCCAAACAGTAGTAAGCCCAATGGACAAAATGGGATTTTCCCAGGACGTTCGGCCCCGTCTACACCACTCCACGCCGTTCGAAAAATTCCAAAACCCTTCAAATATCAACCAATATATCCTAAGTTTAAAACCCAATTGGTTTTACTTGATTTGCTTATCAAAGTAATTATTTACAATTAATTGTGCCCAAACAGGTTGTTTTCTGCAGCACTTTAAAGAAATTAATGCTTCTCTTAGTATATAGGAGCAATCAACACAAGGCCAAAAATTTAAGAAACTAGATTCGTAACTGGTTCTAATGACGTTGATTTGAAAATTTTCGGATTTATACCCAATGAGAACACTTTCAAAGTTACTATTTTACACCAATTTTCTGGACAGATTTGAATGCACCAGTTAATAAAGATTTTGACTCCCAAAAATTATGAGAAAATTCTGATATGCAATTCAATATGTAATTAATCTACTGTAAAAATTTCGGTTCAAAATTCATTCGTTTGATATAATTCCTAGATTTTTAAAGTTTGTGATTCTGTGCAGAATTTGTGGACTAAGAATTACACCCATTCTTTATACATAAATTTAACTTCTCAGATTTCTTAACAGGATATCTATATACAAAATACATAAACCTACAACCTCTCCATCAATGAACTAAATAATAATAAAGTAAGGATAAAGAACAAAAACAAAAGGAATAAGAGAGATAAAGCCTACCACATACCCAAAAATCCTTTTTTGTTTGCAACCCTTTTTTTTTCTTCTTTTCTCTCAACCTCTCTCTCTCTCTTCCGTGGCTGCTGTTGCTGCTATAAAAATTGTATTAGGCTACTGTTGAACAAATTGTGTTAGGCAACCTAGGGTTCCTATATATATATATATATATATCTAACCAAAAGGCTCTAGTTTATTATCTTTTGTTTTGCTTTATTTTCTCTCTCAATTAATATAAATAACATACAAATATTATTAGATCAAAATATGCTTACTAATTTGTCACTTAATTTTTTATTTTATTTTTTTAAATAATAAATATTACCTCTAAATTAAAGACTTTCACCATAAATTTATTTTAGGTTTTAAAATTAATTAAAAGATCCTCCAATAATATTTAGTTTGCACTTAAAGATTCACAGTAAAATATTTGATATTTGTAAAATTATTAATACCTAATTATTTATTTGATTTGTATTCAGGTTCTCACAATAGCTGCACTTGACAAAACAATTACAGAGAATTTTATAAATTCAAGATTGCACAAATACTGTAAAACCTAACATGCTTCAATAGAAAACCAAATGCGGAGCAATAATGTAGATAACAAGTAATAAGGTTTGACATACAAATAGTATACACCAATAGATAAAGAAATCAAGATTTATGCAAACGTAAATAGCATAAAACATTATCCATTCTTTTTCTTGGTAAATTACCCAAAAAGAGGGAATAATGTTTAAACTTTTCTTCAATGTGTTGTTCTTGTCAAATGATAACAAAAAATGAAAAAAGAAGCTCCCTTACATTACATATGGTGAACTCTAATGACATCTGTCCTTGTAAATTAATGGGAACTTTGAAACTATGTATTAAATTCGCTTAAATATGTAATTCCTAAATTTCTAACAAACTAAAGTTCATGGAAGTGAACTTCTCTATTTGATTTTTACAAGTAAAACACGACTCAAGAATTACAGCCAAGATTGCCATCATACCAATACAACTAAATGGGTGAAAAACATGGCAAATCATAAAGGCCTATAAATTAACAAAAGCTAATTCAAGGGATTACCTTCTGTTGGGTTGGGTCTGTAACCTGGCCATCTGCTCCATTAAGCATACAAGAGCAACACAGTCATACAAAAAGGACAGCTCCAAACAACCAAGTACTTGAACAGAACATCTCAATAACCCAGAGTTGGCTAGAATTCTCCAACAAATCTTATAACCCAAATCTCTAAATATTTGAATTACCCAAATCCTGGACTTGATATGAGCAATAGAAACAACTAAACAAAAATTCAAACCATCGTTCTACACAGACTAAAAAAAACCCATATGAAGGACTAAATTCTCGATCATTTTAAACAATAAGCATCTTTGGAAATATCTGTATATACATATAATTTGTGCGTTCATATTGATGGCATGGATGGATATAATTTGTTCTCACCATTAAAGACTTTCACCATAAATTTATTTTAGGTTTTAAAATTAATTAAAAGATCCTCCAATAATATTTAGTTTGCACTTAAAGATTCACACACAAAATATTTGAGATTGTAAAATAATTATTACTTAATTATTTATTTGATTTGTATATTCGGGTTCTCACATCAACCCATGCCCATATAATCACAGAAATAGATAAACCACACAAGGCAACTAACATCTCTTGCTACCATGATGGCCCTATGTAGTAAAGCCGCTTCCCATGAGCTCCAGATATTCAAACTCGATTATCTCTGATACCAATCTATAACGCCCGGAAATTTCATACAAGCAAATACCATAACCACTCATTGCATAACACAATAAAGTCCTATTTCTCATTGAACTAAGGTTCAAAGTTTACAATTCCATGTTTACACATTCGTCTTAGCCCAAGCCCTTGGGTAAGTTCAATAAGTTAGAAGACCATACAAAAAGGAGCTTGCCCTTAAAGCATACAAAAGCTTTTACAATTTTTGATACAAAACTCTACACTTCTACAATCAAAGTTCTTTAAACCCAGCTTTCAACAAAGTAAAAATGCAACACCAAGTCACTGTAATGGTGTGTCATCAGTTCCTAAAAAATTAGATAGGGTTGAGCTGTATGCCTAGTAGGAATACATTTAACAAAGTATCTAATCTTTTGAACACGCTCATGGCACAGTTATAACGAAACAACATGAGACAAATACTATTGGTAATTGACCAATTAGGTAATTTAAGAAATAAATAAAAAAATGAAATTAAAGTACACTTCCATTTCATACCATCCCTACATTTACCGACTACCATACGGTAGGATGTGGGCACCCAAAATCATTTAACACAACCCCCACATTTACCGACTACTATACGGCAGAATATGGGCATCCAAAATCATCCGTTTTCCCACTTTTGCTGACTACAATACAGCAGGATCAGTGGACACCCAAAAATATTTTTCCCACATTCGTCGGACAATAAGCATAGACAGGGCAATTGGGCACCTTGACTCCCCGCGCGAGTACCAACACAAACCCACATTTCCAAAACCGACTCTTGACCCGGACTCATGTTCACTTTACCACTTTACTCATTTTTGTCCCAAGTCAACAAACATTTGACCTTTTACAAGATAAATGAAAATATCACATTCAAGAAGCATCCATCCCCAATTCACAATTTCAACACCACAATAACATCCATATGTTCAACCTCTTGAGCATTCACAAGATTCCAAGAATTCTAAGGAAATTTCATTCCAAATATCATTCACTACTCAAATTCAAAATTAGGGTTTTAAAAAGTTTGGGGCTTTCTTCCATTCTTCAAATATGTGTGTCTTCATAACGTCAATAGACACATTTCCTGGATAGATTTGGAATAATTTTATTAAAAGTTGAAGAACATGTCCCTTTTTTATTAATTAAGAGTTCAATCAACTCAATCATCAAATTAATCATCAAATTAAATCTTAAATCACAACAATACCATAGAAACATCTTCAAAACAAGGAGATACTAGGTTAAAAGTAACCCTAACTAAAGCTAGAAGCAAATAAACCGAGCTTCTAGGGAAATCCTTCGCAAAAATGAAATCCAATAGGTAGGAGATAAGATCTTGACTTATACTTCTCTTCTTACAAGAGATTTAGACTTGGATCTTAGTAAAATGAAAGGTATTAGAGTAAGGACTTAGGGTTTTTTGGCGTGAGAGGGAGGGGAAAAGAAGATGGAAAAGAAAAGATGAAGAAACGATCTAGAAGGGTCCTTTTTAAAAAGTTGAATTCATGCAGACCGCTCAAGTGGTCTTTTCATCACTCAAGTGGTGAACAACACCTCCCAATTCTTTTGTCTACAAAAATGAGATATTAGGAGCCCTTCATCTTCGCTCGAGCGACCATTTGTTCACTCGAGCGGTCCACCCTGACCTGCAAAAATAATAGATGCTCACAATCTTTGCTCGAGCGGTACTTTCACAGCTTGAGCGGCCACCTAGAACAAAATGTCACAATTTTGCACTGTTGATTGTTGCACTAATGTGCTTTCACAATAGTTATTGTTTAACTAGCATGTGCTTGACCATGAAAGTGTTTTAAAGATGCATTAATACACCTTATTTGAAGGACTATAAAAGTGATTATAAAATAAATGCACTCCAATACCAAATAGGACCTTGAATCCCATCCTAACTCCTGTTGCATCATTTATATTTAAATAGATATTTTTTATTTTATGAATTAATAAAGAGATGTGAGTTGTGATTCTAAACCAAGTGGTGTAACTTTTAAATCAAAAGTTGTGACTTTTGAATTTATGGAATATAACCCATGCCTATGCAAAGATGAAAACGGTTGGCACTTGGAGATGGAACATCATGTTTTCTTTCTAGAATTTATATCTTTTATCTTTTCTCTTTTACTTAGTGGTTTAAATCTAAAGATATTCAAGATTTGATTTCATTTGTGCATAACGTAATCAAACAACATTCATTAGATTGGGCTTTGCATTCTAGAGGTGGATTCACTAATAACTAAGTGCACACCTGAAATACCGAAACTATAAATACGTGATTTGTGATTATTTTCAATTTGATAAACAAATCAAAATGATGAATACTACAATTCTCAATACACTAAGTCAAATCTAAAAGTTACGCATTGTTTTAAAGATGTATTAATACACCTTGAAGCTTTTGAAGGACTATAAAAGTGATTTTAAATTAAATGCACTCCAGTGCCAAACAGAACCTTCAATACCATCCTAACTCCTGTTGAATCATTTATATTTAAATATATGTATTTTTTATTTTATGAATTAATAAAGAGACGTGAGTTGTGAGTTTAAACCAAGTAATGTAACTTTTAAATCAAAAGTTGTGACTTTTGAATCTATGGAATATAACTCATGCCTATACAAAGATGAAAACAGTTGGAATTTGGAGATGGTACTTCAGGTTTTCTGTCTAGAATTTATATTTCTTATTTTTCGTCTTCTACTTGGTGGTTTAAATCTAAAGGTATTCGAGATTTCATTTCATTTGTGCATAACACAATCAAACAACAGTCATTAGATTGGGCTTTGTATCCTAGAGGTGGATTCATTAATAACTCAGTGCATACCTGAAACACCAAAACTCTAGATACGTGTTTTGTGATTATTTCCAATCCGATACACAAATCCAAATGATGGATACTACAATTCTCAACACACTAAGTCAAATCTAAATCAATGCTCATTCTCAATGAAATTGATTTAGCTTTGAACTCAGAAATCAATAGATTGAACACGATATTTTAACATGGAAAAAACAATTCTTGTGATGCCCCAAAAATCGGGAACATCAAGGAATAGATTAACAAATAAATTAGGGCTCTTCTAAGGTTATAAGTCTAGGAAATGTCACTGATGAGTCCTTTGGTCAATAACCAAGTAAGATCCTAGAAAAGCTTGGAAGAGTCAATATAGCCTCCATTCAAAGTCCAATCTCCTTAAATAGCAAAGCTACATTTTTGACAAATCTTTAACAAGATACTAGCACAAGGTCTACATGATTTGACAGAATATAAGGATAATTCACAAAAGATACATGTATATATCTATATAATAAAGTGTAACAAGCCCGCGGGGGACCTCGCCACAGCTCGGACTCGACTTTTGCAGTCACGGTTCTAAGTCTGAACCAAAGAGTCCAAATCCGGCAAATCGTTTTAGGAAAACTGATTTTTGAAGTAAGTGCCAAACATGGACTGCTTTGCCAGATACAGAGTCGCCACCTAAATGTTTTATTAATGGGAAATTTAGGAAACCCTGACTCGGTGCCAAAAGGCCACGTGTCCGTCATCATGATTCATTTGTATATTCACATAGATGGCTCAGATCACCCCCTTAATTTTATATCAATCCTAAATATGTATCCTCCCACCCAAACATTAAGCCTCCTCCTTACCCACGTCTCCCTCACCCTTCTATCTTTATCTCTGCTTTCCAGCCAAATCACGTCTCCCCTCCATCCCTCTTTATCTCTCTCTCTCTCTCTCTCTCCCTGTTGTTCTTCTTCCCGAAACTGCTCTCCTTCAACCACAGATTCGGTTCTGTCTCCAACGACAGAATCTCTGAATCAAAAGGTTCAATTTTGTTTTTTTTTCAATCCAACGATACATGATGAATCGTGATTCCAGAAAAAAAACTCGATCGATACGTGTTTGTTTATGTTTCAATAACATTAAATTGCTTCCACAATTTGTCATAATTTTAACTTAATTGGGCATAATTACCAGAGTATGATAGTTGTCATGTCGGTTCACTTCTCTATTCTCACTGTTCTTCTTCTTCCATACCCAATGTGCCAAGTTCTCCTACCGACACTCCTCTTCATTACAAAGTAAGTTCTCTGATTCTCCTCTTCATAACGTTTTTGCCTTCAGTATTCTTCTTTCCTTTCCCTTACATCCCTTTTGCCTTTTTTTCCCCCACCATTTCCTCCGATTTCTTTTCTCTTACATCACTCTGGTATGGCTGATTTCGATGGATCTGTGCAGAATCTGTGAATCAAAAGGTTCAATTTTGTTTATTTTTTTCAATCCAACAATACATGATGAATCGTGATTCCAGAAAAAAAAACTCGATCGATACAAAAACCCAGGATTGTCAGCTGTTAAATAGCTGCTTCTTTGACCAAAAGTTTCGGGACATTGTTGCCGATGAAGTGGAACCTGTTGTTGAATTACTGGCTGTCTTGCATACATTTCTTCTATCCCACTGACATACGATCCACCACAATTTGTCATAATTTTAATAGAGTATGATAATTGTCATGTCGGTTCACTCTGCTTTCAATTGTAAACTGATTCAATTGTTCTTTTATCTCTCTGCTCTCCAGGCCTGTTTTTCTTCGGTATTTTCTGATCGCAAGGTAAAATTCCCTTTTTTATTTTCATCTGATGATCTATTTCTTGATGGCTTTGTTCTGGAGGCATATATATTCATCTCTCTCTTCCAAAGTCTTAGGGTTTTTTTTTTAATTCTTCTCTGGCCAAAAATGAATAATCAAAATTTCAAGAATGAATGAGGCTCTCAGCAGGGAGATGGGAAGTTTCTGAGGGTGTTGCCCCTCTCTGATCATCAGAGCCAATGATTTCACATTCAAAATCAACAACCCTCTGTGTGCGTGTGGATGTGGATGGCGATGGCGGTGGCGGTGGCGGTGGCGGTGGTGGTGTGGAGGAGGTTTGGATCATTCTCTATGTGTCCGTATATAGAATCTCCCTTCTTCTTTCTTGGAAATTATTTTTGGGTAAATTACCCTTTCAGTACCTCTCTTTTTGTTTCTGATGAGAAGTGGTTGGTTGTATGTTGTTTTTTTCAACACAGCACCAAAACTCAACCCTTTTTGCAGAAATTTCTCCATTGAAAGAGGCTGTGATGATAGCTTTCAGAGCCGCCCATGAGTCGAGCGCTGAGAACCCGACCCGTTTGCCCCTCTCTGATCATCAGAGCCAATCATTTCACATTCAAAATCAACAGCCCTCTGTGTGGGTGTGGATGTGGATGTGGATGGCGATGGCGATGGCGGTGGCGGTGGTGGTGGTAGTGGTGTGGAGGAGGTTTGGATCATTCTCTATGTGTGTGCATATAGAATCTCCCTTCTTTTTTCTTGGAAATTATTTTTGGATAAATTACCCTTTTAGTACCTCTCTTTTTGTTTCTGATGAGAAGTGGTTGGTTGTATGTTGTTTTTTTCGACACAGCACCAAAACTCAACCCTTTTTGCAGAAATTTCTCCATTGAAAGAGGCTGTGACGATAGCTTTCTGAGCCGCCCATGAGTCGGGCGCTGAGAACCCGACCCGTTTCTTGGCGGGGCAACTCGGATGGCCCGTGAGAGAGAGCTTCTCTCATGGGCAACGGTTGTTGCAGCCACGGCGGAGTCACATTCTCGCCTGATCATACACAGATCTGAGCCTCACACATATACATGTATAATTGAAAAATGTACATATATATTGAGTTGATTGTGGTGTGAAAATTGGGTTAATATTAATTTTTCATTTGCATGGAGGGAAGTCTAATTGTTAGGATTGGTTTGGGTGAGTGTTTAGTTTTATTTTTTTACTTTGATTTGTTATTGTGTTAAACAGTAAAAGAATTGTAGATGTGGATATGTTGAATTTTTTTTGTGAAGATTGCACCTTAACAATTTGTTTAGGCATTGGTTTTGCTATCTACTGATAAGAAGGATTAAGATTAAAGCTTATCGTCATATTTAATGGATCTTTCCACAAATTTTTTGTCAAATGAATGTTGACTATTCTAGAAATTGTGATTTTTTTTCCATCTCATTTTCTGGCTTGATGTCTCCGCCTGTTGATTTCATTTGTAGATCTGAAGATTTTTATAAATTCAAAATTCACACAACTTTAAAAGTTATATTTATTTTTTAAGAGATTAATAGATTGCAAATATTATATTTTTTTTTAATGATTTGAGATAATATTGCCTCTCCTTTCAGTTTCAAGGGTATCAAATTCTTTGTTGGCTTTGTTCTAGAGGCATAAATAATTTTGTATCTATAGTATTAGGGTGTTTCTGAGAATTGGTGTTCTGTCATCCCTGGTTTCCCTTTCTATGGTATATTCATTTTTATTCAAGTATATTTTTAGGGTTCATTTGTCTTTATAACCAAGTTATTTATCAAAAATGAGGAAACGAAAGTGTAAATTTTGAATTTTGGTTTTTTTTACACCATAATGATATTATTTTGAAAACAATGGGTGATCCAATTTTCAATGGAATTGGTATGGGAAGTATGGATCATGGAAATTGATTTAAAATTAATAAAATGTAAGTTACACCATAATGATATTATTTTGAAAACAATGGGTGATCCAATTTTCAATGGAATTGGTATGGGAAGTATGGATCATGGAAATTGATTTAAAATTAATAAAATGTAAGTTACACCATAATGATATTATTTTGAAAACAATGGGTGATCCAATTTTCAATGGAATTGGTATGGGAAGTATGGATCATGGAAATTGATTTAAAATTAATAAAATGTAAGTTACACCATAATGATATTATTTTGAAAACAATGGGTGATCCAATTTTCAATGGAATTGGTATGGGAAGTATGGATCATGGAAATTGATTTAAAATTAATAAAATGTAAGTTACACCATAATGATATTATTTTGAAAACAATGGGTGATCCAATTTTCAATGGAATTGGTATGGGAAGTATGGATCATGGAAATTGAACACGGATTGTGGGAAAAAATACATAGAAGGATATCGGATAAATGAGGAAGGAAACTTTTTTGACCATTGAATTATGACCATCCATTTTTGCCAATTAAATAGTAAACAACAAAAAAATATTTGGATAATTTACACTACACTCATTTATGTTTAATAATTTTTTTATTTTAATTTTTAAGATTTTAAGTTTTTTTTTTTTAATTTAATCTTAAAAATAACTTTTGTTAAAAATTTGATAGAAAATGCTATAATAACCATTACATAATGTAAATGTTATCCCATCACACAACAGGTAAGACTCGAACCCAACCATCACCTCTGGCAAGGGAGCACCTCATCTACTGGCCCAATCCTTGGTCTTACTCTGGTACATACTGTATAGAGTCAAATTTGAGAAAGTAAAGAGTCAGTATTGTAACTTTATTGTCCTGACTATGGCATGAAAAACTTTCTTTCCCTTTCAATAGTTTAGCAAACTCCTAAACAGCCTTGCTAAGTTGGAACAATTAGAAATTCCAATTCATAGTCAAATGTGAAGCATGGCATGAATCTCTCGCTATTACAAATCCAGCAAGTTTGAATTAAAATTAGACTGTCTTTTTGGAGTTGTTTTCAAGAATTCAGTGGTTCCTCTTGCCCTGGATATTTTATATCACTGCTGCAAAAAACCACTATTACCATTTTCGAAAACATCCTTCCCTTTAGTTTACTATTTCTCTTTAGATTATACACAGAACTTAATGGTTTGGGTGTTTTGACATCGGCACTCTCTCCCTCACTCTCTCTATACAGTGTTTTGACATCCTCTCATTGGTCTTGGGTGTTCTTCAATTTGAAGAGAGATAGAAAAACAGAGTAAGAGAGTGAGTTAGTTTTGAAACTGTATTTCTCTTTAGCTTATACACTGAGATCTTAATGGTTTGGGTGGGTGTTTTGACATCAGCTCTCTCTTCCTCACTCTCTCTGTACAGTGTTTTGACTTCCTCTCATTGGTGTTGGGTGTTTTTCAATTTAAAGAGAGAAATAGAAAAACAAAGTGAGAGAGTGACTTAGTTTTGAGACTGTATTTCTCTATTAAATATATTTTTATAATTACATTTTAATTTTAAATTTAAATAGTGTTGTGATTACAATTATATTATAATCTTAATATTATTTACACCATGCCTTCAGGCACTGGCATACGCTAGTAATAGTTATAAGATCATATCTTAATTACGACAAGGGTTTTAACACTTACAATTCCAAAACATGATTACTAATTCCTAATTCTTCTAGGATAACCATACACCTTCAAAAGTTTATGCTTCGCCATCGTTCGTGTAAATTTTGTCAATACTTGTCATGAAATGCCATGAGCTTTGAATGCCCAATAAACGTATACACACCCTGTCCTTTTTTCCCAATCCAATACATTATCATAATTATAACAAGCAAGCAATGAAGCATGATAGTCAAGTAAATAGAAAAGAATTGCATGGTTAGATGTTAGTGATATGGAAATCCCACAAAGAGATTTCATCCTCCTAACCGCAAGAATTGGATTCGGATTATTCGGTATGCCCCCTCTTTTGCTACTTTGCAGAACTTACCCCAGATGCCTACCAGTTGTTACATACTGCATAGCACCAACTGAGGACCTCAAAAGAAATTGTAAAAATATATAACCTCATCCACCCTTATCCGTCATAAGTACCTAGGGTCCGAACACAACTGATCCATTCAAGGGTTCCGAAACAACCACTTGCGCAAGACTTAACCTTCAATTAGGGAACATGTCCCATCAATCCATACTTAACACATTATCATCTCATCATTATTCAAGTGATCAAAAACCCAATACTACCCCCATTTAGTTTCCTCTTGAGTTATATTTTTTTAAGTTAAAGTTAGAACAATAATAATTGTTACATAAGTATGAGCATCATCAAAGGACTATGATAAGGAACATAACCATAACACATACAAAAATAATACCAAGACATGAACAAGTGATAATAAGCACATCTATGAAGTTAATAACATAAATTCGTCAAGCACATCTATGAAGTTAATAACATAAATTCGTCAACAAAAGTAAATTTTCAGATTTGGTTCACTTTAAAGATTTCAATTAAAGAGATAGTGTTAGATTTTTCCTAAACTTGGCCTTCCTCTTGTTTCTAGAGAATTTTATCTAGTTTTTAGAACATTTTTTAGAAGTGTTATAGCTTTTTAGATTTTTAGTTATGTGATAAATACTCCAACACTGTCCAGATTAGTCGACTATTTCGAAAATCGAGCTTTCTCTCAATCCGCTCACTCTTTTTCGATAATTTTTTTTCCATGAAATAAAACACTTAAAGGAAGGTTTTGACATAAAAATGAAGTTAAGAATGTTTTTCTACATTTTTTCTAGAATTTCTAGAAGTGGACTGTAAATACCAATTCTTTAAGCACAAAGCTTGAAATAAGAAGAAAAAAACTAAGAAAATAGGGTAAAAATGGATAATTTTTCACTTCTATTGAGATGAAAACATGATAAATAATGTATATTGAACTTAGAAATTTTGATTGAAGGTGTCCCTTTGGACATTAAGTGAGATGTGTGTAGGAAAAGATAGTTTTGTACTTATTAAGAGAAAACACAAGTACGAGTGGAAGAAGGCTCAACTCTTTTCATTTTTAACACAAGAATACCATTAAAACACACCTGAAAATAATGTTTAGAACCTCTAAGAATATGTATTTGAAAGAGGAAAATAAAAGAGAGGGTTGTGTTGTGGCTTACATGAATGCCTAGTGAAGTGTTTGCTCAATTTCTTTCCTTTTTCCTCTCCTCCACCACTAAAGCTCTCTTTCTTCATTTCCTCTCTCTCTCAGCCGAATGTGGTAGTGTGTGGGTGTGTTTGTGCTTCAAAAAGGAGGAGGAGAGAAGTGTAGTTACAGATAATTTGGTGTGAAAAGTCCAAAATGCCCATTGGTTTCAAATGAATTGAATAGTTTTGGATTTAGTTTGAATGTAATGGAATGAGGGGTGATTAGCACCTTAATTATGTACTTAATTATGATCTAGTTAGGCTTAGGACTAATTTAATCCATTCTAGTTACAAGTACATTAGATATGTATTCATTGCAAATATTTGGTACCAATGTTATGATTTGATTTCATGCTTCTACAGATTTTGTTCCAAAGGTGCCAATAATTATAGCCTGGGGATGGGGGGGGGAGGGGGGTGGCCATTCACGTGCTTGGATTCGGGGAGATTATGTGTACTTTTTGATATAAATTTTGTAGATTTTGTGTACAAAAGAAGATTGAATCAAGGTACATCATATATATATATATATATAAAGGTACTAATTTGGGGTCAATTTATGATTCAACCAATGTGAGGGCTAAGCCCTTAATTTATGAATTGAAACATTTATTGAAGTATAGTATTTAATTAAATTAGTATTTGGGAATTCAATTCTGTTAAAGTTTCTTTATTTCGAATTAAACAACGAATCGTAATGAGAACCAAAAACCTAGGATTTTGAGTAGCAAATATAATTAGAGAATTAATTTAATTATTATTAGGGCTTTGGAAATGATCACTAAGTTCCCAAGTTCAATTAGGGTTTGAAAGTTTTCGGTTGGCGCAAGTTTTTGACTTTATAGCTAAACTTGAAAACAAATAAGGATTCGAGGGTCTTTATTGAATTAATTCAAAAGTAAGGGTCTAAATAAAATTACAAAGGTCAACGGCCTCATAGTTAAATAATTAATATTAGAGTGTAGAAATGATTAGTAAGCTATAGGGGTTGATTAGGGTTCGCGATGCATCTCCAATTCTAGGGTTAAATTTGCGAATAAACGAGGAACTAAGGGCTTTGTTATAATAACTCAAAAGTAGGGACTTAATAGGGTTTATAAAAGTTAGGGGCCTTACAATTCCAATTGGAGTTTGAAAAATCTAAAATCTTGGAGATATTGATTTGTGATTATGTATCAATTTTAACCAGTAAATAGCAATCCCAATCAAACAATCAAAGACAAATCGACACAACGATTTTAAAATGGAAAACCATAATTGGAGCGCCTCCAATTGTGAAAAAAAAAAATCACGGGCCAAAGCCACAAAACAATCTACTAAAAAGACAAAAAGGAATTACTCAAGTGTACTCTCAATTACCCAGCGAACCCATTTCCAAATTGAATCGACCCCAATGTGCCTCTTTCACCACCGTCTTCACCTCGGAATTGTCTTGTCCAACGTTGAATCCACAACGCTAATATTGAATCCACAACGATGAGCCACTCTGGAATCCACCAAAGCTTCAGGCCCAAATTCCACGGAATCCACTGAAGAACAACTCTCTCTTTTTGTAATAAAACAAAATAAACAAACCCTTTGATACAATCCACTCAATTCATGATATAAACTCTCACAGCTATCAAAGGAAACAGGCAAAGAAGCTCTAGATTAAAATCCTAATACCCAAGAAGAAGATCTGGAAGTCGTACCCTAGAAACTGAATTAATCGCAAATTTATAGCAAACAGAATCGCGATCTCTGCTCGAGCGCAGGAATGGCCGCTCGAGCAGTATGACTAAAATGCGTGTTTTAGAACAAGGATCTACGTTCGAGCACAGGAAAGGCTGCTTGAGCATAAAAATACAACTTCCAGTACTTTTCTAAGCAAGTGAAACTTCTGAAAGGTTGCGACCCCCGCGAGCTGACCGGGCAGCTTGATCTCCGACATAGTCAGCGGAGTGGCAAAAATGATAGGATTAAGATCACAAACTCCTCTGCATAGGCACAATCCGAGTTGGATTCGCATCTAAAACTCATAACCTCATTGAAATAAAAGATTGAATAAAATTACAACTGAAATGAGCTTTGTCAAATGTCATTGCCAATTACAAAAACCTAACAAAGTCCAATTGAATTTCTAAAAAACCATGAGCCAAAGAGGCTAAGCAAATCCACTAAGACAAATCTTGAAGATTACAACAAGACATCTCCTCCAATCTACCTCCTAGTGAATCTATACCTAATTGATCTAGAGATACTATCCCATCCTCAATCCAATTTGCTTTTAGGATTTGAAGCTTGTTGAGTTTATTCCACAACCTCGACCAAAGCTCAGATTCCACCGAAATAATAATGAATCACCCTTGAATTGACCATCAATCACTTGAGATGTATGAGATACATCACTCAATTATCAAGGGAAAACTTGAAGAATTCATTCCTATATCTCACTCTCTGTTTTAGGAGCTTTCACAGAGAATTTTAGAAGGGTTAGATCTAGATCTAAAGAGTTGGAACAGTTACAACAAACTAAGTTCGAGTTGACCGCTCAAGCGCACCAAAGACTACTCAAGAGGTGTATCTAGATAAGCGATTGTAACAAACTTCAAACACTTAAACCACTTGAGAAACTGTGACTTCGCTCGAGTGACCAATGTAACCATCTAGTATCTCAGAAACTCAGTCTGATCAACTGCAAACCTAAAGAGTTCGCACAAGCGCACATTTGGTCGCTCGAACGGTCAAGCAAGGCTTGTAGGATCTCAACTCATAGACTGACATACTACAGTAATGAAAGGATCACTCGAGTGCACTTTTGATAGCTCAAGCGGTCCATGAAACTTGACAGTTGTTTTGGCAGTTGAAGCTGATCAGTCTGAAGCACTACAAGAAATTGCATTTTTCGCAACGCAACAAAATATGTTGCTAAAAGGAAAAATTCGTTGGCAAAGAGTTTTGCCGACACACAAAGCTACGTTGGCAACCCGTAGGCAAAAGTGAGTTGGCAAAAGTGTTTGCCGACGAAATTATCATTGCGTTGGTAAAAGTAATGCCTTTAGCGACGAACATAGTCGTCGATAAAACCTTCATCCATCATCGGCAATTTACCTTGCGTTGGTAAAAGTCATTCAAATATGATGATTGTGTGGCACTTTTCGCGACACAAATTTGCATGGGCAAAAAATATACTTTTACCAACAACATATGCGTTGGCAAAAGTAAACTTTTGGCGACACACTTACGTCGGTAAATGTTGCCATTTGCCGACGATTTGTTTGTCGCTAAAGCTTTACTTTTGGGAACGACAAATTGGCATTGGCAATTTATACACTTCTACCAACACAATATGAGTGGGAAAAAGTAACTTTTAGCGACACATTTACGTCGGTAAATGTTGCCATTTGACAACGATTTGGTTGTTGATAAAGCTTTAGTTTTGTCAACGAAAAATTGGCATTGGCAAAAAATACACTTTTAGCAATACAATATGAGTGGACAAAATAAACTTTTGGCTACACATTTACCGACAAGTTATTTGTTGAGAAAGCTTTAATTTTTGGCAACGACAAATTTGTAGAGGCAAAAAAAATTTAAAATCATATATATTTTTTTATAAGATTTACATATTTACAAGAGGCATCCCTCAGGCACTACTATTACAAACTAATAACATTGATATTAAATCACCTAAAGTTGATGTGTAGACAAAAAAACACTGCTGAAAAATATGCTTTTGGAAGCGTTGTAAAAAACCTAAAAGGGTAAACTCACTAAAATACTCAAATACATCCAAATTGTGAACCCATAGTAAAAATAGTAGATAACAAAATGAAATCATGAAACTAACAACAACCCAAATTTGCAGCAGACCAGCATCTAGTAGCAGCCCGCTTCACAGCAACATTGTAGCAGCAGCAGCCCAGCAAAATTCTGTAGCAGCACACCGCCAGCAGCAGACCAGCAGAATTAAAGATGAAGAACATCTAAGCAACAAGGCAATCACTATTGTAGTGTGTTACCGAGTGGAAGCAGTAAAGATGAAGCCATATTTTCTTTCTTTTGGTAACAAAAATTGAATTTCAATGCAATCATTATTATTGTAGTTAAACAACAATTCTATATTTAGAATTTAGTATGTTCAAATTTGTAAATCTACACTTACAAGGATAGATGCTCGTGATGCAAATTTACTTTTAACAGATGATGGGACCATAATACTTTTAAAATCTTCATGCGACAAATAAGTAAATAGTGGAAGGAAAGCTTCACTGAGACCCATTGCTGGCTTTTCTTTTGCATTCAGAACTGATTTAACATACATATCAAGAAATGTTGGTTGTGCAACAAAAAGCAATCAATCAAAACACTAGCTAGAGGGACATTAAATATAAGTGCAACATAAAATCTGAAATCGCAGGACCTGACATAACATTAACATCATGTTTGACAACATTGATAATTTTAGTGCCATTTTAGTATTACTAAACACTGTCAGCATCCAAATTTGTAGAATTTCAAAATGTAATGGTTAATTTGGCACTTGAAATCAGAATTTAAATCATATTCCATTTAGCATGTTCATCATTTTGTGCAAAGTCAAGTTTCTCTATCTTAAAAATTAGACCCCCTCTTTAATGGATTTTATTCTTTAATTAGGAACTAATTTTGCATTACCAGATTGCACTCAATAGAGGAAGCTCCAAAATTTATCATTTTTCAGCACTAGATAGGGTCATCAATAGCCCACAAGAATATTGTTGGTGATACAACAGCTAAAAGAAAAGAGCTTCTTACCTTCCATTGATCAAATAAAGAAGGAATTGAACTTGAAAATTCCAGTAAAAGCCCCAACAGTTCTGGGTTATCTTTGTATGGGATCCTCGCATCCTTTAGTTCTGCAATGTAGGTTTTGTAGATTTATGATGACTGGAAAAATTAAAAATATAAAATGCATAAGAAATTTAGAACTAGAAACCCATAAAAATGATTTAATCAAAACTGGAAAAATGTTAGAGGGGTAAACCTCTGAGAACAAACGAAAAAATGTTCGTTTGCAAGCCCTTCTCTCACGGAAAGATCCTTGAATAACAATACGAAGAAGTGATGCCTGCACTGCAGCCACTCTGTAAAATGCATTCTTTGATACTGAAGCAAATTGACTCTTGCTTAGTAGAAGACACGATCACTTGAGAAGTCTGTAGCAGCCTACATGAGACTGCAATTTTATTTGTTTTTCCATGACCTGTACAACGGTTGCCGCAAAACTCTTCATAAATGTAACTTCGCCCAAAGCTTTTGTGATCACATCATCAACAGCTTTCCTCGATCCTCAATCATCATAAATACACAGTTTTGAAAATCATATCTACCAATACTGACACAAGCTCAGAAGACATCTCAGCAGAGTTAAAAATGGAAACTGCAACCATAAGCTCAGAACAGAAGCATGTATGAATCACATTTCAAAGTAAAGCATGCAAAAAGATTAGCCAAGTACGTTAGGTAGGTTCAATGAAATTTGCATTTGTTCTAATAAATATGGAATACCAAAACCATTATTCAGGGCACCATGGGAATACTTAAAAAAAATTGAAAAAAAAACAAAGAAAAAGAAACTAAATTGCTAGTTTTGAGACTTAAGTAGTGAAGACACACCAAAAAGATACCAGTAGCTGCATCAAACACATAAAAAACACAAAAACAACTACGAAATACCATGGCACATGTTTACACTGTTCGATATATCTAAAATAGAAAAGGGATAAACAAATAAAGAAGGCGAAGAAAATAATCCTAAACAATGATGCAAATGATGAAAGTGTGGCATAAATGGTAATGAGTGGTAAATCTGCAGTTCTAAGAAGTTAATCACGAACTTGGATATTTATATCACATTCTCTTTTTTATAAGGTTCTTTTTCCCCAAACGATGGCTGAAGCCAAAACAAAAGAAAGCAAAGATCACAAATGGACCCTTCTCAAACACCCAGCACCTATCCTATCTTTAGCCAATAACATTAGAAGAGTCTTGGGAGCATCATGTATAAGCATAAAAGTTTCACGCCGAGCTGCTGCATTCTTAGCTAGGAGATCAGCACAGATATTAGTTTCTGTAACGCCCTCAAAATAAACCCATAAATCATCCAACAATAGCATGCTTAAACATAAGAGAATAAGGCATAAATATATTCCATCAGAGTAGTCTTTACAAAATGTATTACATGTTGACATCAAAAGTAAATGCCCTATGGGCTTACAACTTTCCAAGTCAACACTTGGTTACAAAAAAGAGTGCTAACTCTATAAAAAGAAAGCCCTTGGCTTGATATACATGTAATACAACAAAACAACAAAAGAATCCAACAGCCTCAAGCCTCCCAAGCTACGTCCTTTGAGGTGGCATGCTACCTGTACCTGAAAATAATGTCCCATATAGGGTGAGCCACATCCCAGTAGAAATATACTAAACCAACTATAAAAAAAATGACTAAAATGATAGCATTCGATAGATGGTTCACACTTATACTCCAACTCATGTCATATTACATTTTCCATTTCTTACTCAACTTTAAGTTTGAAAACAAGGCTCAGAACCTGGCCAAGCAATTTAATGAGGTTATATCTCATTACTAAAATATTTCCGCAATTCATGATGGATACAAATTTTGGTCCTGTATCAATAACACATAAAACCACTTCCATACTTCACAAATGATACACATTTTAGTGTTGTATCAATATAACAAAAACACTTCCATACTTCACATATGATACACATTGTAGTGCTGTATCACTGGAAAACAACTTCCGGTTTAAAGGTCCATCCCCTATCTTCCCCTAAACCGTGGAGTACATCCCCTATCTCCTCCCACACAACATAGTGCATATAAACAATTATCATACACAATTAATCAATACATAAGGTTAATGTATTATTCCAACCGTCATACTCGATGACACATTCCATTGATTAATTTTAGTTTGCCTAATCATCATGCATTGTCTATAACAATCAAGACTATCCTCCGCCGATAGCCCAAAGCAGTTATCTCTAAACTGGAAATAAATGCATCAAATGGATAACATATCAACGTTTATCTAGGTGAGCGATAAATTAATCCAACTCCACCCTTTAATGCCATACCTTTCTGATTTGAATATTTCCTATTCAATTTCTCATTTCCCAAAATTAATTATACAAATTAATTTATCAACAATTAGGGCTTTTTTCCATAATTACAACACCAACCCTAAGGTTCCATTTTCATCCATAATCCAACACCGAGTCCATTTTCCAATGTATTACATACATAAAGGTTTATATGTTTGAAACCCCATCTTTTGAAAAATTACACAATGACCCCAAAATTACCCAAAAACCCCCAACATATCGAAATGCCAAAATTCAAAGACAAAGCTCATAATTGGAGTAGGATATCCCTACCTCGAAGTTAGAGCTCAAATGGAGAAGGAGACCAAACTCAAAGTGCTCCAAATTCCAAAATTTTCGGATCAAAACGAAGCCCTCGACGATCAACACACCTTTTGCAAAGACAAAAAGGTAGTGGGACACTCTAGCTAGATCAAACCCTAGAGAGAAGGGAGATTCTAGAGAGAGGAGCTCTCAAAATCGATTTTGGGAAAGTAAGAGAGAGAGAGAAAGTGTAAAGAGTGATTAAAAAATGCCCAGCTGCCAACTGATATACGTATGACCCGCTTGAGCGGAGAATAGAACGCTTGAGCGTCAAGCACAAAAATCTGGACATGCTCGAGCGCAAGAAGTCCCGCTCGAGCTCCATGACACAAGAATAAAAATCATCCGCTCGAGCGCGAAAATCAGTCCGCTCGAGCGTAGATTTCCCCCTCTCAGAACTTTCACCAACAAAACACTACCCGCTCAAGCGCCAAGATACCCGCTCGAGCTTAGGAAACCCGCTCAAGCGTGAAAAACACACCTGCAGAAGTTTTGCAGGGACACGAAATACTGGAAGTATGAAATCTCCACTCAAGCGCAAGAAGTCCCGCTCGAGCGGACAACCAAAAACCAAACTCTGCTCGAGCGCAGAATGACCCGCTCGAGCGTAACACCAAAAACCTGGGCAACTACACTTGAGACCAAAACTCAACCTACCTGTTCGAAACACGCCCAACACATCCCAAAACTCAAACACAGAATTAAAGGATGACAACAAGGTATACAACCACCAACTCCACGGAACCCAAGTCCAGAATACAACAGATACAGAAAGGGAAAATCGGATTCGCTATAACCTTCCCCCCTTAAAGAATTTCGTCCCCGAAATTAAATACAAGTTTTTCAAAAATAAGATTTTCTCAATTCCCCACATTATTAAAATGTGAAATTTAACAATTCGACTCATTATCGGTCATCTCATCTCTTTTCAAGAGGCAATTTACAACATTTTCCACAACATGCATTATAGTTATGCATTCCTTGAAATTTCACAAATTTCAATACATTCAACATATACAATGTTACATTAAACTTCCATTTTAAGGCAAGTTCCAAAACATAATTCCATAAACCAAAACATATACCATGTTTTACAACTTAAGACATCTATAATGCTCTTAAAGTTCAACAATATTACAAAATCTCAATACATGATTATACATCAACAAACAAGTCCGGATAATTCTCACGAACATCCGCCTCACGTTTCCAAGTGGCTTCCTCTACTCTGTGATGTTTCCACAAAACCTTTACCAAGGGAATGGTCTTGCCTCGCAAAACTTGATCCCACCTATCCAAGACCCAAACCGGTCTCTCCCCATATGAGGCATCCTCATCTACCTCTAAGTCGGTCCAATCCAACACGTGTGATGGATCCGGCTCGTACTTCCGAAGCATACTAACATGAAATACATCATGAACCCCAGACAATAGCGGTGGCAAAGCCAAACGGTAAGCAACCTCTCCAATCCTCTCAAGGATCTCAAAGGGACCAATAAATCAAGGGGATAACTTCCTACTCTTCCCAAACCTCATCAAACCTCGCCTAGGTGATATTTTCAAAAAAACATGATCACCAGTCTCAAAAGCCAAAGGCCTCCTCCTACAATCGGCATAACTCTTTTGGAGACTCTGGGCTGTAACAAGCCTCCTGCGGATAAGCTTAACTTTCTCCGTCGTTTCCCTCACCAACTCCGGGCCCAACAAAGGTGTATCACCCACCTCGGCCCAACAAACTGGAGACCTACACGGTCGGCCATACAAGGCCTCAAACGGTGCCATACCGATACTCGACTGAAAACTGTTGTTGTAGGCAAACTCCACCAAGGGCAAGTGCCTCTCCCACGTCCCACTAAAGTCAAGGACACAACCTAGAAGCATATCCTCAAGGATCTGAATAGTACGCTCGGACTACCCGTCAATCTGAGGATGATAAGCCGTACTAAAGGTCAACTTAGTGTCCAAGGCACACTACAAACTCTGCCACAACCTAGCAGTAAAATGAGGGTCTCTATATGAGACGATCATCACTGGGACCCCATGCAACCTCACTATGTCCCGAATATACAAGTCGGCAAGATGGTCTACCGAACCTCTCACGCGCATAGGGATAAAGTGCGCCAACTTAGTCAACCGGTCTACAACCACCCAAATAGCATCACTACCCCGCTGAGTCCTCGGAAGACCTACAACGAAGTCCATAGTGACATGCTCCCACTTCCACTCGGCAATAGGCAAGGGTTGCAACAAACCCGCTGGCCTCTGATGCTCGGCCTTCACTTGCTGGCAAGTAAGGCACTTCGATACAAAAACAGCCACATCTCTCTTCAAAA
>NW_021024849.1:494358-592925 GCF_004153795.1 Camellia sinensis
AGACACAACAACTGCCACATCCTTCTATCATACCCCGCCACCAAAACTGGCGACCAAATCCTGATACATCTTAGTGCCTCCCGGATGCACCGCAAGGCGTGAATGGTAAAACTCTCGGAGTACCTCCTCTCGGCAAGACTCCGGTACAAACAAACGGTCTCGGTATCTCACACTCAGGTCAGGATACACCGTCAAACCCTTCTCAACCTTCCCACTGGAGATCTTCTCTCGGAGGGATTCTACCTCAAGGTCACCTCTCTGTGCCTCTAACACTCGAGTCACAAGTGTAGGCTGCGCAACAACAGAAAACAAGGCCTCAGCCTCAACGGATTCGCCCAGAAGTAAATCAAACTCGCCAAGTGCACCCAACATCTCCCACTCCCGGATGGCTATACAAGAAACATCACTAATGGATTTCCTGCTAAGGGCATCGGCCACTACATTGGCCTTTCCCGGTGACAGTGCAACTCAAAGTCGTAGTCCTCAATAAACTCCATCCACCTTCTCTGCCTCAAATTCAAGTCCCTCTGTGTAAATAGGTACTTCAAACTCTTATGGTCCGAGAACACCTCGAACCTCTCACCATAAAGGTAGTGCCTTCAAATCTTCAAGGCAAATATCACTGCTGCTAACTCTAGGTCATGTGTAGGGTAATTCCTCTCGTGTATTTTCAACTGACGTGAGCCATAAGCTATCACTTTCCCCTCTTGCATCAACACACAACCCAAACCTCTCGTAAGGCATCACAGTAAACTGCATAACCAAACCTCTCTCCGGTATAATCAAAACTAGAGTGGTGGTTAGTCTAACCTTCAACTCCTGGAACTAATTTTCACAAGTCTCACTCCATACAAACTTGACCCCCTTCTGCGTCAACCTAGTCAACGGCGAAGCTAGCCTGGAGAAATCCTTCACAAACCGGCAGTAATACCCAGCTAATCCCAGAAAACTGCGGATCTCAAAAACACTCTTGGGCTGTGCCCAATCTTGCACTGCCTCAATCTTGGATGTGTCTACAGACACCCCTTCCCCGAATACCACATGGCCTAAGAACTTGACTTCTCCTAGCCAGAACTCACACTTTCCAAACTTGGCATACAGCCTATGGCTCTAAGCAACTCAAGCACCACTCTCAAGTGTTCCTCGTACTCCTCCTCAGAAGGCGAATAGATAAGAATGTCGTCCACGAAAACGACCACAAAACGATCTAAGAATTCCCAGAATATCCGGTTCATCAAATCCATAAAGACTTCCGGTGCATTGGTGAGCCCAAATGGCATCACCAGAAACTCATAGTGGTGGTAGCCCGATCTCAGGTCTATCTTAAGAGAAACAACGGAACCCTTCAACTGGTCGAACAGGTCATCTATACGGGGCATAGGTACTTATTCTTGACCGTAGCCTGATTTAAACTTCTGGTAGTCGATACAAAGTCTCAAGGCACCATCTTTCTTTTTAGCAAAGAGGGCCGGTGCTCCCCACAGCGAAACACTAGGACATATGAAGCCCTTATCCAACAATTCCTGGAGCTGAATCTTCAACTCACTCAACTCGGCTGGGGCAAAACGATAAGGTGCCATAGAGATCGACGCCGCGCCGGCACTAAATCAATAGAGAACTCAATCTCCCGGTGAGGTGGAAACTAACGAGGTCCTCAGGAAAAACATCCGAATACTCACAAACCACTCTCGCGTAATACAATCTGGTCTTATGACACTCACTACTCAAGAGGCTAGCAAGAAGACACTAAGCTCACTCCGCCCTCGCGCAATCATACACCAGTGGCAACACACTACCTACCCAATCCCCCAAAAATGGAAAACTCCCGTCAAGGTACATACTGTGACCCTCTGGCGGTAGCAATCGATAACAGCCCGGTATGACGATCCAGTACCATACCCAAAATAACATCAAACCCGACATGGCATAACCACAAAAGGAAACGGAAGCCGACGATCGGCGACCTCTATATCATAACCTCTACAACCTGTTTCAAAATCAATTCACCCCAACAGGTGATACAACACATATAGGAGATGCTAACCGTGCCAACTCCAACTCCAAAACAGATGCAAATGCAGCAGAATAAAAGGAATGAGATGCACCCGTATCAATCAACACATTAGCAACCGACTTGCAAAACAGAAAAGTACCTCCACAACTGATGGAGCTGGTACTAGGTCCTGCGCGGTAACAGCATACACGCGCCCTGTAGGCCCCTGATCCACCTGCTCACCCCACGGAGCAAACGACTGCTGCACAGACTGGGATGACGAAGCTCCCGGATTGGCCCTCGAGGTCTGCATAGACTTAGTTGGCTGAAAACCCTACGTCTGCTAGAACTAGACGCTCCGAAGTGGGACTCAACTATGAACAAAACTCTTCAGGTGCCCAGGCTGACCACACTGATAACAAGATAAAGGATGGACCTACTGCCTGAACTCTGGCAATTGAGAGTCGACTAGGCAAAAGAAGAAGCAGACTAATCACTGACACTACACTCCCCATCATAGTGGACAAACCAGAAAGCCTAATGTGGAACCAGAGAACTAGCACCAGACATTGAATAAAGGTTAAATCTCCCTGAATATGAATCTCTACCGAGCCTGCACTCTGGCCACTGGAAACATGAGAATCGACTTAGAACAAACACACACCTAAGACTGCTGAGAGATTAGAACCCCTCTGTCTCTAACCATCACCCTGAATCTGGACCCTCTGAAGGCACTTACTAAAGAAGACCCTTAACCTCCTTACATTCAATGCAAATATCATGAAATCTTCCAATTACTGAGGCAAATAACAAAACGCATCAACCAGAGCGCCCAGTAAAAATCCTCGAAGTATAAGGTAACAAACCCAAAAAAACTCTACATTTTCATTAACGCAAACAGCGTTACTCAAAACTATCTAACTCAAGAAATCGATGCAATGGACATTCCATCGGACGCCACAAAGTATCCAGGTGCCAAACCTAGAACAAAACAAAGAAAAGGAAATAAAAAAAGCAGCCCAAAAAATGACCCAGCTGGCCACACGCAAAACAAGTCAAGCCTCCCTGACTACCTCTCCCAGAGCCCGCATACGGCAATGGAAAGGTCGATCTAGCCACACCACCCTGACACTGCTGAGGGTGGCTGACCACACTGCTCCAGCCATCACCCTAACCATCTTGGCTCCTCTTAGAGCCTCTCTGCCCCTCATCCTCCTCCTACATCATGAGCTCCATATGAGCTGCCGCATCCACCAAACATTGGCCTTTCCCAGGTGATAGTGCAACTCAAAATCATAGTCCTCAATGAACTCCATCCACCTTCTCTGCCTCAAATTCAAGTCTCTCTGTGTAAACAGATACTTCAAACTCTTATGATCCGAGAACACCTCGAACCTCTCACCATAAAGGTAGTGCCTCCAAATCTTCAAGGCAAATATCACTGCTGCTAACTCTAGGTCATGTGTAGGGTAATTCCTCTCGTGTATTTTCAACTGACGTGAGCCATAAGCTATCACTTTCCCCTCTTGCATCAACACACAACCCAAACCCTCTCGTAAGGCATCACAGTAAACTGCATAACCCAAACCTCTCTCCGGTATAATCAAAACTAGAGTGGTGGTTAGTCTAACCTTCAACTCCTGGAACTAATTTTCACAAGTCTCACTCCATACAAACTTGACCCCCTTCTGCGTCAACCTAGTCAACGGCGAAGCTAGCCTGGAGAAATCCTTCACAAACCGGCAGTAATACCCAGCTAATCCCAGAAAACTACGAATCTCAAAAACACTCTTGGGCTGTGCCCAATCTTGCACTGCCTCAATCTTGGATGTGTCTACAGACACCCCTTCCCCGAATACCACATGGCCTAAGAACTTGACTTCTCCTAGCCAGAACTCACACTTTCCAAACTTGGCATACAGCCTATGGGCTCTAAGCAACTCAAGCACCACTCTCAAGTGTTCCTCGTACTCCTCCTCAGAAGGCGAATAGATAAGAATGTCGTCCACGAAAACGACCACAAAACGATCTAAGAATTCCCAGAATATCCGGTTCATCAAATCCATAAAGACTTCCGGTGCATTGGTGAGCCCAAATGGCATCACCAGAAACTCATAGTGGTGGTAGCCCGATCTCAGGTCTATCTTAGAGAAACAACGGGAACCCTTCAACTGGTCGAACAGGTCATCTATACGGGGCATAGGGTACTTATTCTTGACCGTAGCCTGATTTAACTTCTGGTAGTCGATACAAAGTCTCAAGGCACCATCTTTCTTTTTAGCAAAGAGGGCCGGTGCTCCCCACAGCGAAACACTAGGACATATGAAGCCCTTATCCAACAATTCCTGGAGCTGAATCTTCAACTCACTCAACTCGGCTGGGGCAAAACGATAAGGTGCCATAGAGATCGACGCCGCGCCGGGCACTAAATCAATAGAGAACTCAATCTCCCGGTGAGGTGGTAAACTAACGAGGTCCTCAGGAAAAACATCCGAATACTCACAAACCACTCTCGGTAATACAATCTGGGTCTTATGACACTCACTACTCAAGAGGCTAGCAAGAAGACCACTAAGCTCACTCCGCCCTCGCGAATCATACACCAGTGGCAACACACTACCTACCCAATCCCCCAAGAAATGGAAACACTCCCCGCTCAAGGTACATACTGTGACCCTCTGGCGGTAGCAATCGATAACAGCCCGGTATGACGATAGCCAGTCCATACCCAAAATAACATCAAATCCCGACATGGGCATAACCACAAAAGGAAACGGAAGCCGACGATCGGCGACCTCTATATCATAACCTCTACAACCTTGTTTCAAAATCAATTCACCCCCAACAGGTGATACAACACATATAGGAGATGCTAACCGTGCCAACTCCAACTCCAAAACAGATGCAAATGCAGCAGATACAAAGGAATGAGATGCACCCGTATCAATCAACACATTAGCAACCGACTTGCAAAACAGAAAAGTACCTCTCACAACTGATGGAGCTGGTACTAGGTCCTGCGCGGTAACAGCATACACGCGCCCTGTAGGCCCCTGATCCACCTGCTCACCCCACGGAGCAAACGACTGCTGCACAGACTGGGATGACGAAGCTCCCGGATTGGCCCTCGAGGTCTGCATAGACTTAGTTGGCTGAAAACCCTACGTCTGCCTAGAACTAGACGCTCCCGAAGTGGGACTCAACTATGGACAAAACCTCTTCAGGTGCCCAGGCTGACCACACTGATAACAAGATAAAGGATGGCCTCTGCCCTGACTCTGGCCTTGAGGTCGAGCCAAAGAAGAAGCAGCTCACTGACCTCCTCCCCTCTGTGGGCAAACCGAAGCCTTGTGGCCCAGCTGACCGCACTTGTAACAGGTGAAATCTCCCTGATTGTCTCTCCCCGAGCCTGCACTCGGCACTGGATGGTCGATCTAGCAACACCACCCTAAGACTGCTGAGGATTAGAACCCCTCTGTCTCCTACCATCACCCTGACCATCCTGACTCCTCTTGGAGCCTTTCTGCCCTTCCTCCTCTTCCTGCATCATGATCTCCATATGGGCTACAGCATCAACCAGGCGCCCGTAATCTCGAGTCATAGAACCCCAAACTCTCATCTTAAGGCCGCGTCTCAACTTCTTCTCAAAGTCGATGCAATGGCATTCCTCGGACGCCACAAGTTCAGGTGCAAACCTAGACAAACTGGTAAAAGCAGCCTCAAACTCGGCCACAGACAAACTCAGCTACTTGAACTGGCAAAACTGTTCTCTCAGCTTCTCCCTGACCGCTGGAGATAAATACTTCTCCTGGAAAGCCTCTACAAAAGCCTCCTACGTGCCACCAATACGGCCCCTCATGTATTTCCACCACTGACCCGCACCCCCTTTAAGCTGGAAGGATGCCAAGGTCACTTTCAAAGCTCCGTCCTCGATGCCAAGCATCTCGAATGTCTTACTCATTTGCTCTAACCACTCATCAGCCTTCAGTGGCTCCTTCGGATCCCCAATAAACTCGTCTGGATTAGACCGAAAGAACTCCCTCTTCAAGAAGGAAGGCCCTGCATCAACAACTGGGGCCTGCACTTGAGCCTGCACTGGATTCTCAGCTCTAAGAATACCCATAGATTCCCTCAAAGCATCGGCTATCCCACGGGCTAAAAGGCCCATAGCCTCCTGACCTGCTGGCTCGGCCACAATGGCCCGGCCAACCCCCTCCTGCTGTGCCGGGTTATCATCTGGTAAAGGCATCTCCAGCCTACCACGCCTACCACATCTACCTCCTCGTCCTCATCCTAACATCCTAATAAAGGTAACGAAGAACGTTAACACATTCACAAATGTGCCGAAGCTATACACTCACGTCCTAATACATGGACAATTTTAATTCATTCCACGTAAGCACAAAAACACATAAGCACTTACAAATTTCATTTCCGGATAATGATAGTCCCGAGGCGTTACTAGAGTTCCGGTTAGAAACAGCATTGATCAAGTGCTTTTCCAACAAGACTCACAGAAACCTAAGGATCCAATCAACATCCTAGAAACTAAATCCCATACCCAAGTAGTCACATAAACATGTTGTCAAATAGACACATACTATCACACATAACTCTCTAACAAGCGAGACAAACCCATTGTGATACTAATCACTTCCCACGTACCCAAAGTATTCAAACCCGGTACGCTCTGATACCAAGTTGTAACGCCCTCAAAATAAACCCATAAATCATACATTCAAGACATCCATAAACTTAAGAGAATAAAGCATAATTCTATTTATCAGAATATTCATTACAAAAGTATTACATGTTGACATCAAAAGTAAATACCCTACGGGCTTACAACTCAAGACACAAAATAAGTCCTTGGCTTGATTTACATGTAATACATAAAATAGTCACTGGGCTTACAACTTTCCAAGTCAACACTTGGTTATAAAAGAGAGTGCTAACTCTATACAAAGAAAGCCCTTGGCTTGATATACATGTAATACAACAAACCAACAAAAGAATCCAACAGCCTCAAGCCTCCTAAGCTACGTCCTTGGAGGCGGCATGCTACCTGTACCTCAAAATAATGTCCCATATAGGGTGAGCCACAACCTAGTATAAATATATTAAACCAACTATAAACAATGACTAAAATGATAGCATTCGATAGATGGTTCACACTTATACTCCAACTCATGTCATATTACATTTTCCATTTCTTACTCAACTTTAAGTTTGAAAACAAGGCTCAGAACCTGGTCAAGCAATTTAATGAGGTTATATCTCATTACTAAAATACTTCCGCAATTCATGATGGATACACATTTTGGTGCTGTATTAATAACACATAAAACCACTTCCATACTTCACAAACGATACACATTTTAGTGTTGTATCAATATAACAAAAACACTTCCATACTTCACATATGATACACATTGTAGTGCTATATCAATGGAAAATAACTTCCGGTTTAGAGGTCCATCCCCTATCTTCCCCTAAACCGTGGAGTACATCCCCTATCTCCTCCCACACAACATAGTGCATATAAACAATTATCATACACACAATCAATCAATACATAAGGTTAATGTATTATTCCAACCGTCATATTCGATGACAAATTCCATTGATTAGTTTTAGTTTGCCTAATGATCATGCATTGTCTACAACAATCAAGACTATCCTCCCCCGATAGCCCAAAGCAGTTATCTATAAACCGGAAATAAATGCATCAAATGGATAACATATCAACGTTTATCTAGGTGAGCGATAAATTAATCCAACTCCACCCTTTAATCCCATACCTTTCCGATTTGAATATTTCCTATTCAATTTCTCATTTCCCGAAATTAATTATACAAATTAATTTATCAACAATTAGGGCTTTTTTCCATAATTACAACACCAACCCTAAGGTTCCATTTTCATCAATAATCCAAAACCGAGTCCATTTTCCAATGTATTACATACATAAAGGTTTATATGTTTGAAACCCCATCTTTTGAAAAATTACACAATGACCCCAAACTTTCACAAAATTACCCAACGACCCCCAACATATCAAAATGCCAAAATTCAAAGACAAAGCTCATAATTGGAGTAGGATATCCCTACCTCGAAGTTAGATCTCAAATGGAGAAGGAGACCAAACTCAAAGTGCTCCAAATTCCAAACTTTTCGGATCAAAACGAAGCCCTTGACGATCAACACACCTTTTGCAAAGACAACAAGGTAGTGGGACACTCTAGCTAGATCAAACCCTAGAGAGAATGGAGATTCTAGAGAGAGGAGCTCTCAAAATCGATTTTGGGAAAGTAAGAGAGAGACAGAAAGTGTAAAAAGTGATTCAAAAATGCCCAGCTGCCAACTGATATACATATGACCCGGTCGAGCGGAGAATAGAACGCTCGAGTGTCAAGCATAAAAATCTGGACATGCTCGAGCGCAAGAAGGCCCGCTTGAGCTCCAAGACACAAGAATAAAAATCATCCGCTCGAGCGTAGATTTCCCCCTCCCAGAACTTTCACCAACAAAACACTACCCGCTCGAGCGCCAAGATACCGGCTCGAGCGCGACCCGCTCGAGCGTAGGAAACCCGCTCGAGCGTGAAAAACACACCTGCAGAAGTTTTGCAGGGACACGAAATATTGGAAGTATGAAATCTCTGCTCGAGCGCAAGAAGTCCCCCTCGAGCGAACAACCAAAAACCAAACTCCGCTCGAGCGCAGAATGACCCGCTCGAGCGTAACACCAAAAACCTGGGCAACTACACTTGAGACCAAAACACAACCTACTTGTTTGAAACACGCCCAACACATCCCAAAACTCAAACACGGAATTAAAGGATGACAACAAGGTATACAACCACCAACTCCACGGAACCTAAGTCCGGAATACAACAAATACAGAAAGGAAAAACCAGAATCGCTGTAGTTTCCCTCCATATCAAATTCAACTCACAGACACAGACATTCCTAAGAAAGTGTAAAGTCCATATTTGCACAATTGTTAGAATGTAATGAAGTTGAACTCTTATGATTAGATGGATTTAAAAAATGGATGTATTATTGTTAGAACTTACATCATTCCTGCCACACGGGTACTGACATGAGTCATGTTGGCTGGGATAAGTTTTGGTAAACCAAAATCTGAAATTTGGGTGTCAAGTCTTTCTCGAGGAGAATATTGCTAGCTTTGATATCTCGATGAATGATATGTGGTCGCACAACAAAGTTTGGTCAGTATGGGATTGATTTTTGGTTCCCTTCAAATGAAGAAAAAGGAAATAAAGCATCAATGACTGATTCTATAAAATTATCAATAAAAAAATAACATAGATAAAGTCAAAATGGCAACCTGAAAGTGGCAAAAGAGCAATAGAACCATTATCATCAAGATGTAACTCTGCTTTTACGGACTAATAACAGACAGTATTCAGAGCCGTGGAAGCATTTTAGTAGCTTTGAAGTTCAGTATTTTTTCATTACTTGTTGATTGCTTCAATCAGTAGAAAACAAAAGGAAACAATCCAGAAAGTAATATAAACTATATCAATGACAACAGAAAAAAGGAATAAATTTAATATAGATTAATTTGAGGTTACAACAATGATCAAATAGTAGCATGCTACTACAAATAGTCTAGAGTCTACACATAGGAAATAAACCTTGCTAATGAAGCAGCGAGAGTCCCCTACGGAACACCCCAGCAATAAAGAGGCTCAAGTTCAAGTCTCCTTAACATGGAAATATATCAATCATATATTGCAGGAAATTAATCTCGCCACATCGATGTTACATGAACGATAAAGTGAAAAAAAGAAAATATTGGCACCTAGGTGTTGAATTAATTGTCAGGTAACCACTTGGGTCCTTTGCCATGGGAATCCTGAGTGATTTGAAGATTTTAATGTCTTTGCGAATGGAGTTAGATTTGAGTCCAACATTTTTTTAAATCTTTCTCCATTTTATTAACTACAAAACCATACCTTCTTAGGCATTGTCTATCCTCAATATAATACTGACTGAATACAGGTTACACAATACTATACTACTCTCTAATACTGACTGAATACAGGTTATTGTCATTATGTAGTTGGGCAGCCAGTGAACACAAAATCATGGTCCAGTTATTGTCACGATTTTATGTGTAAGGATCAAAATGGGATTTGACTAGAAGTGCGGGAGGTTGATTATCATGATTTTGTGTGTAAGAACCAAAATGAGATTTGGTGCAAAGTGTAATTTACCCTAAAAACAACCTAGAAGTGTTTCTCTAAAAATTGAGTGTTCTCAACCAAAAAACTTAAATAAAATAAATAAAAAATCTAAGAACAGAAAAGAAAATGAAATCCATATCAAATCAGTTTATTTTCTTGCAACTTCTCTCTAATTATGGAAGAAATATCCACAGCCTCTACTTTCAGCAGAAGTTGCAGAAAATTAAATTCCCAATGACAGTAAAGAGATTAGTAACCCTGAGGTATCACTCACTGTCATCTTCCTCTGCATCAACAAATTCTCCGACTAACATGACGTCAACTCCAAAAATAATAATAATAATAATAATAAGAATAATAATAATAATAATGATGATGATGATAACAATACACAACATTTATTGTACAGTAAAACAATAGATAATACTCATCTTTATGTTCCAAATCTCAGCCCAAACCCCATGCCTGCAACCAGTAATAAAGAGGATATTAGCATCTTTCACTAAGTTCCAATATGCAATGCAATGCGATGCCATACAGAATTCACAAAAATAGGAGTATTGAAGATTCAAATTTAACGTGATGTGAGTCACATCTAAAGTGAAGCCGATCCACACACCAGCCATTTTTTGAACTACTTATTATGGTTCTGTAGCTTTTTTGTCCATATAAAGAATGATGTGGCTACTGAGTACCAACATATCGAAATACTAAAATTCAAAGACAAAACTCATAAGATGGAGTAGGATATCCCTACCTCGAAGTTAGAGCTCAAATGGAGAAGAGACCAAAACCAAAGTGCTCCAAACTCCAAACTTTTCGGATCAAAACGACGCCCTTGACGATCAACACAACTTTTACAAAGGCCGAAGGGAAAGGAAACACTCTATCTAGATCAAACCCTAGAGAGAGAAGCTCTCAAAATCGATTTTGAGAAAGAGAGAGAGAGAGAGAGAGAGAGAGAGAGAGAGAGAGAGAGAGAGAGAAAGTGTAAAAAGTGATTCAAAAATGCCCAGCTGCCAACTGATATACATATGACCCGGTCGAGCGGAGAATAGAACGCTCGAGTGTCAAGCATAAAAATCTGGACATGCTCGAGCGCAAGAAGGCCCGCTTGAGCTCCAAGACACAAGAATAAAAATCATCCGCTCGAGCGTAGATTTCCCCCTCCCAGAACTTTCACCAACAAAACACAACCCGCTCGAGCGCCAAGATACCCGCTCGAGCGCGACCCACTCGAGCGTAGGAAACCCGCTCGAGCGTGAAAAACACACCTGCAGAAGTTTTGGAAGGACACGAAATACTGGAAGTATGAAATCTCTGCTCGAGCGCAAGAAGTCCCGCTCGAGCGAACAACCAAAAACCAAACTCCGCTCGAGCGCAGAATGACCCGCTCGAGCGTAACACCAAAAACCTGGGCAACTACACTTGAGACCAAAACTCAACCTACTTGTTCGAAACACGCCCAACACATCCCAAAACTCAAACACGGATTAAAGGATGACAACAAGGTATACAACCACCAACTCCACGGAACCTAAGTCCAAAATACAACAGATACAGAAAGGAAAAACCGGAATTGCTGTAGTTTCCCTCCATATCAAATTCAACTCACAGACACAGACATTCCTAAGAAAGTGTAAAGTCCATATTTGCACAATTGTTAGAATGTAATGAAGATGAACTCTTATGATTAGATGGATTAAAAAAATGGATGTATTATTGTTAGAACTTACATCATTCCTGCCACACGGGTACTGACATGAGTCATGTTGGCTGGGATAAGTTTTGGTAAACCAAAATCTGAAATTTGGGTGTCAAGTCTTTCTCGAGGAGAATATTGCTAGCTTTGATATCTCGATGAATGATATGTGGTCGTACAACAAAGTTTGGTCAGTATGGGATTGATTTTTGGTTCCCTTCAAATGAAGAAAAAGGAAATAAAGCATCAATGACTGATTCTATAAAATTATCAATAAAAAAATAACATAGATAAAGTCAAAATGGCAACCTGAAAGTGGCAAAAGAGCAATAGAACCATTATCATCAAGATGTAACTCTGCTTTTACGGACTAATAACAGACAGTATTCAGAGCCGTGGAAGCATTTTAGTAGCTTTGAAGTTCAGTATTTTTTCATTACTTGTTGATTGCTTCAATCGGTAGAAAACAAAAGGAAACAATCCAGAAAGTAATATAAACTATATCAATGACAACAGAAAAAAGGAATAAATTTAATATAGATTAATTTGAGGTTACAACAATGATCAAATAGTAGCATGCTACTACAAATATTCTAGAGTCTACACATAGGAAATAAACCTTGCTAATGAAGCAGCGAGAGTCCCCTAAGGAACACCCCAGCAATAAAGAGGCTCAAGTTCAAGTCTCCTTAACATGGAAATATATCAGTCATATATTGTAGGAAATTAATCTCGCCACATCGATGTTACATGAACGATAAAGTGAAAAAAAGAAAATATTGGCACCTAGGTGTTGAATCAATTGTCAGGTAACCACTTGGGTCCTTTGCCATGGGAATCCTGAGTGATTTGAAGATTTTAATGTCTTTGTGAATGGAGTTAGATTTGAGTCCAACATTTTTTTGAATCTTTGCCATTTTATTAACTACAAAACCATACCTTCTTAGGCATTGTCTATCCTCAATATAATACTGACTGAATACAGGTTATACTATACTATACTACTCTTTAATACTGACTGAATACAGGTTATTGTCATTATGTAGTTGGGCAGCCAGTGAACACAAAATCATGGTCCAGTTATTGTCACGATTTTATGTGTAAGGATCAAAATGGGATTTGACTAGAAGTGCAGGAGGTTGATTATCATGATTTCGTGTGTAGGAACCAAAATGAGATTTGGTGCAAAGTGTAATTTACCCTAAAAACAGCCTAGAAGTGTTTCTCTAAAAATTGAGTGTTCTCAACCAAAAAAATTAAATAAAATAAATAAAAAATCTGAGAACAGAAAAGAAAATGAAATCCATATCAAACCAGTTTATTTTCTTGCGACTTCTCTCTAATTATTGAAGAAATATCCACAGCCTCTGCTTTCAGCAGAAGTTGCAGACAATTAAATTCCCAATGACAGTAAAGAGATTAGTAACCCTGAGGTATCACTCACTGTCATCTTCCTCTGCATCAACAAATTCTCCGACTAACATGACGTCAACTCCAAAAATAATAATAATAATAATAATAATAATAATAATAATAATAATAATAATAATAATAATAATACACAACATTTATTGTACAGTAAAACAATAGATAATACTCATCTTTATGTTCCAAATCTCAGCCCAAACCCCATGCCTGCAACCAGTAATAAAGAGGATATTAGCATCTTTTACTAAGTTCCAATATGCAATGCAATGCGATGCCATACAGAATTCACAAAAATAGGAGTATTGAAGATTCAAATTTAACGTGATGTGAGTCACATCTAAAGTGAAGCCGATCCACACACCAGCCATTTTTCGGACTACTTATTATGGCTCTGTAGCTTTTTTGTCCATATAAAGAATGATGTGGCTACTAAGTAAAACTTCAATGCAACAATGATATCACGTCATCGTTCATATGTGGTACTGCTATCCAATCATAAAACACCACATAAGAACGTGAACCCTACTATCTAAATGTAACCATCTTATCCAACTCATTTCACTAATTGGCACAGATGCATAGTGGTGTAGAATACACTTATATGGCAGGCTATGATTGGTTTGTCATACCATTTCACTCAATTTTTTCTACTCATTTAGCTCATATTACTAAAAAAATAGAGTAAGTATCAACTTTCTTTCTTCAATTTCAAAACTACCGCTGACACATCATTGAAGATAAGAATGTTGGGTAGTGTGGATTCTGATAAAAACTAACCCATTCACAGCGTAATTTTGGAGTATGGATATTTATGATATTACCACACTTGTGACCCATTGTCCTAATTTCTATCTCTGTAATCTCTGGTAACCTTTCTGGTCATAGTGAAAACCACAGCAACCATGTGTGATTTATTTTTCTTTATGTGTGCATGTGAGTATCACCTATCTTGATTAGGTATCGCGGATTCCTAATAGATAATTCTGTAATGAAAGTTGTAACTCTTCAAATATTCCTGTGAAATACAGCTTAGGTTCTAACCTGGATTCTACCCTCAGAGGAACCAGCAAAAATCATCTCTCCATCTGCATCTGAAGTCAATGATGTGATTCTCATATGTCCCCCTCCACTTCTGATGAAAGCAAATATGGTGACTCTTTCCTTCAACCATACCTCAATAATCCCACATTTTGTGGCTATAAATATTAAGTCATTGTTTACAGCCATGCAATGAAAGTCTAATCCCGTTGAGGATGTCCCTATCACTGCCTTGGTTGAGAGAGAGAAAACCTTTCATATGCAAACAAAAATCACTCATCAATCAAAGTTTTATATTTTATTATTATTATTATTATTATTATTATTATTATTTTTGTTTGGAGGGGGGGAGGGGGTGACAAATGATAGGGATGATGATGGTTCAATACCTTCCCTGCAATGCCATTAACTGAAGTACCACCCGCAAAGAGAAGACCATTGTGAATACATAAAGAATGTATAGTTTGTTTTCCTAAGATTTTTCTCACACCAAAATAGAATGTAGCAGCTGTGTATTTGTGCAAATCCACCTCCTGCCATTTTTTCTCTAAATTTTCAAGACAAATAAGAATATTCTTAAGCTTTCTTTAGTAAGTACTAGAGAGTATCAATTGCAAAATTATTGGAAGTTCATAAGTATAGGCATAGGGGTAACCTAGGGCAACCTTTATGCTACGTTTGGGTCTTGGATTTGTAGATAGAAAATAAAAAGGAAATGGAAAAAGATGGGAAAGGAAAATGAAGTAAAAGAATATTTTTTTTCTCTCTTTTTTTGTTGGGCTTGGAAAATGAGAAGAAAATGCATACATATTAATAAAATATAATTTTTTTATTATAAATTACCCATAAAAATAAATATTTATGAGTAATGTATTTCCCTCGACAAATCTAAGATCCAAACATAACCTTAATTGCAAGGTCAAATAGACTGAATCCAATCGATGTTAGAGAATGTTTACCAGGATACTGTAACTAGTGCAACCGCAGTACAGCTAACTTCCAAACATTGCAAGGGACTTGACGGTTTTGTTGAAGTTAATATGCTTTATAACCCCAGACCAATTATAAATATGCACAACACAGTGTTCAACAAATCATTATCTTCTATGAATCACACATGTTAATTTGTTGGAACAATCTAAGAAAGCTTGCCTTAACTCCTGTTCCTTGGGAGGAAAAGCATGCAACGTTGGCATTTGCTGTCAACTTGTGAACTGCTTCTTTTACATCATGAACTTGAAGGCAGTGAATTTCTTCTTGCTTGATTGCCCAAACCTTCAGATGAAAAAATAATTTGAAAACTTGTCTCAAAATGACATAAACAGAGTACTAAAATGACTTGACGATTGCAGGACCTTAATTTTGGTAGTAAGCAACATGGCCAAGCGTAAATAAGACTTGAACGTGGACCTCATAAATTTTTTTACTCCTAAATTTCAAGATATGAAGACTGATTTTAAATGGAGAGTGGCAACATTAATGTTGTTGGATCTTGGATTTGTGGAGAAAAAGGAATAAGGAAGGGAAAAGTGAAAAAAAAAACCCTCCTTCCCTTTTCCTTTCTCTCAACAAATCCTTCAACAAATCCAAGATCCAAACAAAACCTAAGGGTTTCACCACACTATTTTTTATGTGTTATATTCAATAAATTTTCATGGAGAACCAAACATTAGTGTTTATAACTACTTTTAATCTGATGTGTAGGCTATCATCATCAATTTTGAGTCACTAATCCCGTTCCCAAATCTATTCGTAATTATTTGCAAGTCAATCTTGTAACACCAATTCTACAAACTTAAGCGAACACAGCAAAAAGTTGCAAATGAACGCTTCAAACCCATGATGCAAAAGATCCAGAGCTCGATTCTAAGATTCACCCAAAATGAAGATCCACGCATTGAAACAAAAGATACCCAGATTGAACCCATCGCTTCACATAAATCTCTTTGAAAACACAAATGCAAATATATATATATATATATATACAGAGAGAGAGTGTGTAAGTAGGTAAGTAAGTAAGTAAGTAAGTAAGTAAGTACGTATAGTTACCTATTTAAGCATATAGACAGATTTATATATATATAGATAGATTTATATACATTGCATATATATATAGACAGATTTCAGACATTCATATATATATATATATATATATACAGAGAGAGAGTGTGTAAGTAGGTAAGTAAGTAAGTAAGTAAGTACGTATAGTTACCTATTTAAGCATACGAAGATCAAAAGAAGGCCATTGAAGTGAGAGGATATAAAAGGATCTAGGGAAGTAGAGAGAGAGTGAGGATGAATCCGAACCCTAGGACTATGATCTTGGCAAAATTGGATGAAACTCAACTGAAATCGAGAGAAATGAGAGTATGTACGTGTGTATTTTGAGTGTATAGGTTTTGATTTTTGAAATGCAAAGGCTCTCTCTCTCTCTCTCTATCTTTCAAAGGTGTCTCTTTTGTGTTGTGGTTGTGCCAACGGCTTTCAAATCCATTTTCCAGGTCACTCCCCATTTAGAGAGAGAGAAACACATACATTGAGAGATCGATTTGGGGAGATTTGATGAGGGGGAAAAAAAAAAAAGACGAAATTTTAAGGGGGAAATGTCCACCGCCAATCAGCAGATTACCCGAAAAAAATAAATAAAATAAAATATTCAAAATTATTTTTAGATTTGTTTTTAAAAAAAAAATTAAAAATAATTTCAAAGCAATTTATAACCCAAAAGATTAAAAAAAAATCAAAAAAAAATTTAGATTTGTTTTTTTTTGAAAAAATTACAAATAATTTGAAGCAATAAAAATCAAAATTATAATTTTAAAATTTTAAAAAGTATTCATGACCTAAAAGATAAAAATATACAAAAATAATAAGTTTTTTTTTCACCCAATTTTTTTTTTTTAGTTTTTTAGGGAAAAAAAAATTTGAAACTAGTTTCTGAAAATAAAAACAAACATATTGAAATTGATAATCTAACCATATTCTTTGAAAAAGTTTAAATTATTTCGAATTAGTCATCTCAACTTAAGAGTGTGTTTGGGCTCAATGGGTTCATTTCGTGATCTAATTCAATGATCATTTTAATTTTACAATTCAGTCCTAAAAGATAAAAATATACAAAAATAATAAGTTTTTTTTTCACCCAATTTTTTTTTTTTAGTTTTTTAGGGAAAAAAAAATTTGAAACTAGTTTCTGAAAATAAAAACAAACATATTGAAATTGATAATATAACCATATTCTTTGAAAAAGTTTAAATTATTTCGAATTAGTCATCTCAACTTAAGAGTGAGTTTGGGCTCAATAGGTTCATTTCGTGATCTAATTCAATGATCATTTTAATTTTACAATTCAGTAACTAAAATATTTAAAACTCTTTCAAAAATTATAATCAAAAACACAAATCACTAAATCACATCATTCCACTAGCAAAACTTTTACCGACGAATAGTGTTATCGTCACTAAATGGTTAACTCTTTGCCCACGCTAACTTGTCGTCGCCAAAAGTAAGCACACTAATAGCAACGCTCATTGTGTTGCTAAAACATAAGCCTCGTAGGTAAAAGTTTTGAAATTTTGGCGCCAACCAAAAAATTTGGCACTAAAATAATGATATGCCTTTTTAGCGACGACAACAAATTGCGTCGGTAAAGGTATACTTTTACCAACGCAATTGATCACTGTGTCGCCAAAAATATACTTTTGGCGATGAAAAATTGACGTCGTCGCCAAAAGTAGTCGCCAAAAGTGCAATTTCTTGTAGTGAAGGATGATTATTTAGGGTACGATTCACATTCTAAACACTTCAGAACCTCCCAACAATACAATTGAATAAAGCAAATGCAATTCAAAATTGTTTTGTCATTCGAGATTGCTAAGACAAGGGTCCTAATGAAATTCAATCGAATTCGTGGAGGCAAATATGGTCTTAAAAAAAAAGCGACATTGTAATGCGTCTTGAAGCAACTGAAAAATAAATAAATAAATGAATAAATAAAAAATCCATGTTTATCTTCTTCCATCACATTTATCAAATTTTCACTAATAATTCCTCTCAACCCTTGTTTGGGTGCTAAATTGACCATTTTCTACTTAATGAGAATATCAAGAGAAATGTCAAAAAATGATAGAAACAAAAATTAATCCTCGTCCAAATGCGAAATACTTATAATTATGTGAAGTATATGTTTTCAAAAATTGTTTTTTGTGACTTGTACATCTTTGGTTCTATTTTTATTTTGGTTTTCATTTTTTTTAAAAACACTAAAAATGCATTTGATTGAATTGAACAATGGAAGGCCAAAAAAACTTTATTTCAAACCAAATGCATTTTAATCAAAATTCCAAAACATGTTCTCAACAATACCTTCCATCCAGAAGAACAAATTTAAAAGCTAAAAATGAAAATATTGCTGGCCTTGTTTTCCATATAAGGTGAGCTAAAGCCCAGTGGAGATACTCTAACACAGTGTATGAATGTTAACCAAGTTATAAGGTGAATGCATATGCAATGCATGTTACAAAAACATTTTACATCTTTTTCCAAAACCATGCAATGCCAGGTTATATCACAATTCATGAAAACATTTCCTTTATAACAGAAAACAGGGCAGTGATTACAAACACTAGGAATTTCTAGGTACGTGTCTGCCTGTAGGCTATACAAGCACTACCAAAGCCATTTTATCGATATTAACAGGAAGGATCGACACCTAACCACGCGGGTTTCTAGACTTTCACCAAGGACACACATGCCAACATAATACCACAACCACACCTCCTACCCAGATTCACCAAGGTATTTTCCCTTTTTTTCTCAAATTAATACATTTTTAATGTTTAAATATGCAACAATGCGTCAATGCGATATGTATGAGAAATTAGTTTCAATTCACCTAATCCTTATGCAATTCTATAACAATCATAGCTATCATTCACCGATAGCCCAAAATAGATATTTCTATTCAAACAAATAATTTCCAATAAAGATATAATTTCATGAATTTCAAGATGGGAGTGATAATACATATCCAACTCCACCATCATCATCAACATCATTATTAGTCCAATTTCACAAAACCCAACATCATTTCCATTTTTCTTTACAAAATCAAATATCAAGATTTTGGGACAAAATCCAATTTTCTTTATAAATCGCTTCCAATGGTAGAAATCCACAATTTTATCATAACTCAATCGTATTTACAACCCCACAACCATTTTCAAGAACTCATTTGAAAACCCTTCTTTTGATTTCAAAACCAAACCTTAGGTTTTATCCAAAAATCCCCAAATCACAATATTCATTACAAAGACAAATAACTAAGTTAAAAACCATATAAAGTGTCAAAGAAGCCCTACCTCAAAGACAAGACAAGGGAGAGCAAGAGTTGAAGTTGAGCAAAGTCAAAAATGAACTTTGCTCTGATTAGAACGAAGCCCTAGACGTGCTCTATCTTTTTCTCCAAAGGACAAGGGTTGAGAGATCAATAGATTAAGATGTATTTGAGGTTTAAAGGTGAGTTTTAGAGAGGGAGAGAGAGAGAGAGAGAGTGAAGATCTAGGGTTTTGAAATGTTTAGAGAGAGAGGGAGATAAAAAAACGTGATTGAAAAAGTGACTTTTACGAACTGATATTCGCGCAGACCGCTTGAGCGACCAAAACACTGCTCGAGCGACCAGACACAATAAGTTAGACCGCTCGAGTGAACAAAATTAACTCTCAAGCGCACAATGACACACTCCCAGAAGTTTTACAGACAAAGGCTAATCGCTAGAGCTCAAGAAGGACCGCTCGAGGGAAAGAAAGACCGCTCGAGCGAAGAACACCACGCTCCTAGTATTTTTTGCAGACTTGCAAAAGTATAAGAAGTTCTCAAAGGCCGCTCAAGCCACCAAAAGACCGCTCGTATAGAGATTCTAGTTTAAACCCGATCCGTTCATTGTTTTGGATCCGAGTTTTCTTGTCTTACTGGTTGTTCATGTCTTCTTCCACCTTATTCCTTGTTCGGTTGGGCTATTGGAGTGTCTTGGTTGTCTTTGAAATAGGTTGGGAGTTAGTCTTTTAAAACTTTCCTTCCCAAGTTTTGTCTTGTTCGCTCGAGCAAACTTTCTTGCCCTCGAGCGAACTTTGAGAACTTCCAATACTTTTGTAGATCTGCAAAACTATTGGGAGTATGGAATTCTTCACTCAAGCGGTTTTTTTTTAGCTTGAGCGGTTCTTCTTGTGCTCGAGCAATCTTTTAGAACTCTCAGTACTTTTGCAGGCCTGTAAAAGTACTGGGAGGGTGGTGTTCTTCACTCGAGCGGTACTTTGTTCGCTCGAGCGTATCACTTTTTGTGTCTGGTCGCTCAAACAACTATTCCTACGCTTGAGTGGTCTGCACGTATAGCAGTTCGTAAAGTCACCTGTTTGAGTCACTTTTTCACATATCTCTCTCTCTCTAAACATTTCAAAACTTCAGATCTACACTATCTCTCTCTAGTTCTTGAACGTTTTGTCCAAATACACCTTGATCTATAAATTTCTCCACCCTAGTCCCTTTGATAAAAGAGAGAGCACGTCGAAGGCTTCGTTTTAACCAGAAAAGTTTGCGTTTTCAGCTCTGTCGAGTTCTACCCATCTTTCCTTTGAGTCTTCTTCTTTGAGGTAGGGATTTCTCCACACTTTAGCGTGGTTTTTAACTTAGTTATTTGTCTTTTCAAAGAAAGTATGAGATTTGGGGCTATTGACAAAAAGCTAGGGTTTTTGGTTTGAAATCAAAAGAGAGATTTTCAAAATGAGTTCTTGTATATGATTGTGGTTTTGTAAAAATAGTTGGGTTGTGATAAATAGTGGATTTTATCCATGGAGATTGATTTTTTAAAGAAATGGGGCTTTTGCTCTAAATTGTGAGAATTTGATTTTTGTAAAGAGAAAATGGAATTGATGTTGGTTTCATGGAATTAGAATGATGATGACGATGATGGCTGAGTTGAATATGAATTATCACTCTTAATTAGAACTGTTTGAAAGTATATCTGTGTTGAAAATTAATTATCTGTTTAGATATATTTGTTTTGGGTTATCAGTGGAGGATAGCCATTATTGTTATAAAAATTGCATGAGAATTAGGTGAATTGAAACTATTTTTTCATCCATTTTCATTGAGCATTGTAACATAATTAACACATTGAAAATGTTGTTGTTTTGAAAAAAATGAGTGAATACCTTGATGAATCTGGGTAGGAGTGTAGTTGTGGTATTATGTTGGCCTAAGTGTCCATGGTAAAGTCTAGAAACCTGCCCGATTAGGTGTCGAGCCTTCTGGTTAATACCGGTAAAAATGACAAATTAGTAGTGCTTGTAGCCTACTTGCAGACACGTCCTAGAGATTTCCAGTGTTGTATCCACTGCCCTGTTTTCTATTGTAAAGGAAATGAATTCATGAATTAAGATGTAAACTTTGCATTGCATGGTTTTGGAAAGAGATATAAAATGTTTTGAAATGAGCATTGCATATGCATTCACCTTATAACTCTATTAAGATTCATACACTGTGTTAGAGTATTTTTATTGGGCTTTGGCTCACCCTATGTGAAAAACCATCTTCAAGTGCTGTTGATATGTCTCTGCCAAAGCAATAGCTTGGGAGGACTTGGAGCTAAGAGCTTCTATTTTATTAATGTTGTAATTATTTTGTATAAGCCTAGGGCTTCATTTGTATTGAGTTCAAACTCACTTTTGTTGTAACCAAGTATCATCTTGAAAAGTTGTAGCCAATAGGGCATTACTATATTTGTTTAACTCTTATTTCATACTTTTTGCTATGACACATGCTATAGATTCAGGGTTAGGACTTATGGATGTATAACTACATGTGTTACACTTTTGTAAAGAGAGACTTTGAAATCCCAACATCCAAGCCCTGAGTTGGGCTGGAATGACCCTCATTTCCATAATGTGTTCATGCACACCTATAGTAACATCATATTTCATGTTTGACAGATTACTCATTAGGATGCTAGCTAGAGCCTTGTTAGAACTGACAAATTGCTCTTTAACTGCATCAATAAACTCTTGAACCTTGTCTAACTTAGGAATTGATCCCCTTATGATTTTGCTTATATGGGACTGGATGAGCATCAAACTCAAGTGATTGGATTGCTCCCACTGCTCATACACAACCCTCTCATTTGGAGTACTAATCTCCGTGGGCATAGGTGGTTCATCCATATGGAGTGCCAAGTCAAGGTCCGTGCACCCTAATCTAGGAAAAAATTTCTCTTTTCAATTTGAAAAATTATCACCACTCAATATTGAAATGCGTGATGATTTAGTACCAATTAACGAAGTAGGAATAATTGTAAATAAACCAAGTAAAATCACATTACTACTATGAAACTTAAACTTTGTTATGAGTATAACCAATGCTATAATCCATTAGTAAATTTAAACCTTCCTATGGGCCGAGGTCACATCACACATTAAATTTGCCACAATTTCATAATTAAAATTACTGTGTTTGACATCAAGACTAGAAGATTGACACTCATGTGGGCCTAGGAATTCTCCTCTTCATGTTGCCTAACTCACTATCTTATTCCAATTATTTCACCAAAAATAACCACTTCCTTTTAGGGCCAAGCAATTATTTTTCACAAGATAATTGCAATTTATGATGCCATTATGCAAATATGATCATCTGACCATTAAACTTGACGTAGTTTAGACTAAGTTATATTAATTTATTTAAACCACACATCATTATATGTTAAAATACTTTGGCCACTTCTAAGATATATTATTGTCACTTAAGAATATCATCATAATTTTCTCAATCAATAATAAAACAACCATTATAGATGTAACGCTTTGAAATAATTAACAATAAAACAAAAATGATATTTAATAAACAACAACATGTGCCAAAATAATTATCTTCTATTAATCCCAATTACTCATACAAAAGAGTGTCATATGCAAATATACATTCACAAGCCTAACCATGAATCTATAGCATATGCCACTTGTTAATGAAATGAAATAAAACTTAAACAAATAAAGTAATGCACTAATGGTTATAACTTTCCAAGACGATACTTGGTTACAACAAAAGTCAGTTTTAAACTCAAAACAGTCTAAGCCCTTGGCTTGTACAAATAAATATAATAATTAACAAAAAGAAACCCTCTGCTCCAAGTCCTCCTAAACTATGGCCTTGGCGGAGGCATATCATCAGCACCTAAAACTTATTTTCAACATAGGGTGAGCCAAAGACCAATAGAGATACTCTAACACAATGTATGAATGTTAACAAAGTTATCAAAACAACACTTCCAAACTAAAATCCCATTCTTACATGTTTTCAAGCATGTGGATAAAGATACATGTGTAATTAAAATTTCTACACTGAAAATCACACCATCTGTAGTATAAATGCCATTTGACAAGATTAATTAAAAAATTAATTAATTAAATAAATAAATAAAAGAAAAGGAATTTTTTTTTTTAATTTTAAATTTTACTCTTGTCACCAATAGAAAATAAAATAAAATAAAACTTCGGCATTTGTTTACAAAAGAAATATGTGAAGAAAATGGGATTTAGTTTAAGTGATAAAAACTCATTATGCAACAACAACATAATAAATTCTATACAGTTACACAAAAATAAAAAATAAAAACAATAAGAATTTTATGGCCTTTTACATCAAAATGCCATTAAAATTATGGCAAAATTATTACAACCCATCAAACATCCTAATACAAATCTCTAATGGAAAAAATAATGACATCAGAAATAAATAAGGCCACTAAATTCTTATACATTTTTTATTTTTTACTTTATAGCATAATCATCAAACCACAAATGATTTAATAACAATCAGTGAGTAAAATTAATAGAACCCAACCTATTAACTTTCTTAACATATATATATACTAGGGTTTGTTTTTAAATTGGACAAATCTCAACCATTAAAGATAGTTTGTGAGAGAGACATTTTCAAAAATAAATCTGAGCCATTGCTTTTAAATCTAAACAAATCTGAACCATTGATTTGAAAGACATTTTCAAATTAACCCTTCCATTGTTATATAGATATATATATGAAACAACATTAAACTAAACAACATAGCCTGAAAGTGACTCGAATACCAAATCTTAGAAAAATCTACCATATAAATTAAATAATTGAAGGCAAGCGGAAGTTTAAGGATTATCTCCAACCATAGTTGTTCAAGGATAATTGTTGTTGTTTAGAATCTGGTGCAGAATGAAACTCCAATAGTACTACAAACAACTAATGCTATCCCACTTATACCCACACTCAGTTTGCTGAATTTGGTTTCAAGTGAAAACCAGTCTTCTAGTCTAAACAAATATCTCTGTATGTATGAGACTTGATGGAAAAACTCACAGACGTATATGTTAGACTAGGGACCATAATTTTATCTCTCTTTTATTTATAAACTACTTCCCATCAAGGTAGTTTTAAGGGAGTGCGAAGTTATGGGATGTCCCATTATTTGCCACCTCATCTACTTAGGTAGTTATAACCCAAAACCAACTACCCCACTCATATAAAAGTGGGAATTTTGCAAAGGAGATATCCTATATGTGAGGCCCCTGAATTTTTTATTTCCATTAAGGCCCTTACTTTTGACTTATTTCAATAAAAACTCTCGTTTTCTCGTTTACTTGCAATTTGAACCCGATAATAGAAATTGCGTCTTGATCAGAATTGTGTGAACCCTAATACAAATTAATTAACTCTCTAATTATAGATTGATCGCTCAAAACCCTAATTTCTGATTTTCATCATTTCGTTCAATTATTCGTCTTTCGATTCAAAACGTAGTTACTTACACTGAATTGTTTTCCCTAACCCTAATTCAATTAAATTCTACACTTAAAATAGGAATTCAAATTCATAAATTTTATCCCCAGTCCTCACACTTTAATTAAATTACACTTTAGTCCCAATTCAAGCACACATGTATATATATATATATATATATAAAGTTGTGCCTTTTTCTCATCAAATCTTTTTTGTACACAAATACACTACAACAAAAGTTACGTATAACCACGTTTTTTACACAACGTTTTTTCGTTGGGTAGCTATTGCGGCGGCCCTATCAGCGGCGAAAATTTTACACGTCACTATAAGATATTACGGCGTTTTTCAGGCTTTTCGCGGCGTTTTCAAAACGCCGCTAAAAAACGAATTTCCTGTAGTGATATCTGCAATATATATGAGTTTGTACACCAAAATTAAATTGAAAACCCCCCCAATTTCTAGAGCACATGGCCGGCCACCTTGAGAAGATTTTGTAGTGTACTTTTTCAAACCAATTTCATGAATTTAGGGAAGACTTTTTGACTTGGACCCAAAGTTTACGAAATTTTTCTTGTATCCTATGCCAGTCTAGTTTCATTCTAACTAAGAAACAACTAAATTATGACTTAAACATACTTAAATAGCTTAATGAAACTCCATTCCATCACCATTAAACTAAATACAATCTCATTCCATTCAATTCCAACGAATGGACATTTTGGACCTTTCACCACAATTTTCCTGTAAATACACCACTTCCCTCAATACTTTAGCACAACAACACATACACACTCTATATTTTGGTTGAGGAGAGGGAAAGATGAGAGAAAGTGAGAATTTTTGAAGAGGAAGAAAAATGAGCAATTCTTGCACAATACCTTTCCTAGGCAAACAACTAAACCACAACACAACACTCTCTTTTATTTTCTCATTCAAATACATGATATTAGAGGCTTAAAGTATTAATTTAAGATGTGTATATATGGTGTTCATGTGTTTAAATAAGAAGAATTGAGCCTTAGTTGTCACCTTGCATGAGTTCTTCCTTAAAATGAAACAAGGCTATCCTTTTCTATCCATTTCTCACATTATTTCCAAAGGCATACCTTCATTCTAAAAATATAAATTATTTGTATACTATTTAGCATGTTTTTTTCATAAGAGAATTGGAAAATTACTCATGATTGCCTTTCTTTTCTTTTTTTTCTTTCTATTACTCTTCTTATTTAAAGCTTTGTGCAAGAAACACCAGTATTTTTAGCCCACTTTCAAAAATTATAAAAAAAAATGCATAAAAATCCTCTTGATCTTATTTTTATGTCAAAACTTTCCTTAAAGTGTTATATTTCAAGTAAAAATGGTTTTACTGAAAAAGAGTGAGTGGTCTAAGAGAAAATCTGATTTTCGTAGCAATCAACGAATCTGGACAGTGCTAGAGTATTTCTTTAATAACTAAAAAAACTAGGAAAGCTATTCCATTTCCAAAAGATGATATGGAAACTAGATAAAATTCTCTAAAAACCCTAGAAAGGTTGTGTTCGAAAAAAATCTGGAAATGTCCGTGATCTTTAAAGTATGTCTAATTTGAAAATTTATTTTTGTTGATGATTTTAATTTCTTGAATGTGCTTCTTATTGGTTGTTAAAGCTTTAATATGACATCTACATATGTTTGTAGTTATATTAATTTAATCTTATGCCATGAATGTTCATTGTTGTGGAGAAATTATTAGGGTATAGGGTTCAGCCCACTTTCAATTGCTTGTGCTAACATTGATTAAAGCACCTAAATTAACGGGAAACTTAATAAGGGCGGTAATGGGTTTGCGATCTCTTGAATAATTTATGAGATAGTGATTGTGATCACTTCAAGTATGGATTGATTGGATGTGTTCCCTAATTGAAGGTTAAGTCTTGCGCAAGTGGTTGTTTTGGAACCCTTGAATAGACCGGTTGTACTTGAATGCTAGGTGTTTATGATGGGTAAAGTTGGAGGAGGTTATGGGCAACGACCTTATTTTACTGTCTCTTTTGAGGTCCTCGGTTGGCGCTACATGGTATGTAATTGTTGTACACATCTGGGGTCAGGTCTACAAAGCAACAAAAAAGGGGGGCATATCGAATAATTTGAGTCCAATTCTTGTGGTTGAGAGGATGAAATCTCTTTAGGGGATTGCTACATTACTAACATCTAACTTTATAACCCTTGCTTGTTTACTTGAATATCATGTTTTATTACGTGTTATAATTGTAATTGTGTATTGTAATGGAAAAAAAGGAAACGGTTGGGTGTGCGTTTACTGAGCATTCAAAACTCATGGCATTTTATGCCAGGTATTAAAGACTATTAGTTGCTCGAAGTCGAAGCTGAAGCATTTGAGAAGGTAGGGCTATCATAGAAGAATTAGATACTAGTTTTGTTAAGTTTGGGATTGTAAGTGTCAAAACTCTTGATGTAATAAAGACATATCTCTTGTAATTATTATTTTGCTCATATATATATATATATATATATCTTTTGTAATCTATCCTTCTATTCTGTCAACTCATGTAGACCTTATGTTAATACCTTGTTAAGATCTATCAAAAAACTAGCTTTGCTATCTAAGGAGATTGGACTTAGAAGGGAGGCTGTTTTGACTCCTCTGGTCTTTCCTGGGATCTTACTTGGTTATTGACCAAATGACTCATTAGTGACATTTCCTACACTTGTAACCTTAGAAAAACCTTGTATTTATTTGTTATTATATTTTCTGATGTTTCCAATTTTTGGGGCGTCACAATATAACACACAAACAGAAAAAATGGTAAATTAATGAACTTTTGGCCATGTGTGTTCAAGAGGAAGGGAGGTTGAAGCAGGAGAAACTAGAGAGTGCCCATCTAGTGACTCATGGAAAGGGACATGATGGAAAGAAAAATAGTGTGCCTAAGTGGAAGAAGGGTAAGAATGTGCCAATTCAAAAAAAGGCCAATAAGAATGCTCTGAAATACTTCTTCTACAAGAAGGGAGGACACGTGAAAAAGGAGTGCCCAAAGTTTAAGGCATGGCTTGAAAAGAAAGGTATTCCCATATCCATTGTGTGTTATGAATCTAATCTTGTTGATGCTCATAATAACACTTGGTGGATTGATTTTGGATCTAAAATTCACATTGCCAATATTATGTAGGGTATTCTCAACCAAAGGAAATCAACGGAATGTAAAAGAAGCATCTATTCAGGAAATCGGATGCGTTCACATATGGAAGCCGTGAGAACCTTTAGATTAGTGTTGTAGTTTGGTTTTATTTTAGAACTTGAAAGGACCTTTTACATTTCTTCTTTTTCCAAGGACTTAGTTTCTATTTCCAAACTTTTACCTTTGGTTTTTAGTTTTAACTTTGTTGGTTCATCTTTTAACCAAGTCAAAAACTTTTCTATTGTTGGGAATGGTACTTTGGTTAATGGTTTGTTTAAGTTGAATTTGGACCCTACTTTTGAATACAACCTCCTAAGTATGCATGATAATATTGGCATTAAGCATGGTGTTATTAATGAAAGGTCTTCTATGCTATGGCATAGAAGGTTATGACACATTTCCATTGAGTGAATCAAACAATTGGTGAAAGAAGAAGTCTTGAGAGATTAGACTTCTCTGATTTTGGGACTTGTATAGACCGCATTAAAGGTAAGTGGACTAACAAGTCTAGTAAAGGAGCAAAGAGAGGCATTGAGACTCTTGAGATCATACACATAGATATCTGTGGACCAAATATTCCTTGTCATTCATTCATGACCATACCCCAGTACATGTATCTCTATATTGTTAATGACAAGTCTCAGGAACTAGATGCCTTTAAGGCTTGTAAGGCAGAAATAGAGAAACAAACTAGAAAAGTAATAAAGATAGTACAATTAGACAGAAGTGGGGAATATTATACAAGGTCTACAGAGTCAAGGCAAAGACCTGGCCCATTTGCAAAATTCCTCTAGGAGCAAGGTATAGTTGCTCAATATACATTGCCTGGCTCTCTAGATCAAAATGGTGTATTGAAATTATACCGTTAAGGATATGGTTAGAAGTATGACTAGCAAATCAAACCTACCATTGTCTATGGGGAGTGAGGCCCTGAAAACCGATGCATACATCCTAAATAGGGTTCCATCTAAGGTTGTTCCTAAGATGCCGTTTTAGTTATGGAATGGATGGAAACCAAGTTTTGGTCATCTATACATATGGGGTTGTCCAGTTGAGGTCAGAGTTTATAATCCACAAGAGAAAAGTTAGATCCATGAACAGTCAATGGACATTTCATTGGATATGCAGAGAGGTCAAAGGGTTTTAGGTTTTATTGTCCCTCACACCCCCTTACCATCGTTGAGGCTAGAAATGCTTGGTTTCTTGAGGATGGCAATATTATTGGGAGTGAAAATTGTCAAATGTTAAAATTTGAGGAGTTACAGGCGCCAGTTATATTACTTGTACATGTAGAACCATTGAATAATTTTTTAAGGAATATCTCATGATAACCTTGAACAACAAATCAACTAAGTGCAACCACTCCATATACAAGAAATTGCCACTGATCCTACTACTCAAAATGAAGTTGTTAATGAGTTAGTAGAGTTAAGAAGATCCTCAAGAATAAGGAAACCAATAGTTTCATCTGATTATGTTGTATACCTTCAAGAGTCTAACTTTAATGTTGGACCTAAAACTGATCCTGAATCGTTTTTTTACAAGCCATCAGTGGAGAAAATTCCACACTTTGGTATGATCCCATGAAGGATGAGATGGAATCTGTGGCTAAAACTAAAGTTTGGGATCTTATTGAGTTGCCAAAAGGAGTCAAAGTTGTTGGTTAATAGGTTTTTAAGACCAAAAGAGATTCCTCTGGCAACGTTGAGCGATATAGAGCCAAACTTGTAGCCAAGGGTTCACCCAAAAGGAAGGCATTAATTAGCATGATACCTTCTCTCCAGTTTCAAAATATATATATATATATATTCATTTAGGATTATCATGTCTTTGGTGGCTTATTTTGATCTTGAGTTACATCAAATGGATGTGAAAACAACCTTTCTAAATAGAGGCCTTGAAGAAGAGGTATACATGATTCTGCTTGAAGGATTTTCTTTAGATAAGGATGATCACTTGGTTTGTAGATTAAAGAAATCAACATATGGATTAAAACAAAGCATCTCACTAATGGTATCTAAAGTTTCACAATGTTATTACCTCTTTTGGTTATGAAGGGAACATTGTTGATCACTGCATATACGTTAAGGTTAGTGGGAGCAAATACATTTTCTTAGTCCTATATGTTGATGACATTCTATTAGCAACCGGTGATTTGGGTTTGCTACATGAGAGGAAACAATTTCTTTCTATGAACTTTGATATGAAGGATTTAGATGAAGCCTCTTATGTCATTGACATAGAGATTCATCGAGATAGATCTCAACGGACATTAGGATTATCTTAGAAAGCTTACATTAACAAAGTTCTAGAAAGGTTTAGAATGAAATATCGTTCATCTAGTGTAGTGCCCATTGCCAAGGGTGATAGATTGAATTGAAGTCAATGTCCAAAAAATGCTCTAGAACTAAAAAAGATGAGAAGTATTCCCTATGCATTTGCAGTTGGCAGTCTGCTTTATGCACAAGTGTGTACAAGGCCAGACATTAGTTTTGCAATGGAAATGCTAGGTAGATACTAGAGCAATCTTGGCATAGAACATTGGAAAACAGGGAAGAAGGCCATGCGATACTTACAAGAGACCAAGGATCAATGCTCACATAAAAACATTCTCACCTTCTAGAAGTGGCTGGATATTCAGACTCGGATTTTGCCAGATACCCTGACACTAGGAAATCTACATCAAGATATGTTTTCCTATTTGTGGGAGGTGCTATATCTTGGAAAAGCACCAAACAAACATTGACAGCTTCATCCACTATGGAGGCAGAGTTCATTGCTTGCTATGAAGCTACTACATAAGCACTACAGTTGAGAAATTTTATCACAGGGCTGTAATAACCCCGACCTCTGATTAATGTTAATTCGCACTTAATTATGTCTAATGGTAATTTAGGAAGGATTTGGGATTAATTTACATGTGTATTGCATTATTTTTGTGTTTCTATCGGTTTGACTGCTAATGATATGTTCATGTTTTATGTTTTAAACTGCAAATTGAAGGCCTTATCGGCGGCTGAATCCGGAACTGATTAGTGCTTTGTGTTAATTAGGATTAATGTGATTTTATGGTAAATTTAGTTAAAATTTGATTTGGTATGATTAAATTGGATTAAATAAGCTAAATTACATTAGTTGGACTTATCTACCATTTCACCACTTATTGGACAATCCTAGGCCATTGTTTACTCTCCATGTTATGTGTTGACATCATTTCCATCCATCTTCCTAAGCCAAAGCCGACTAGAGAGTGAGAGAGTTAGGAGAAAATAGAGTTCATCAAGAATTGCTTGGAAAATTGAAAGAATTGAAGAGTAGTTTGCATATTTGAGCTTCTAGGCTTGGAATTCAAGACCTAAGGTAGGAGAATCATCTTCTCGATTGCGCATTTAAGTTATACCTTGCATGGTCCATGGTAAAATTGAAGATTAAAGTCAAGAATTGGTTGAAAATGTTGAATTGAGGCTTAAATCATGCATGCATGTTCATATTTTAGCATTTTGAAGTGTCTTCATGGAAGTTCTTGCATGCAAGCCCATATTCTAGCCTTAGTCCATGAATTTATCATGATTTTGAGCTCAATCTTACATTTGGTCATGTTTTAGAGCATTGGATTTAAGATGAACACTTGCATGTTAAGCTCTTGTTTTGTTCTTGAAGTTCTACTTGTAATTGTGTTCAATTGACTCACCTTTGGGCTTTGATTTTACAAATTGATCTTTGAAATATCTTATACTATGAGTTTACAAGTGTTTTCCAGAAAATGGGCCCAAAGGGTTGAGATTTGAGGTGTTGAATGCTTGGTTTGAGCTTGGGAGGCAAATCTAGAAATTCCATAATTTGGCTTCCTCGCTCGAGCGAAGGATTCCACACTCGAGCGAATGAATGGGGGCTCAAGCGTAAATTGCAAGCTCTCAAGTTTTTGGTGCACGCAGACGCACGCTCGAGCGACGAGACCTACGCTCGAGCGAAGAGCTGTGTCTCACGCTTGAGCGAGCGTCGAGCGGGCGTCGAGCGAAAATTTTCAACAACCAGTACTTTTGCATTTACGCTCGAGCGACCCCTCTGTTTTGGTAAGCTCGCTCGAGTGAAGAAAGTCACGCTCGAGCGAGACCCCTATTTTCAACAAGTTTTGAAAAATGTTTTCCAAGGCATCGTTGCATCCTCATTCCATCCTAGGCATTCCTAGGCCATGTTTAAGACTCTTTAGTGAGGATTTAAGGTTAGAAACACACTAAGAACCAACGACGTAAGTTTTGTGCCATTAGAATGTGTGTTTCAAGTGTGTGTCCGTTATGTGTTATGTAGGTCACGTGCCGCGTATCGTGTGATCAATCTGCTCCGTCTGTCTATTTCAAGGCCAACTGTGAGTAATAACTTAGTAAAGTTATGTTCAAACTGTATCTACTTTCTGTGTGATAAAACAAGATCTGTTTTCCGAAATGATATGTTCTGTACAATGAATGATTGTTCAATTTCTGATATGTATTCGTGACATCCTTAGCATCATGTGATATATGTTAGCTGATACCCGGTATCGGAGGTTCCTTTATGGAACTTATTTCTGTCTGGACTCTGTTACCCGTACTGGAGGCCCTATCACAGGGGCTTAGCTTCTATTCTGTTCTGTTGCCCGATCCGGAGGTTCCTTTATGGAACTGGTTGTTCGTAACCTCACGTGTATATGTTCTGTTCTGTTCTGTTCTGTTCTGTTAATGCTCATGGATGTATCACGTAAACTTAATCATGACTTATGATTTCTGTCTGTATGTGATCTGGACAACTGATGAATTTGATACAAATCTGAATTATGATTTCTGAAACTATACGAACTCATTCATTGAAAACCTTTACTCTATTATTATTCACTGGGCTTTCGCTCACAGTTTATATTATGTATGTAGGTGAGCCGGCGCATGACCAGGGCCAGAGCCGATGGCCTTCTGTTCTGTTTTTGTCAGCCAACTGTTGTGCCTCCCGAGGAGGTTCCGAACGAAGCCTAAAGCCATGGCTGTTTTTGTATTCATGCTAGTCTTTGTGTATGCTCTGTAAAGTCAGGTCTTGGGAAGTACATTCTGTAAATACCTTGTAAATATTGTATATCTGGACTGGCATGTTTATGCATATATAAATAAGTTTTGAAATGTTCTGTCCCATGTACGTTATCACAGCTTATTGGACCTTGTCTATTTTGTATTATTGCTTCCGCAGACCCTTATTATTTGCTAATCTGTTCAGAGGCCTTTGGTAATCCACAGATTACTGGCCGGTTACGGTGCTAAACCTACAGGGGCGGGTTTGGGTCGTGACAAGGGCTTAGAGTTATAGACTCTATATCTAGGCCATCGAGGATCTATTGTGATAATTTTGTGGCTGCCTTTTTCTCTAAGCACAACAAAAGTGGGAGTCGGAATAAACACATCAATATTAAGTATTTTGTTGTGAAAGAGAAAGTTCAAGAACAGATGGTGGTCATTGAGCATATAAAATCTGGGCTAATGATTGCCATAATAAAAAGACTACAACCTAATTTGTATAAGGAACATGGGGAGCATATGTGTGTTATTAGCTGATTTGGTGTTTGAAAGTTATGCTTGTATATATGGACACTTTTTGTAGTTATTGTTGCAGAATAAAATTTGGTTTTCTGCGTATTTGTTTCATGTGTACACAAAAAGTAATCAAAAGACAGAATGTCTATTTGACCTTGAATGGCTTATAAGAAGTCCATTCACATGGAAATATACTACATAAAGTTCTCAATTAGAGGGAATCTTTACATTGTAATACATGGAAGGAAATACTCATTAAATAGAGTATGACCACTATGATTCATGTACTGAAACTCTTTTGTTAAGTATAATTTTCCACAATAAAGAAATGAGATAGTTATATTTATGGCCATATTGCAGTTCTTTAAAAAAAAAAAAAAAAGGCAATTATCCTAGAGTGTCATGTGGGCCAAGTGAAAGAATGTTTGCTATGTCTCTCTTAGAGACATGGATGTGAGTGGTATCTTATTTCTCCTATACAGAATTCCCACTTTTATGTGAGTGGGGTAGTTGGTTTTGGGTTATAACAACCTGAGTCAATAAGGTGACAAATAATGGGACATCCCATAACTTCCCACTCTCTTAAAACTATCTTGACGAGAGGTAGTTTATAAATAGAAGAGATATCAAATTGATGAGAGGAAGTTTACCTGGTGCAATTCAGGAGAAGGTGAGAAGTGGAATAGAATAGACAGAGCCTTAGTAGACCCAAAGTGGCTTGAGGTCTTCAAATTGAAAATGTGGGGGCTGCCAAGGTTAATTTCTGATCATAGTCCCCTCCTACTGATGGAGGATCAAAGGGACTGGGGTCCTAAACCCTTTGGGATCCAGAATGCATGGTTCTTACATAATAAATTCCAAGCTTTTTGGGAGAATAGCTGGCAAGAGGACAATATTGTGGGATGGGCTGGGTATATTTTGCTTAATAAGTTGAAGACTCTCAAGGCCAAACTTAAAATATGGAATGTGGAGGTGTTTGGAAATATCATCCACAAACTAAAAGAAGCTGAGAGTGACCTGCATAAGCTAGATCTTGTTGATGAGGTTAGAGATCTTGATGATGTAGAGAAAGTTAGAAGAAGGGAGGTTAGAGGAGAGGTGTGGAGATTGAGCAGGGTGGTGGAGAGATTATGGTTACAGAAGTCAAGATTGAATTGGGCTATGAAGGGAGATAAAAATACAAGATTTTTTCATGTTATGACAAAGTGTAGGCAGACAAGGAATGAAACCAACTCAATCGCAGAGGGGGAGGTGGTCTTGAGGAACCTAGGCAGGTCAAACAAAAAGTCTCTAAGCATTTCCAAGACCATTTTGCTGAGAACTGGGCAGTGAGACTTGAGTTAGAAGGGTCATTTAAATCAGTACAAGGGAGTTGTGGCTTTGTTAAGCTAGAAGCAGTATTTACAGAAGCTGAGATTAAAGCTGCAGTGATGGAGTGTGATGGAAATAAAGCACCAAGGCCTGATGGTTTTAATATGGGGTGCTTCCAGAAATTCTGGAATGTGATGAAGAAGGATGTCATCAATTTTGTGAATGAATTTCACAAGAATGGTAAGCTCGTTAAGGGTATAAATAGCTCTTTTATTACCCTCATACCCAAGAAGGAGAATCCAAAAGGACTTGATGATTATAGGCCCATAAGTTTGGTGAGTTCGATCTACAAGATTATAGCGAAACTATTATCTCAAAGGCTAAAATCAGTGCTGCCAAGTGTCATTAGTGAAACACAGTCAGCTTTCTTAAGCGGGAGAAATATATTAGATGGGGTATTAATAGCTAATGAGTTGGTAGATGGGTGGAAGAAAGCTAAAAAGAAGGGGCTTATTATTAAGTTAGTTTTTGAGAAAGCATATGATTCCATTAATTGGAGCTTCTTATTTTCTATGATTTCAAAGTTTGGTTTTGGCACTAAATGGACCAGCTGGATTAAGGAATTTGTACCCTCTGCCAAGGTCTCAATTCTTGTTAATGGGTCACCATCTGATGAGTTCAGCCCTCAAAGGGGAGTAAGGCAAGAAGACCCTCTATCCCATTTCCTGTTCAATATAGTTGCTGAAGGTTTAAATATCTTACTATCCAGGGCTCAGGATCTAGGTTTGATTAAAGGTGTGAAGGTTGGTTCACAAGGGGTGGTACTCTTTCATCTCCAGTTTGCAGATGATTCCATCTTATTTTGTGAAGCAGAGGTGGAGGAGGTGAGAACTGTGAAAAGAGTGCTAAGATGCTTTGAAATTTTGTCAGGATTGAGAATTAATTATCATGAAAGTGTCTTGTGTGGGGTGGGGGTATCAGAAGACATCTTGCTTGGTTTTGCCTCACTGCTGAACTGCAAGTTGAAATCATTGCCACTTACATACCTAGGGCTTCCCATAGGAGCTAACCGAAGGAAGAAAACCGCATGGAAACCTGTTTTGGATAAAGTAAAAAGTAGGTTGGCTGGGTGGAAAAGAAGGCTGTTGTCCTTTGCCGGCAGATTAACTCTTGTTAAAGCTGTGACATCTTCATTACCTGTGTATTATTTGTCTCTGTTTAAAATGCCCAAAGGGATAGCTAAAGAATTTGAGAGACTTCAAGCTTCTTTCTTGTGGCGTGGGACAGATTTAAAGAGGAAGATCCACATGATTAGATGGGAGGAATTATGTAAAAGTGTGGAGCAGGGAGGGGTAGACATAAGGAAGGTAAGAGAGGTTAACCAATGCTTATTACTAAAATGGTGGTGGAGGTTTGGTAGTGAAAGTGGAGCTCTGTGGAAGAGGGTTATATGCAGCAAATATAAAATGGAGGTTGAAAGCTGGATGCCATTTGTTAGTTCTAGCAATAACCATTCAGCAATATGGAAAGGAATCATAGCCACTGATGCGCAAAGCAATGTGTTTCATCAATTCTATTTAAGCAATTATCAACTGAAGGTGGGAGATGGTAGAAGAATTACATTCTGGACTGATAGATGGTGTCACCAACTGTCCTTCAAGAATGAGTTTCCAAACCTTTACAGATTATCTACAGAGCAAAGTGATATATTGTTAGATCTGTGTGGTAGGAGAGATACAACTGGTGCTTGGAACCTGTCTTTCAGAAGAAATTTGTATGAGTAGGAGGTGGTGGATCTGCAGATCCTTCTCAACCATCTACAGCAGGCCCTGTGTTAAGACCATATCAGATGGACAGGCCACTTTAGTTAGCATCTAAATCAGGTGAGTATTCTGTAGCTGCAATGTACAAGTCTATTATAGGCAATCTTGGTCCATCCCTCAGAATTAGTAAATTGGTCTGGTTAAAGTGCATTCCTCCCAAGGCTCAAGTTTTTGGTTGGTTAGCTTGGAAGAAGAGAATTAAGACTTTGTTGTTCCTACAAATAGTGGGGGTGTTAAATATGAATGGTTCTAATCTCTGTGTTTTTTGTAGGACATATATTGAATCAGCAAACCATGTCTTAGTCTGCTGTCCCTTTGTGTGGAGTGTTTGGGCTGATATGCTGAATTGGTGAGGGATGAAAGAGGCACTGCCAGGCTTTGTGGACCAGTCGCTGTAATGGTGGGCTGGAGGGAAGATGACGAAGCTAGAAAGGAAAATTTGGAGTGCTATTCCACTGGCTGTTTTGTGGTCAATTTGGAAACTGAGAAATGATTGCATCTTCAACTCTTCTACTATAAATAAGAGTGAGCTAAGTGAGTTGATCAAGACCAGGATAGGCCTATGGTTGAGTCCACACTTGAAGAGCTTTAATTTCTCAATCAATGATTTTCTATGTAATCTGAGTCAGATTAGGCTGTGCTTTGGAGGAGCTTTGGTGCTCTGAGCCAGGTGAAGCTTGGGTATAGGCTGCTTGCTGCTTGAGGTGGGCTGTGGTTCAATGCTGCAGTTGGGTTGGTGTGTTAATTTGAGTTGGAGCAATAACTCTGCAGGTCAGCTACTGGTCTGGTGGTTTAATCAAATTGGTCTGCTGTATGGGTGAAGCAGTGGACAAATCTGTTCTGTTCTATGTGTTGCTGTAGGCCTGGTTGCCCAAATCTGTTCTGTCTTGTTCTGTTTTGAGTTGCTGATTTGCTCTATTCCTAGTGCTATTCTGTAGTCAATAGGTGTTGCAACTTGGAAGTTGGAGTTGAATCCCTAGTTAAGCTCAGTAGGAAGGGAGTTGTAATGCTATTGCTGCTGTATGGTGTTGAGTGCTGGTCTGGCAGTATGCAGCTGTATGGTGTTGCGCAGGTAGTAGTAGGGTTTTGGTTGGGGTAGTCTGCTGCTGGTGCTGCATTGGTTGCTTGATTGATGCTGCTGTGGTGGATCTAGTGTATGAGTTAGTGTGCCTTCTGGATGTGTGTTAAGTCTTGGTGGTTGCCATAAAGGCTTGGTTTGTTAGATTGTTATACTCAGCTGCATGCATGAGTGTTTATGTCTTGCTGATTGGTTGTTATGCTCAGTAATGGCATCCGGTTTGTTAAGGGATCTTCTGGTATGCAAACGGGCTCATGTGGCTATCTGTTTTGTGACTGCTCTGCTAATTTGTGAAATGCTGAACTGTTATGGTGACTGCCAAGGTCACTGCCAGGCTGTGTTAATGATATAGAGGAGACTCCATTTCCTGATGCTGCTGCTGTGGTGATTCCTCTATGTATTTGGTTCAGTATGGTTCCATTTCTTGATGCTGTTGCTGTGGTGATTCCTCTATGTATTTGGTTCAGTATGGTTTCAATTTTTGGTTCAGTGATTTCTTTGATTGTTCCTGCTCTGTCATCTGTTGTCTGCCCTCAATGGTTGAGCTGAAGCTAGATTCAAGTTGTTGTTGCTTCAGAGGTTGCACTGCTGCTGGTAGGGTGTTTTGCTCATGTTGGGTGGTCTCTTTCTCGTTGGTCTCTCACCAACTCTGGAGGTGCTAGCAAATGATAGGATGAACTAGATGGTGCCAACCTCGTTGGGAGATTTAGCCCATTGTGATACTTTTACACCTCCCTTCTTCTTTATTGATGTAATTCGCTTTGTACTATGTACTTGTTTATTCCATCAATAAAGTTCTTTTTTTGCCGATCAAAAAACAATATACGTCTGTGAGTGTTTCCATCAAGTCTGATACACACAGAGAGATTTGTGTAGACTGACTAGTTTTCACTTGAAACCAAATACAGCAAACCGGGTGTGGGTATAAATGGGATCGCAGTAGTTGTTTATAGTACTCTTCGAGTTTCATTCTGCACTAGATTCTAGACAACAACAATTACTCTTGAACAACTATGGCTGGAGGTAATCCTTAAATTTCTGCTTGTCTTAAATTATTTAATTTATATGCTAGTTTTTTTTCTAACAAATACAACAAAACAAGCCAGTGAAACAATAACAAAAATCTCAAACTTTTTTTCTTTTATGGGCTTTTGGTGAGAAATCCTTCAATCTCAAATTGTATTGTCAAAAGGACAAGTTAAAAAGTTTTCATTCGTTAAGGATAAAGCTCAAAATATTATGAAAATGTGACAAAAATACCCTAAACTACTAGCTTTCTCTCCTACCATCTTAGACTACCACAATCGCTGCTGACCATTGCAGGCCATCACCAGTTGGAAATAATTTTCCAGTGACCACCATCAGTCTCCACCGACACTTTAAAAATTATTTTCTGGCAAGAATCTCCAATGAATATTTTCCAACAAATATATGTACTCTCCTCCAACAACTCATCTTCTTTGGTGACTTACACTGGCCACTATTTTTCATAATTGTCCCCATCATCATCCAACGACCACCACAGCCACCACCACCTCATAGCAAACAACAACAAAAATTTAAAACTCATTTTTTTTTATAGACACTAAAATTTTACTCTACGAACTTAGACATTATAATTTTACTATCTGATTTAAAGATGTAAGTAGTAAATTTTTACCATTGTCATCACGAACCACTACATTTACTATGATCTCAACCATTATTCGTATAAATATGAAACAATAAATTAGTCAGAACATTGAATTAATAATGTTAACATTATTTTTTCTACTAAACATACTACAACATCATCGTTTGAGATCCCAGCCTCAGTATTCAAATTGATCATCACCAAAAAAAAAATTAATTTAAATAAACCTTCGAAAAGCAATGAGATTTTTACAGATCTAAATCTCAATCCACAATATTCAAACAGATCGGCGTAAAAGATGAGTCGATGATCAATGATTACATTCATTATGACAGATTTAGATAGATCTATCGTCGGTGACAGATCTGAAGTTGCTGATAACATATTTGAGACGATAAAGATGATGAGATGCTCCAGCAACAAAACGGTGGTAGAGCCAACCATGATAAATGGTAGTAGAGTTGGTATGAACGTCAGTGACAATCTTTATTTCGAGAGAGAACTGAGGGACAAAAAAGAAAATATCGTGAGAGAATAGTAGAGCCAGTGAGGACGTCGATGGTGATCTCCATGAACACACGCGTACACACACAAAGAGAAAGAAAATAAATAGATAAAGAAAGAAAGAAATGCAGAGAGAGAGAGAGAGAGAGAATTTCAAAAAATATTTTGTTACAAAACTCCTGCATATATATATATATATATATATTGCAGAACAAAATTGTCCATAAAAATATAAAAATAAATTTATGTCCTTTATGAAAGAGAAATATAATTTTGGAGGAGTATAGGATGTGAAACAGTTTGGGAAATTCTAATATGCAATCCTTTAAAAGGGATGTATCATATGCCCCATCAGTTATGCCATTTTTTTTCTTTAATTGTGACCAATTTTCTTTCTTAGTTATAACATTATTTTAGTTATGACTCATGAGTTCTTTAGTTATGCCTCATGTTGTGTTTAGTTATGACATTTTTTTTTCTTTTTTTTTTTAAATTATGACCAGAAAATTGAAGTTATGTCATTTTTCTTTTTAATTATAAGGTGCATATGGTTCACACTCTTTGAATGGTGTACACCATAGTGTTTCCCAACATAAAATTAGTTTGACAAAAATAAACATAAAGGGATATTCTTAATACAAATCCTTTTTCGTTATAAGGACAACTTGGGTGCTTCTACAATACATACCCTTATTTTGGGATATACCATATGCAATTTATGAAATTTTATAAATTCAATACTCCTTGTGTCATAACTAAAAGGACCAAAATAAATGATAGTCAAACACTAATCGAACATCACTTCCATCATAATTAAAATAACAACCACAATAGATCAACGCTATAACCACATCATAGTAAGTCATAACTACAATGGGTAATAACCAAACACTACTTGACATATAATGAAAGACAAAAAAGTCACATTAGATCATAACTAACTTGGAATTTACACCAAATGACTCATAACCAACACTACAATCGATTATAACCAAATACCACAAAACTTGTAATTGAATATATAATACATTTTTTTAAAAGTCACAGCGGGGGGTCAAGATTTCTCCTCTACACCTGAGCCGGTGCCACTCGAAAGATACGAGTGCCGATCACAAAAGTGTCGAGTAGTTACCCGACCTGCTAATGAACTAAGAAGATGCCCCATCCAAAAGGTGCAACGTTGACGTGTCAAGCCTGTATGGAAAGGAGGGTAGGCGACAAAGGACAGGATAAGCTCCCCTTCATACCAATCCAGACTCTTCTTCTAAGTTTCAATCCAAATCCGTATCGATGATCTGAATTATATATCTCGTAAGTCCCATAATAAAGGTCATTCACACAAAAAATTGACTTTATTAGACATTTATAAACACAAGAATAGATTGCATTTTATTTTATAGAATGAAAGATAAATAATTAAATTTAAACCATATATTTTATAAAACAAAATGCTATTTGTTCATGTGTTATTAGTTGGCTCATGAAGTTGATTTTTTGCATGGATAACCTTTATTGCAGAATCTACGAGATAGAAGGTTCAGATCATCAATACGGGTCTGAATTAAAACCTATAAAAAGGGTATAGAAAGGTATAAAAAGATAAGGTATGGAGGCAAGCTTAACCCAAAACAAAGACAAAGGGATAGATAAAAAACTAGAAGAACAATGCAAAAGTAAGAACCATGATAACATGGTGATAACAGTGGTATCAAGCTCAGCATAGAGGCTATGCCCAACGCGTTTAAACATGCGCAACACGTGTACTCTCAATGATAGAAGAGTGTAAACACATGCCCATCAGAAAGTTGCCCAAAGAGGAGGTACATTCTTTCCCCTTAAGAAGTGGGATAAACTGTGACGGTAAATCTTATATTTTACACTATGTCATTTTAGTCTCTATATTTTTAATTAGTTCTATTTTAATTATAAATTTATAATTTTATTTTAATTTAGTGTAATTAATTATAACTCTTAACATTTTTTATTAAAAATACGCGTATAAATGTCATGTGTCATATTTTTAAGGGACAAAATTATAAACTTACTCAACTCAAATTAGTTAACCTCAACTAATTTATTGATAATTTTCTTTAAAACATAATAAAAATATTATTAAGAGAAAATTTCATTTTACCCCCAAATTTTGCCTCGATGATAAATTACACCCCCAGACTTCGACTAATTTCATTTTTACTCCAAAATCTTTGAATTCATATCAATTTTTCACCTACTTAAATGGAAAAAGTTAAAAACATATATATTTTGACCTTAAATTTCAAATTATACATTCAAACTCACCCTCTCTTATACAAACTCACACTTTCTCTATTTTGCACCTCTACAACTCCGCCGGCCACCACTACTAGCGGTTAGCCCTCCTCATCCCTCCCTCGCGTGTGCCTTATATGGGTGCTTGCCACTGCAATGTGAAAACCCTCCCTCCCATAATCTCACACTCTTTATTCCTCCACTTTCCCAAACCCTCTCTCTCTCTCTCTCTCTCTCTCTCTCTCTCTCTCTCTCTCTCTCTCTTCCCTCCATATATATACAAAACCCTCAATTTAAATATGGGTATATGACAGTTCATCGCCATTAAAGGCTTAACCTCCAACCTCATCCCCATTCCAACTTATTTATTTATAAGAAACGCCAAATCAAAACCAAAACCCACCCATTATAAAACAAAAGTTATCAAAACCCATCTCACATTTTCAACCGAAATTGTCGCATTCTTCACAAAATTACCTCTCCAATTCCGCAACATAGAGTAGAAGATGTCTGCTTGTGCGGTTCTTTCGCTTTCTTCCTTCTCATCTTCTTCTTCAGTCTCAGTGCAGTAAGATTTGCCCATGTGAGTCTCTCTCTCTCTCTCTAAAAACCGTCTTTAGATTTTGTAGATCCTTTGAATTTTCATGTCAATTTGGTTATGATTTATAGAGTAAAACTTTATTTTATTTTGTGGGTTTCTATGTAATTGAATCAGTTTTGATTTATTTATTATTGAGGTGGAGGCAAATGGGGTGGTGGAAAGGAGTCTGGATCCTCTCCAGCCAAAGACTCCCTCCTGTCCTCCAGTTAAGGGCCACGATTTGGCCACGTGGCTCTTTGAAGATCTACGGCTCAAAAAAAAAAAAAATTAAATTTCTTTCCTTCTTTCATTCAACACAGCAACAGCAGCTTCCATGAAGATCAAATGAAGATCAAAAAAAATTTTGAATTTCTTTCCCTCTTTCATTCAACACGGCAGCAGCAGCTCAGATAAAAATTTGAATTTCGCTCAAATGAAGAACCAAGGCTCAGATGCAAAAAAAATAAATAAATAAAAAATAAAAAATAAAAATTGAATGTTTTCCATTTCAGATTCAACACAGCAGCAGCTTCCATTGATTTAGCACCATTGAATGTTTTCTTTCATTCTTTCATTCTCAGATTTCCTTCTTCTTCAGATTCAACAAACCCACCACCAGGAATGGAGAAACCAGCCTGATCTTCCCTTTTTCAATTAGTTTTTACAAAACACTTAACAATCAATCTCTGTTTACAAAACCCATGTCTTCTTCTTCAGATTCAACAAACCCACCACCAGGAATGGAGAAACCAGCCTGATCTTCCCTTTTTCAATTAGTTTTTACAAAACACTTAACAACCAATCTCTGTTTACAAAACCCATGTCTTCTTCTTCAGATTCAACAAACCCACCACCAGGAATGGAGAAAGCAGCCACCGTAACGCCACCACCAGCACCACCACCATCAAAACCCGTCTGGGTCCTTCCCTACAAGACCCAAAGTCTCCAAAATCTTTACACAATCGGGAAAAAGCTAGGGCAAGGATAGTTCGGAACCACCTATCTCTGTAGGAAAAAGCTAGGGCAAGAAATTTATTTATTTATTTTTTTTATCTGAGCCGTAGATCTTCAAAGGGCCACGTGGCCAAATCGTGGCCCTTGACCGGAGGACAGGAGGGAGTCTTTGGCTGGAGAGGATCCGGACTCGGTGGGAAGGATGGCACGGCGACTGAGGCAGTTGAAATGGAGCTGATGATGGTGGATGAGAGCAGGAGAAAGTAGGGTAGCTTCTAGATTTGTACACTGTGCACTTGCTGTGGTGGGGCCAAAGGTTATTAGGCACACGTGGCGGAGGGAGGAGGAGGGCTAGCCAGTGGAGGTGATGGTCGGCGGAGTTGTAGAGGTAGAGAGGGTGAGTTTGGATAGGAGATGATGAGTTTGAATGTATAATTTGAAATTTGGGGTCAAAATATAATTTTTTTTTAAAAAGAAAACTTTTTCTTTTTAAATGTATTAGTAGGGTACAAATTGATACGATTTCAAAAATTTTAGGGATAAAATTGAAATTATTTGAAGTCTGAGGTGTAATTGATCATCGAAGCAAAGTTTGGAGGATAAAATAAAATTTTCTCTATTATTAATTGGACCAAATTAAAATAAAATCTAAAATTATGGATTAAAATTGAACCAATTGAAAGTGTAAAGATTAAAATGACACAGGAAATAAAATATAAAGACTGAAATATAATTTGTCCTAAGAAGTACTACACTAAAGTTTATGTTCTAACTCAACCATCAAAATACTAATCCTACAAACACTTTTACTAGATTTTAGGCTAAGTTTGACATTTTTCTAAAAAGTTAAAAATTTAAAAAGTCACTATCCTATTTAAGTTATATCATGTTATGTAAATCACATCACTTCTTTACCACATCACTTCAAATCTAATTTATATTTTATAAAAATCAAAAAATACATTTATTTAAAACATCTCAAACAATTCTTTAACAGCCAAGCATGTTTTGAGCATTAGAAAAAGAAGTAGCATTATAAAACGATTATCTTTTTGGCTCAATGGAAAAGCAACATGTGAGACCTTGAAAGTTTGGTAGAAGTCATTGATCAAAATGGGCACATGTTGAGACATGTGATGGCCAAATTTGTTTAAATAAATTCCATATTCACACTTTTGTGTGTAGGTGTGCAGATGAATTTTCTTATTATAGTAAGATCTGCTAGGATAGTCTTCGCTCACTGCATATGATAAAGAAATGAATGAAAGAAGAGGCCTTACGAAGTCCTTCAAGTTGATTGAAGGGAAACGCCAAGGTTTCTAACTAAAATGTCTACTAAGCCCTCGTTTGATAACAGGTTAATTTAGTAATTTTTTAGTTATTTGGTTAAAATATGAGTTAAAAAAATTAGTATGTTTGGGATGATTTTTTAGCTTTTTACGAAAAGATGTGTAAAAAGTAGAGAGAAAATAAAATCTTTGATTTTTTTATATGGGTTGTTGGTTTTTGACTTTTTTAATAACTTTTTGATTTTTTGACTAAACTAGTCACTTCCCAAACGAGACCTAACAGTACACAAAAAAAAGTATATATATATATTTTTTAATTTTATACTAGTTTAGTTAGTATTTATTCCAACAATGCTCTTTATTTAAACTAATTAATTAAATTAACTTAACTAATTAAAAAATAAAAAAATACAATTTTCACACATGCACTTAGTGTTGATATGACATTTGTAAATATTTATTTTTTAAAAATAAATTATTAAACAAATGCGGAGGACCCTTTACCTAGTAATGATTAGAACGGAGAAGCAATAAAGAAAAGATGGGGATTTAAACTGTAGTGAGAAGACCTTTGACCTAGCAATGAACGCTAACTACTTGTGCAGAGCCTAAACGAAAATTACCAAAATGCCACATATAATGCAGAGTCCATTGGAGGAAGACAAATACAACCTAACTAGCAAAAAGGACTAATATATCCATTTTGCTCCCATTCAAGATTCTTACTGTAGGAGAGAGTTCAAGAAAGGAGTTGGAAAATTCGAAGATCTTCGAAGATCTTTGAAGAACAATTTCGAATTCTCTAGAATATGATGAGAGGCTTAGATTCTTCAATAATCTCAACTTAGGAACACGACAACAAAGGAGATGATGGAGATAAGAGATTGGGTGAAGAAGAAGGCAAAATGGCTAGAGAATAGAATAATGGCAAGGCTCTCCCATTGATCTCCCACTTTCACTCTCAAGGTTGATAATGGAGAAGGGAAATTAGTTCTTTCCCAAGAGTTAAAAAATCTCCAAAATCTATCCCTTGTAAAGCTATGGCTGGGTGCTATTTATAGGCACCTCATGATGTAGGATGGAGCCCATGTGCAAGGCACATGGGGGATATTCTCTCTAACCACCTTGTCCGAGGAGGTGACCTCTCCGAGGAGGTGACTTATCCGAGGATGAGAAAACCCCGAAGAGGAGATCAATCCCTCGGCGAACCCTTCTTCTTAGCCACACCTAACCAATGATCCCCAATCATCCCAAAGGGTCAGGGGTAGTCCCAGAGGACGTCCTGCCGCAAAATATTGCCGAGTCTCATGGACCCCCCGAGGTCGTGCCACCTCGACCCGGGTATAGGCTAGTTTAACCGAAGAGTGAATTTATCTCCACTCACCGTCCTCGGGATCGGGTCCTTTGTTCGAACTCCATTACGCCCATGGTTCTGGTGCGTAGATCCCGGAAAGCTCCGAGCCCGCAAGTGTTCTGGGACTCATTAATGGAGCGACTTCTAGATTGCGTTTGAATCCGTTCGAAGCCAAGTATTTCGGACCTCTAGGTTCGTGGATCCGAACCCTTTCGAGTCCGAGTGCCTCGGATCTCTAGGCTTGCTTAATACCCTTTCGAGTCCGGGTCCGAGTAAGTCTCTAGGTTCGTGGATCCGAACCCTTTCGAGGCTTAGAGCCATTTAGCCCGTTTGATGGTGATAAATTCGGGTCCATCAATCTTGGACTATTGGGCCTAATTAATTTAATGGGCTCAAATTAGCCCCTCTTACACTTACATTTTAGACACGCAAAAAATAACTAATCACCTTTTAGATTAAAAAATTTAAGAGGACTTGCCAATCAATCTTGTTAACTAGATTTATTTAACTATAGATCTTGATTGATAACCATATGTTTCAGTAAACCTTGATAACCATATGTTTTGGTTTGATTTGTGGTTTAATTTCATTTTTCGTTTATCCATTTATTTGATAATTAGGCAAATTACATTGACAGTCCTTACATTTTGCCTTTTGTGTAAATTTGGTCCAATTGATAATGCGGTTAAAGTTTTTGACAAAAAAATAATCATTGAGTTTGTTGAGATTAACTCAATAAGTTGATTAAATTTACAATGTTTTTTAGAAAAAACACGATAGATACTGCTCATGTACACATGTTCAACAATAAAACATGGGACAATTCTCCAATGTGCAATGCACACCATAAGCAACCCTAACACAAAATTACGTAAATTTTCACGAATTTACTTAATTGATCTCACAAAAATGAATAAGTTGAATACAAATTCGTGAACACTTACGTAATTTTGTCTTAGAGTTGCATACGATATGCATTGCATACCAGAGCATTTTTCAAAAAAAAAAAAAATATTACTAATAATTGTAATCAATTGGAGCAAATTGAAAAACAATTATAAATTCATAGTCAAAATTGAGACAATTAAAATTATAAGGATCAAAATGACATAATAACCAAAATATAAGAACAATTAGTATAATATATGAGAAAATACAATTCAATGTAGATTTAGAACAAAAAATTACCCATTAGAGGACAACTTTATAAATATTAATAATTAAATCCCTATTTTGTTTTTTCCATTCATCTATCAATATTTTTTCAGACACACACTAAATTGTAACTTCCCCTATAAGTTATCCTTTGATAATTTGAAAACAAAAAAAGAATGTCAATAATGGATATGGCTTATGCACATCAAATGCCAAGAAAGTCCAGTCTGTAAGCAAAAGCGGTACACAGAATTTTCCTATGTAAATAGTTCCCGCTCTTAAGGTTGTGTATGGTTTATAAATTTATGGAAGGATTTAGAAAAAAAAAGAGAAAATATATGTGAAATGTGAATGAAATATAACTATATTTCATGCGCGTTTCACATACATTTTGTCTTTTTCTTTTCAAATTCCTTCCCAAATCTATGAACCAAGCATTGCCTAAAGCAAAAGCAGTCCACAGTATGACCATTTTCGAGCCCTGATCTCGCTGGCTTGGCCTATTAGTGTCTTAGGGCAAAAGTGAGGCTTTCCCATCTTATAGAATGGAGTTTAAATACAAAATAAATCTCAAAAAGTATAATGGTAAATTGAGATATATTGTGAACGTAAACCCCTCTATAGTTGGGTTTAATATCAATCACTCATCATATGTGTTTGGATTGTATTTGACAGCCCAATAAAGGAGTGACACGTAGCAAATTGAGCTACAAGTGCCAAATTATTCTTATTTTAATTGTGTTTACAATCATTTGTAACCTAGTTGCATTTTATTTAAATTTGTTTTTATTATTTTGTATGTTCAATCCATTTGAGTATATAAAATTTGACAGTTTAGTGTTTAGTTATAACAACCCTCATTTTATCTCGGTCATTTTCATGTTCATGAGAATTTACATAATTTTGGTTTGTTAAGTTTGCATTTGTACATTTTGATATTTTGTCTAAGTAAAGGTCACTGTCGTGTTTTGATTCTATTGTGTTTAGCCTAAGTGTTATATCCATGCTTTGCTCCTTACTTTGCATGATGAACCTTGGCCAGTTACCTTTTCTACCTCACGTCGAGATCATGCCTTTAAACCTCTTACACCAAGGCCATTGAGTGTCAACACCTAGGATCATCTTGGAACCATTTTGGTTGACCTCCACCTTCACCCCCGCATCTAGACTGAGATGTGTATCACCTAAGCATCCGAGATCTTTGATCCTTGAACATTGCATCCTTGTTGTGCACCTTAGCCAACACCTAGCAATCTTGTTCCTTGACTTGTACAACCCAAGCTGAGGTGTGTCACACCTAGGCCAGCTGTTACCTCTCCTAGCCAACATCAAGAAGACCTCACTTATCCTTCACTTGTCCAAAGCTTTGTTTTGATCTAGTATCCTTGCCTTGTCATATTGTCTATGCCACCTTACTTGTTATATACACTTTGACCTACTCTTGTCTTTTCATTTTAGCACATTTTGAGGAGATTTGATCAGATGATGCCATGTGTCTCAGTAGTGATTTAAGTCAGTTAGTAGTTGAGAAACCCATACCATTTGCCTTAACCTTGCCTTGAGAAGAGAGATAAGCTCTAGGAAGAAGAAGAAGTTCTTAGAGTGAGAGAACTAGATTTCCAAGCTTGATTCTCATACCTTGAACCATTTGATTTGTGTTTTGAGGTTAAATTCTTGATCTATCCTTGGTGATCTTTAATCCGATCACATTGCATGATCTAGCATGATTCATGAGTCATGCATTGATTTAAAGTTTTGTTTTGAAAAGAAAAACTATGTTCGTGTATTCTTGAAAAATAACCATGTTTTGATCCAAAAGTTTATATCATGTTTCGTGTTTTTGTATTTGTTTCCATGAAATCTTCAAGTATGGGTACCCAGGTTTATGTTTTTGAACTCATATCATGAAATCTCAAATTTTGAATAAGAAGTTATGATTTTTAGCATTCATGTTCTTTATGTTCATATTCTTCATGTTCTTCAAGAGGAAACCCAGATTTTCAGACTTCACTATTTCCCCAAGTGTGGTCACCGAGACCACTCTTGTCCAAACCTCACACCCAGGCCAAGCATTGCATCTCATCTTGGCCTACCTTGCATGATCACTTGCACATTGGCCTACCTTGCATGATTACTTGCACACCTAGGCCGACCACAGTACACCTTTCTCGACACTTTGTGTAATCTCGGCCAACTAGATCACACCTCGGTCAAGAGGTGTGGAACCTTGACCAAGACCTCATAAGTTCACCTAGCTAGGCCATTTTGGCGCAACTCATCTCTATGCATTCATTTCTAGGTCTGGTTTGTACCCAACATCCTTTTCCAAGAAGAAAAATATTGATATGACTTCCAAAACATGTTTTGCTCTATTTTGACTTGGTTTTGGAAAGAAATACCGAGATCCATGTTACACATTTGAAGCTTGTTTTATGAGTGCATTGCATAACCATCTTTGAGTATCTCTTATTGTCTTTTTGCAATGCATTCAGTGGACTTTGCCATGTATTTGTTGGTCTTGGATCTTTGCCTTAACCCCTACATCCGAAGAACTATCGTGAGTGATATTTTTAATAAAGTTATGTTATAATGTTTTGATAAAAGCTTTGATTTGTTTTACAAAAATATTTAATCAAGTATGAATGATTATCTATTAGCTTCTGTATCAAGTATTATGTTTGTTTTGATGACATTCTTGAAAGGTCCTTAGTACTAGGGGACTTTAATGCAACTAGCACCCTTGTTTGAGATATCTCCCTCGTCACCGATCGGTGGGCTTGTCTAATCGATTCTGAGTCGATTATTCCCTTGTTTTGCCAATGAATGTCATCCCTTGTATTATGCAGATGTTAGTAAACATCATAAGAAGCTTTGAAAGATTTTGATTGATGGACTTGGTCCATCCCTTGTTTTGTTACAAGTTATGATATATATGATTTTGATAAATCTTGGATACCATTCATTCAAACATTTATTACTTATATCAATCACTGAGTTTTCAGCTCACCCATCTCCCTCGTATATATGTAGGTGATGAGCAAGAAGGTGATGTCACCTAAGCTTTGTGGAAAATGTGTTTTGTTTCATGTTTTGTATTCATCTTGAAGATCGTACTTCTTAACTTTATAGTTCATTTCTTTTGTATGTTTTGGGCTCGAGAAGCCTTTTGATCAAGATGTATTATTCAGTTTTATTCTATCTTGTATTCAAGTTGTAAAACCATATTAAGATGTATGTCATTTCATTTAATCTATACACAGCTCTTATGGACTAATCAGGTTGAAATTTATTGCTTCCGCACATGTGTGCCCCTTATGTATACTCTGTTTGTGTGAATCTTTGTAAGTTGGCCTTTGGTAATCTTGGATTACCAGCAATCACGGCATCACTCTATTAGGGGCGAAATAGGGTCGTGACAGAGTGGTATCAGAGCTCAAGTTCCTTATAGTGCGTTATTTACATACTCTTGGTCATAAAGAGCATAGGATTTCCCTTAGAATGATATTAGAATCATATTGCTTGCTATTTAACAAGGTGTGCATTATCATAGCATGTTTATTTTGTTACTTGCCTACTTATCTATTTGTTCATCTCATTTTAAAGTCACATTTCACATACTCTTAGCATCATGAGAAGGGGAAGACCTCCAATTAAACGAGATCATTCCCAGGACAGGTTGGACAGACTAGACAGGCTAGTAGAGGGTTTGACCAGTGAGTTGAGGCAAGCAAGGCAACAAAACACTAGCACCACCTCTACTCAGGCCGAGTAGACAAACAGCCGAAATGTAGTTCCACCTCCACCTCCACCTCCACCTCTTCCAGTACTGCAAGTGCCTCCACAGACAGCTTTATATGGGGTCAACACATTAACTTTGATTAAAGAATTTAAGAAGATGAATTTGCCGAGGTTCCATAGGGGTATAGAGCCATTGAAGACAGAAGCATGGGTTCTTGAAATGGAGAAGTCATTCGAAATCTTTCCTAGCACCGACACCCAGAAAAGTGTCATTGGCAGCCTTCCCACTGGACGATGATGCTCGTAGGTGGTGGATGATGACCCAAGAAGGTAATCTAGGTTTGACATAGGCTAGATTTTTGGAGTTATTCTATGACAAGCACTTTCTCCTTAGTGCCCGAGATCGCAAGACCACAAAATTCTAGACTCTGACATAGGGTAACAGAACAATGACTGAATATGATCGTCTTTTCACCGACTTGGTTAGGTATGCACCTCACACTATCAATACCGAGTATAGAAAAGAGAGAAAGTTTGAGAGTGGGCTTCGCAGACCAATACAAGATCGGGTTAATATGCTCAACACGCTAACTTGTGCCAGAGTATTGGACAAAGCCATCCTGGTAAAGGTGAACTTGAACAGATATCAGAATTTAGGAGAGAACCAAAAAAAGAGGAAGAATTATGACAATTACCGAGCACCGTTTGATGCCAAGAAGAAGATGAATTTGGGCAGTTCAAGCAACTCAAACCAAGAAAGTAGTATTAGGTCGACATGTACGAGTTGCGGGAAGCAACATTTTGGAGTTTGTCACCGGGCATCTGGAGCATACTTTGAATGCGGTGAGTTGGGTCATCGTGTTAAGGACTCTCCCCAAGCAAAGGCCAATGATAATAATAAAAATAAGAGCACCTTGGGTTCTACCCAGAAAAGCAATGTCTGGAAAAGATAGATAAGATAGGGTAGAGTCTTTGCATTAGTGCCAGGAGACACTCAGAACGCTGAGACAGTGGTGTCAGGTATACTTCTTATTTGCGCCCAAGATGCATATATATTGATTGATTCTAGTTTTACTCATTCATTTGTATCTACTAAGTTTTTCGAGGTGTTAGATAAAGAACTAAAACCCCTTGGTTATTTATTATCTGTCTCTACTCCATCTGGAAGAGCTATGATTGTTGCATCCATTTATAAAGCATGTGTTATTACGATTGAGAATGTTGAATTGTTAGTTGATTTGATGTCGTTGAACATGACACATTTTGATGTTATATTTGGAAAGGATTGGTTAGTAGCAAATCATGCATCCATTAATTGTGTTTCTAAAGTGTCACTTTTAAACCCTCGAACCAAGCCGAGGTTACATTTCAAGGTAAAGGAGTAGTATCCCCACCTTACTTGATTTCATCCATGAAAACTTATAAGTTGATCCAAAAAGAATGTTGGGGTTATCTGTGTAGTGTACTAAGTAATCTAAATGTAAATATTGAATTGCCCGATATCCCAATTGTTAATGAATTTCTCGATGTTTTTCCGAATGATTTACCTGGCCATTTGATTGATAAGTAGATAGAATTTACTGTTGATGTTATGCCGAGAACACAACCTATTTCCAAAACATCCTATTTGATGGCCCCAGCCGAGCTTAAGGAGTTAAAAGTTTAATTACAAGAGTTGTCAGATAAGGGTTTTATTAGGCTGAGCACTTCACCTTGGGGAATACCAGTCCTATTTGTTAAGAAAAAGGATGGCACACTTCGCCTTTGTATTAATTACCGAGAACTGAATAAGGTCCATTAAGAATAAATATCCATTACCGATGATTGATGATTTGTTTGATCAGTTACAGGGAGCACGAGTGATTTCTAAAATTGATCTCAAGTCGGGCTACCATCACCTCAAGGTTAAAGCCGAGGATGTTGAGAAGACTGCTTTTCGGATGAGGTATGGCCACTACGAATTTTTGGTAATGCCTTTTAGAGTAACCAATGCTCCTGCTACATTTATAGATTTGTTGAACAGGGTCTTTAAACCATACTTAGATGAGTTATAGTTGTGTTTATTGATGATATACTGATGTATTCCAAGAGTAGAGATGAGCATGAGCATCATTTGAGATTTGCCTTACAAATTTTGAGAGATAGAAAATTGTATGTTAAGCTTAGCAAGTGTGAGTTTTGACTTTCAAGCATTTCATTTCTGGGTCATGTGATTAACGAAGAGGTTATTTCTGTTGATCCAACAAAAATTGAAGCCATTGGGAGTTGGCCGAGGCCTACTAATGTGTTCGAGGTTCGTAGTTTTCTGGGTTTGGCAGGTTACTATAGGAAGTTTGTGAAGGATTTCTCAAAGGTAACAGTACCATTGACACAGTTGACTTAGAAGGGAGTGTCATATGAATGGACCGAGAATAGAGAATCAGCTTTCCAAAAGCTAAGGATGAGGTTAGTCACAACACCAATTCTTATACTACCATCAGGTATTGAGGAATTTCAGATTTATAGTGATGCTTCACATAAGGGTTTAGGTTGTGTATTGATGCCTATGCATCTCGTCAGTTGAAACCTCATGAAAATAATTATCCTGCCCATGACTTAGAATTAGCAGCCGTACTATTTGCTTTGAAAATTTGGCATCATTATTTGTATGGAGCTTCTGCCAAGTTTTCACAGATCACAAGAGTTTGAAGTATTTGTTCACTTAAAAGCAGAGAAAGTGCCTTGAATTATTGAAAGACTATGACATGCAGATTTAGTATCACCCAGGTAAAGCTAATTCAGTGGCCGATGCATTGAGTAGAAAATTTGTTAGGAGTTTGACATATTTACTCACCGAGCAGAAGAGCATACTTTGGGATTCGCAAGACTTAGATATTTATGTTGTACTTCGCCGGGATGAGGGAATTTTAGCAATGATTTCGATAGAGCCAACTATTATTGGGGAAATAAAGACAAGGCAGATGGAAGATGAATTTTTCAAGAAGGTAGTTGATGAGATTACGACAAAGCCGAGACCAGGATACACCATTGAAAATTAAGTGCTAAAGTTTGAGGGAAGATTGTGCTTGGCTGACATCCCAGAGTTGAAAATGAGAATTTTGCAAGAAGTTTATAGTTCTAGATTTGTCGTTCACCCAGGAAATACTAAGATGTACCAAGATGTGAAGCAAACTTTTTGGTGACCAAATATGAAGAGAGAAATAGCCGAGTTTGTATCACAGCATTTGTATTGTCAACGAGTGAAAGTAGAACATCAGAGGCCAGCTAGACTTCTTCAACCTTTGTCAATTCCCGAGTGGAAATGGGAACATATCTCCATGGATTTTGTTGTGGGTTTGTCGAGGACACAAAAAGGTATGGATTTGATTTGGGTTATTGTTGATAGATTAACTAAGTCCGCACACTTTTTTCCTGTTAAGACTACATTCAATGTCGACAAACTTGCTTCGTTGTATGTGGATAAGATTGTTAGACTTCATGGGGTGCCGATATTTATTGTTTCAGACCAAGATCCAAATTTTGTTTCTAGATTTTGGCAGAGTTTACAAATAGCATTGGGAACTGAGTTAAGGTTTAGCACGACCTTTTATCCTCAAACCGATGGGTAAACAGAAAAAACGATTCATACACTTGAAGGTATGCTCAAGTTTTGTGTATTGGACTTCAAAGGGAGTTGGGAATTGCATTTACCATTAGTAGAGTTTGCTTACAACAACAGTTTCCAAGCTACCGTCGGCATGGCGCCGTATGAAGTTTTGTATGAGAGAAAGTATAGATTGCCGATATGTTGGACTGAAGTAGGGGATAAAGCATTGATTGGTCCCGAGATAATTTAAGTGAAAACCGAGAAGATTAAGCTCATTCAACAAAGAATTAAAACCACTTAAAGTCGACAAAAGAGTTATGCTGACTAGAGAAAAAGGGGGTTAGAGTTTGAAGTTGGGGATCAGGTATTCCTGAAAGTTTCACCAATGAAAGGAGTTTCAATATGTGGAAAGAAAGGTAAATTAGCACCTCGTTACATCGGGCCATTTGAAATTCTTAAGAGAGTTAACCCCATTGCTTACCGACTTGTTTTGCCACCGGAACTAAGTCAAGTCCACAATGTGTTTCATGTTTCAATGTTGAGGAGGTATATTCGGGATCTAGCACATGTAATTGATCATTTCGGGATTTTGGATAACGAAGATTTAGGTTATGAGAAGAAGCCGATACAGATTATTGATAGGCAAGAGAAACAGTTGAGGAATAAGTCGATACCAATGATGAAAATTGAATAAAAGGAGCGTTACGGCAAAGATGCTACATGGGAAATGGAAGAAGACATGAAAATCCGATATCCATAGTTATTTTTGGGGCAAGGTAACTAAGTTTGGGGACCAAACGTCTTTAAGGGGTTAGGCGATAACAACCCTCATTTTGTCTCGGTCATATTCATGTTTATGAAAATTTACACAATTTTGGTTTGTTAAGGTTGCATTTGTAGATTTTGATAATTTGTCTAAGTAAAGGTCCCTGTCTTGTTTTGATGCTACTGTATTTTGCCTAAGTGTTATATCCATGCTTTGTTCCTTGCTTTGTATGCTAAACCATGGAACCTTTGCTACCCTACGCCGAGATCACACCTTTAAACCTCTTACACCTAGGTCGTTGAGTGTCAACACCTAGGCTCATCATGGAACCATTTTGGCTGACCTCCACCTTTACCCTTGCATCTAGACCGAGATGTGCATCACCTAGGCATCCGAGATCTTTGATCCTTGAACCTTGTAGCCTTGTTGTGCACCTTAGCCAGCACCTAACAATCTTGTTCCTTGACTTGTACAAACCAGGCCAAGGTGTGTCACACCGAGGCCAAGTGTTACCCATCCTAGCCGAGATCAAGAATACCACACTTATCCTTCATTTGTCCGAAGCTTTGTTTTGATCCAGTATCCATGCCTTGTCAGAGTGCCCATGCCACCTTACTTGTTATATACACTTTGGCCTACTCTTGTCTTTTCACCTTTTGAGGAGATTTGATCAGATGATGCCACGTGTCCCAGTAGTGGTTTAATTCAGTTAGTAGTTGAGAAACCCATACGATTTTCCTTATCCTTTTCTTGAGAAGAGAGAGAAGCTCTAGGGAGAAGAAGAAGTTCTTAGAGTGAGAGAACTAGATTTCCAAACTTGATTCTCATACCTTGAACCATTTGATTTGTGTTTTGAGGTTAGATTCTTGACTTATTCTTGGTGTTTTTTATGTTAATCCAATCACATTGCATGATCTAGCATGATTCATGAGTCATGTATTAATTTAAAGTTTCATTTTGAAAAGAAAAGTGACGTTCTTGCATTCTTGAAGAATAATCATGTTTTGATCTAAAAGTTTACATCAAGTTCTGTGTTTTTGTGTTTGTTTCCATGAAATCTTCAAGTTTGGGTACCCAGGTCCATGTTTTTGAACTCATATGATGAAATCTCAGATTTTGAATAAGAAGTTGTGATTTTTAGCATTCATGTTCTTTATGTTCATGTTTTTCATGTTCTTCAAGAAGAAACCTAGATTTTCAAACTTCACTATTATCCTAAGGTGGTGTTTGTTTTGAGGGATTGAGCCATGGGATCGGACTAATAGTCACTTCGAATTAATAGCCCATTATTTGATTCAAAATTTTTGCTCCAGACTAATAGTCCCTCCGGACTATTAGTCCCAAATATGTTGTACTATTATGTCCTATAGGGGGAGGTGGGACACAAATGGGGGGATAAGGGGGATATGGGATTTGGTGGTGAACCATTTTAACCCTCTACTATTTACTTATGTGTTATATTTAGTAAAATTCAATAAAAATTTAAATGTCTCGATTTAAAAATAAAATAACTTTATTTAATTTTTATTGATGTTTTATTTATTTAATTTTTTATAGATATTTTATTGATGATTTATTTTAAAATTTTGTTTATATTTTATTTAATTTCATTATTTAATTATTATTATTTTTAAAATAAATTTATTTAAAATTTTAATTAAAAAAATAACAAATATTTTTATTGATATTTTATTTATTTAATTTATTTAATTTTTAAAAAACAAATTTATTTCATTGTGAAAAAAATAAAATAAAATAAATTTTTATTTAATCTAGCTAAAAATAATTAAATTATTAAAGATATGTTTAATATTGCTATTACTTAGTAAATAATTGAAAATGGTAAATTAGTCATTTAAGCATTTATCCTTCTCCATGATATCCCAAACAAACATAGAATTCAATAAAATAGTTCAATTCAGACATCTAATCCCATGACTAAACAAACATAGGATACAAATCCAGTCCAACCAAATAGTCTGACTGGAAACACCCCATTTTGACCGGCCCTAAGACTTCAGCGCTTTCTTTTGATTATACGATGATAACAATTAGATTGTATTTCTCACAGAATCCTCGGTAAGAGAGATAGAATTTGAACTTTAATCCCAACCTATACACATTTTTTTGGTCAAACTATTTTAGACCTTAAAACCTTCTTTTCAAAATATTTTTTCTAAATGTTTCTACGATGTTCCGAGACTCCCATTTCATTTAAAATATTGCACTTTTCAATAAACTGAGTAAGGACAAAGTGAAAATAAATGGAAAGGAGGTGAACTCTTTGAAAAAATATTTAAAAGCATCTTCTTTATAGGTTCAGATTTGAAGGAAATATGAGGAGATGGAAGAAAACTCGTTTAGGAAAAGAATGAGCATCAAATCATTAAGAAGGAAATAAACAGCCTTTAATAAATTAGGTATATCTCTTTATACACTTAGAATTTAAATGTGGGACCACCACAATTGAAAATTAGACTTCTGGGGTTTCAATTTAGACCCAAGAATAACTAAAACTGTGTTCGGATAAGGGAGATACGACCGTTTGAAATTGGGTTTAAGAGCAGATTTTGTTGACCTGGAAATGAAAAGCCTTCACTAAATTGGCATATTGTTTTGTACACTTGGAATTTAAATGTGACACCACCACCATTGGAAATTAGACTTATGGGATTCAATTTAGACCCAAGAATCACCTAAAATCGAATCCAGATAGGGAGATATACCCGTTTGAAGTTGGGATTAAAAGCAGATTTTGTTGAACCGGCCCGAAATAGCATCAAACCCGTTTTTTTTTTTTTTTTTGGATTTGGTTCAGTTGGGACACCTCATTAACTCATTTTCTGATATATTCATCACCAAATATATATACACTTAACCTCCATTAGCTAAGGCTTGATCCATTAGAGATAATGCTCCACTTTTGTCTCCCATTAGCTCCATTAGTACTCAATTAGCTTCATTATCTTCCTTTGGTCTTCCACCTTGTCTTCCACCATTTCTCTAAATGCTTAGCCTATGTATATACATCAGATTATTGAGAGAAGTAAGGGAATAGATTAAGGAGAGAACATTTGAGCTGGAGAAAAGAGGAAGAAAAGAGAGAAAATTTGAGTTTTTGAGCTAAACACACTCTTATCTTCAATATACACCCTATACCTTCCATACAAATTGAAATTCCCTCTTTTCTACACCCAAAACTCCTCCAAAAGTTCTAAAATACTTGAATTTCAATAGTTTTGATCAAAAGGAAGAGTGGGTGTTGGTAAAAGTGAGCAAAAATAAGAGAGATAATCATTTTTCACCACATACACCTCCAAGCCATTATTCTAGCAAGAATTCCAAGCTTTCAAATTGAGGATTGAGAACATAATTCATACACTTGAGGGTGATCAAAAGGAAGTTTGGAAATCATAAAATTTATCCTTTCTTGAAGAGGTGAATTTTCAATTTATTTCATTTTCTTGCATTTCTTACTTATTTTGCTATTTTGCTTTGATTTCTTGTTATATTGTATATTGTTGTAATCTAATTGAATGTGGTGAATTGAGAGTCCCATATATGTTGTTTTTAGTTTTTTTTTAAGCATGAGAAAGAGACCTTTCATGCTAAATGGTTTAATCTCTTCGGAGGTTCATTTCCAGGGCAATACATCTCTCTCTCTCTCATGCCAAGAACAAACTTCTTGTTTGACGCTTCTCATCATTAGTGGATGTAATTATCACTTTTGCACAAAATGATTAAAGAATGGAAAGGTAATAAAAAGGGCTAATAAAATTGGACTAAAAGAGGCACAAGATAATAACATTGAGTTGGGTTCAATCAGACGTCATATTGAACCCATTGTCTTTCTTACTTATTTTGCTTTTTTGCTTTGATTTCTTGTTATATTATATATCGTTGTAATCTAACTAAAAGTGGTGAGTTGAGACTCCCATAGATATTGTTTTTAGTTCTGTTTTTGTATTGTTGAAATCTAGGAAAATAGAGTTTGGCCAAGCCCATCGAGCTGCCTAGCCCTTTAGTTGGCCAAGATGCCACCTAAAAGTACACCATCGTGCCAGTAACCTTCATGACCGTGCCTGCAACCTCTAGGCAAAATCGGCCAACCTTCCGACGTTAAGAAGATCAACCTCCGATGGTCTTTGAGGCGCATGAAGCTGCCATTTTCATATGTTTATTTTATTTTGAGTGTTTGTAAGGATTTTTATATTGTGTTGTAATATTTATGCATCTCCTTCGGATTTGTAATATTTAAAATGTTGTAATAATTCTCCGCCCCGCTTCTTTCTATCCCGTTCTTTTATGTTCTTTCTTTATTTGTGAATATGCATCATATTTTGTTTTTCATTATATCCATACTTTGCATCCATATCTCATACATCTTGATTCGGCTAAGTTTGCATTTGTGGATTTAATCAATTCCTATGTGATTATGTGCGCTACCTCATGTTTTTTAGATGATTCACATGTCATATCTTAGAAGCCAAATCTTTAGTTACATCTCATGAGTGAATTGCATTAGGATTCTTTGTATATAAGATCATGCATGTTTTACTAACTTTGTTTTGTAGCTGTTCGCGGGGATGTCAGTAAATGTGTAAGTTTTTATACTTTAGCATACCGCTTGTGTGTGTTTTTCTTATTATGTTTAAGCATCCTACCATGTGGCTACTTGATTACTTGATATAATTGTATGAATACCAGTGGATGGAGGTTGTGTCGCTTAAATTGGAATGCTGTTGATTTTTCATGTTTGTAACTCAATTTATTTGGGTTGTACATCTTCAAAACTTTTTCAAAATATATGAAATCAAATTATTCCAAAATGAATGACATATTCTATACTTGTATGCTTCACATAGTAAATTTTAGGATTTATTAAATAATCAGAACATGAACATATAAAGAAAATAAAATTCATTTCATGATTTAGTAAAGGCCGATCTTTTGATCGGGTGAGCGGGGGTGCTCTATTAATGACCTTCCCCCTTCATACCTAAGGTTCCAAGCCAAACATCCTTGGCTAGGACGAACAGTGGCCTTGGCACGAGTCATAAGTTTCCTAATTTTTCCAAAATAAATATTAGGTGGCGACTCTGAGATCTGATGAAGTAGTCCATTTTTGACAAATTGCAATAAAATGGATTTTCAATAAAAGTTGCCAAATCTGGATTCTCATCTATGTTTCACATTGCATTCATGAGACTAGATCAAAGAAATCGAGGGTCTGAATTGTTTAACGCGCACGGGTACCCCCCGAGCATGTTATAGTTTCTGGCAACTCTGCTGGGGATTTTATGAAACCTCGACTCGAACTCCATGATATGACTTTTATTTTCAAATTATATGTTTATTGCATTATATGCATTGGTGCACTTAAAGTCTCTGTGTTGCCTAGATACTGATGGGAGCACAGGCACACTTTGGAGGCCTTATGTTATAACCTTTTGAGATATGTCAAAAGGTAGCTTTGCTATCTAAGGTTCTCAGACTCCAAAGAGAGGCTATATTGACTCTTCTAATTTCCTGGAATCTTTATTGGTTATGACCCAAAGGACTCTTTAGTAATGTCACCTTGACTTCAACTCCTAAAGTAAAGCCAACCTTGTACATATAGTGAGCTATAGTACCTTTTAAAATTAGGACAGGATGCTCTCCCAGTTCTAGGATGTATGATTCCGCTTGTCTGAATAGTAAAACCTAGATCATTTCAAAAGCAAGGACAGAGTAACCCCCCCATAGGAATGTTTGTTCTCTTTCTTGTTATGTGTAATGTATGGGATCGATACAGGTAATCTCAAATTCAGATGTGTGGTTTAGGCATTTCAGTTTGTGGGGTTGAGTTCAGTGTGTCAGCATGAGTTAGCAATAATCAGTGATCAGTTGAGTCGAAACGCTACTAAAATTCTGATTGGGGGTCCCATTGTTTTTGAAAAGGTAGTTTGTAAACATAGCTTCAGACAAACCTGATATTCCCCAAGTTTCATGGACTCACTCTGGCAGACTTTGCAAAATCCAAGATCTTGTTGATGGTCAGCCAGCGTTAGTCTCTTTCCCACCAGCTACTTGAAGAAGAAGGAATAGACAGTCAGCAGCACCAGTACAAAACACTTAGCAAACACCCATCCGTTCTCACCGAAGCAGTTCACCAGCATCTAACTCACCCAGACCAGTAATGGCATAGAACACAGAAGAATTTGCTGCCATGATGGAAACTTTTCAGAGAACCATGGATACCGTAAATCAAAGGATGGCCACATAGGATGAAATCATCACTGATCTGCGATGCCCATCTGGGGCATTAGCATCTACCGTGCATCCAGTCCTAGCTGCCTAACCAAATCCTGATCCACCACCACCAGTTGAAAACCCACAGGTCCAGGATCCTCAGGAAATGTTTGCACAGGCTCCAGTTTACAGGCCCATGGCACAGCCCCATGGGGAACTCCTTCCCTTTGACATCAACGATAATGATCTGGCCATGATCAAAATTTCCAGGCTAGAGAAAGGGCTAAAAAATTCCCAAGGCTTCAATTCCATTTCGAATATTGAAGATGGGTATACCGAAGCCTCAGTTAGATTGCCGAAAAAATTCAAAATGCCTCATATTGATAGATTTGACGGGAGTAGGGACCCGATTATGAATGTTTTCCTATTTTCAGATGTACTTAGGCCGATGGGCCTGTCACGAGCTCAAAAAATGTCCTGGCTTGGCAGAACTTTGTCAGATGTGGCGGCTATTTGGTATGCCAGGCTGGAGGATTCTACGAAAAGGAATTGGGAGGAGCTATCTGAGGGGTTCGTTAACTAATATTCATATAACACTCAGATAGAGGTAACCATCAGTGAACTAGAAGCAACTACCCAGAACCCTAAGGAACCTTTCATCGACTTTGTTACTAGATGGAGAGCAAAAGCAGCTAGGATGACGAACATACCCTCAAAAAGGGAACAAGTCCGGTTAGTGGTTCAGAATCTTGAGCCGGATATGTTACAACGAATGATAGTGGCACCATTGTCCACATTTGCTACTCTGCATGAATTGGGGATCCAAATTGAAAGTGCATTAAAAAAAGGCATCATCTAGAGAACTAGTGAACCTGCAAGGAGGCCATTCACCAGGAGTACCAATGCTAGTAATAGTACTATTCCACGGCCTGCAGATGTCAATACTATCATCACAGTGGCCAAAATGGCCGATCCCTTTGCCGCTACAGCCTCACAACCCTCACAACCTACTGGCCCAAATCGGAACCAAAGAATCTTTACCACCTTATACATGAGCCCAACCCATGCCCTTAAACTCCTAATGGAGAAAGGGCACATTAAGCCTCTCGATCCTTGACCCCTTCCTAACCACTGCCCCTAGACATGACCCTACCCAATATTGCATTTTCCACCAACAGCACGGTCACTCCACAGACCTACTGCTTGCGTCATGAGATCTAGGATCTCATTGACAATAAAACCATCGCCCCACCCTTCAAACCGAATGTGACCACCAACCCACTTCTCGCCCATAACCAAGTCCCACCCAGAAATATCAACCTAATCCATACATTGCCATCCACCTATAACCCCAGCAAATACATCACCCCAACCCATATACCCAAGCCTGAGGTGTTCATTCCAGAAAACACGAACTTGTGTATGATGGATGCACCTGAACCCCAATCATCTCAACCCCCAAAACTTGAACTCCCTAATAGTTTAATTCTAGTCTAACCCACTCCAAAGTGCCCGGCCCAACCAATTCACCAAGACCAAGTCGGTTCAAATACCTCGTAGGCATCAATAGCTGAACCCACTACTTCTGAGTTATTGAGCATGCTTGAAGAGCTTTAGAGCACTGTGGCTGATTTAGCCTTTGGGATCTTGGCTCTGTCATTGACCACATCACGTGCCAGAAATTTCATGTCAAAAAGCCCCCCAATCTTGGGGCGAGCTACAATTGGAAAGGGCCAACCCAAAGGTATCTTAAGTCTGGGAGATAACATGTCAACAACAAGTGGACCTCACTCCGATATAGCCACCCAATCCCTTGGCAAAACTGAAGCAAGTGGCAAAAATGAAGCCGGGGCAAGTATTGATCCTTATGTACATCTCCGATGGGCTATTGAGGCTTTAAAAGTCAAAAGGTTGAACAAACAGCAAGTGCTTGCAGTTGTTACAAAAATTGTGGATGACACTTTTGTCGCTCCGGTTGGGAGCGTTTTGAACCAGGAAATAAGCCATGAAAAGGGATGTTGTACCAGAAACAGCCCTTCCAGCTCCGGTCCTACACTCGTAAGAGATCATCAAACCTAGTCAACACCAACCGACCCTTCTGTCAACACTTCCCAGACTGGTAGTCACATCATCAATCCCCTTTATATGACCTTGTCTAAAGCTCTCCAAATCCTCATGGGACAAGGTCACCTCAAACCCCTTGAATTTCAATCTCTCCCTGATCGCCTTCCAGCTAGGCATGATGCTGCCAAGTATTACGCCTTCTATCAGCAACTCGACCATGACACTGACCGTTGTTTTTGCCTTCACCATGAAGTTCAAGACCTGATTGACACAAGATTATCACTCCACCAGGTTCTACAAAGCCTATTAGCACTGGCTCAATGAACTTTGGGGGATAGTGCGACTGGTTCTGTGATCAGAGGTGAACCACCTGCTGATGGCACACATTTTACTCTAAACATGGTGGATGGCATGCCCTAATTTTAGTAAATTGGAAATGCTTTTTGTTCTACTTTCTGAACTGAGTGTTGAGTCAGTTTTTGTTGTGTTAGAGTGTGGTAATTTTGGGGGTATTAACTCGGGCATCATTGTTCTGTTTGTGTTTGTCTTGTCTTTTCTTTCTTTCTTATAAGTTTGTTTCAGTAGTTGAGATAGAAGATCTGAATGAAATGGAAGTAATTTTCACCTACTTCTCTATGCCTTTAAATCATCGCATTGACCAAAGTTTTTCAAAATTTTCTCCAAAACTATGATGAAAACACAGAGAAAGGAATTCCTTTGGATTTGTCAATTTTGATTGACTGAGAGGAAGAGAGGTGTGCTAAGCCCTTGATGAATAAGATCATTTCTGTTAAAGTGGGTACTGAGAAGGATCCTGACTTGGTCAAGATTGGTTCTATATTGTCTTCATAAGAGCACAAACGATTAGTCACTTTGTTAAAATATTTCAAAAAATATTTTTGCGTGGTAATATGAAGACATGCCTAGAATTGATCTTGAGATTGTATAGTATAGGATCCCTCTTGACTTAAGGTCCGACCTCCTTAGCTTTCAAACCTTGATTCAAAATGTTTAGTAATCAACCAAAGTATAAGGCTTGCATAGCCGGAATGGAGGCATCCCTTGAACTAGGGGCAATAAGGTGGATGTGATTCAGAATGGAAGCAGCACTTGAATTAGGGGCAATAAGGTCAAATGTGACAAAGATTCAAACTGGATCATTTCTCAAGCTAATGAAGACCGGAAAAGAAGTCAAATCCCAGAATATGAGAGAATGAGTTTTATTATTGAAGGACAGTCGAGTTCCTATCCACGACACTAGGGGAAATTTAGACATAATTAGCTTAGTCCCTACATCATTATATCTATCTGGTCAATTGTAGCAGTCATTCTTATAGATTTAGATGGCCTAGAGATCTCACAACCAATCAACATGAACAAGATAAAACGAAAGTACCATCCTTGAGAGGCTTGCTGGACTGAAAACCCGAAAGGGCAACCCAGGAAAAAGTTAGAGCAGAAAAACAAAAAATAGAAAGTGAAAAAAAAATGAATGAAAAAAATAAAATAAAATAATAGAAAAGAAAAAATGAAAAGCTCACAAGATTGAAAACCCGAAAAGGCGGCTTTGGCAAAAGTTAGAGTACAAAAGGAGAGTGTCAATACCCAAGTGAACCTTAGTCAGAACTATGTATGGCTTGATTCCTATCTTTGGGACACGTAGGCAGCTTCATCTTGAAGTTCAGCCGTAATCATTTTTTAACTCACTCATCTCGTCCATGTTTAATTGGTGTATCTTTATTTGACTCAGCTATCCATATTTGATTGACTCGTCCCCATTTGATTCAGTTGTCCTATTTCTCCTTCATGACGGGTTCAGTTGCAAGACGAATTCAGTTATACGTCTCAAATGTTGATTTCATGTTGATCGGATAGTGGTCATTTGCGAAAATAGATTTTGAGGACTTTTAATGAAGTTGACTGATTTTCTCAAAAATTGTTTCACTTTTGCAAAACTCAGACCATTCTTTGGACTAAAAAGGGAAAATTTTCAATGTTCACAGCCTGACACACATGATTTCAAAACGGAGAAGTGGAACAAGCATGCTAATCAAACTCTTGTATTGATCAAAATCTTTTTAGTCAAAAAACCAAAAGAAAATGGAAAAGCGATGAACTAGAGGCACAATTGAGTCAGGCTTTCTGTCCTTTCTTCACACTCTCAAGTCCTCGTCACCAAGGTCATATTAACTTGTACTTTTAATTTCAGTCAAACACTCGCTGGAAAAGGCACAGTAGTTGTCACCGGCGATGCTTTTCCGTTGGGCGGTCGATCGGTGATGTTTTGTTTGTGTTCATTTTATTCCAGCAAGAATAAAAGGGTGCGTTTGGGATGGTGTTTGCCTGCTGTCATAGGTGATGCTTTTCCGTTGGGTAGTCGAGCGGTATTGCTCTGTTTTGTGTCCATTTTATTCCGGCAAGCGCATAGGGGTGCATTTGGGATGGTTTTTGCTTTGTTTTCCTTTCATTGAGTTGTATTTTGTGTTTTGGTCAGTGATAGGCTTAATATTCAGTTCAGAATTCATTAAAATGCAGCCATTTCCAAGTTCAAAATTCAAAACAAAAGAATTTTTATGCTCAGTATTGTGCTATTCATGCCATCCGGATTTTCAAAACACACTCATTTTATTAATGCCAGGGATTAACCCCGATCAAATTTGTACAAACATATATACAAAAAACAAAAACAAACAAACAAACAAACAAAAAAACAACAAACAAAAAAAAAGAAAAAAAAAAGAAAGGGATTTTTCTTTTCCAATGAAGGTCGTACGCCGACCTCATTTACTCGACTCTCCCGCCGATCTTTTCATCTTGATTTCGTCTTGGGAAACCCTTGAAGGCCCTACCTTAGTGCTTATAGGACCTCTGAGAGAGTTGACTCCCCACTGACCGTCAAAAGCAGAGTTTAACGAAACTCCGAATTGGACCATGACGGTGGCCTACCGTTTCAGCTCTTTATTTTCTGCCTTCAGTGCGCTAATCTCTACTCGCACATCCTTGTACATACATTGGAGTAGAGAAAGTTGGATGTTTAATCGGTGTACCTCACTTGTCCTGTTCTGCAGTCAGTGAGACAAATTGGAGACCGCAACCACTGTCTCCATACAGGACTTCAGCGTGTAGTGGTTGGCTTCAATGTTAGATTGAGCTGCCATTATTTGTTCGACTGACAACGTAGGAAGGTTAGGAAGGGTATGAGTAGGGGCACTCTGTCCAGGAGAGCTTATGGGATCATTAAGGTCTAGAAAGAGAGTGAGGGGACGGGACAAGGCCATGTATTAGAGGAGAGAGATAAAAACGAAAGGAGTCACAAAGTAATAGCAGAGAGCGAACTGAGTTTTGCCAGCCTTTCTCCTCCGTTCAGTCTCTTTGATCTGTCTCTCGATAAAGAAAAAGACGGAAAAGAAGAAGGAGACAGAAGAGAGTGATGAAGAAAAAGACAGAAGAGGAGAAGAAGAAGGAGATAGAAGAGAGTGATGAAGAGCGAGACAGAAGAGGAGAAGGAGAAGGAGAAGAAGATGGAAGAGAAAGACAAAGAGGGAGAGAGAGCCGAGGCAATTTGTCGATCGGCTGATGCAGAAGGCAAAGCGGCGTGTCAGGCGCAGTTTTCGAAGGAAGAGAGACAGAAACAAGATAGGCGGGAGAGTTGTATACATATGCGTATATGTATTTTACATCTATGTATTATATATATTTATTCGAATATTTTTGTCACAAGAGTGGCTTGGTTAAGTGGTCTGGTTCGGCGGTTAAAGATGGAGAGGCTAAGCCTGAGGTCAAAGGTTTGAACCCCCATAGAAACGAATGTTTTTTTTAGAGGCGGGAGAGTTGTATACATATGTGTATATGTATTGTATATCTATGTATTACATATATATTTATTCAAATATTTTTGTCGCAAGAGTGGCTTGGTTAGGTGGTCTGGTTCGACAGTTAAGGATTGGGAGGCTGAGCTTGAGATTGGGGTTTCAAACCCCCGTATCAACACATTTCTGTTTCTTTTTCCTTGTTTTTGCGTGGTTTGTGTACGCTGATGTCAGAAAACGGTATATTCCTTATCAGTAATAGAATATGGCCCGCAGATGTCAGCAAACGAAATATTCCATATCAAGAACGAAATATTCCCCGAATGTGTATAACGTATGTACATATCTGTGTGTATTTATATGTGTGTGTGTGTGTGTGTGTGTGCGTGTACGTGTGTGTCTGTATATGTATACAGCTTGCCTGTGTGTGCCTGTACGTATTTGTATTATGTACATGGTGTGCATATGTATACGATATTTGGTGTTTACTATAAAAAAAAAAACCAAAAAAAATAAGGAAAAAAAAGAATCATTCTACTATACCTTCTTCCACTCACGTGAGACGCGTTTGGACTTCGAATTTACCTTCGCTCCTTTCACGTGAAACCTGTTAGGATTTGATGTTTACCTGGTTAAAACCTTCACCCTCTCTGTATGAGCTACAACTAGGTACACCTGTTGTTTAGTTCACCTTTCTCCTCTTGCGTGAGATGCGTTTGGATTTGTTCACTTTTCTCCTCTCGCATGAGACAAGTTTGGATCTCAAGTTCACTTTCCTCCTCTCGCGTGAGACGCATTTGGATCTCAAGTTCACTTTCCTCCTCTCGAGTGAGACGCGTTTGGATCTCAAGTTCACTATTCCTCCTCTCGCATGAGACGTGTTTAGATCTCAAGTTCACTTTCCTCCTCTCACGTGAGACGCGTTTGGATCTCAAGTTCACTATTCCTCCTCTCGCATGAGATGCATTTGGATCTCAAGTTCACTTTCCTCCTCTCGCATGAGACGCGTTTGGATCTAATGTTCACTTTCCTTTTCTCGCGTGAGACGCGTTTGGATCTCAAGTTCACTATTCCTCCTCTCGCGTGAGATGCGTTTGGATCTCAAGTTCACTTTCCTTCTCTCACGTGAGACACATTTGGATCGCAAGTTCACTATTCCTTCTCTCGCGTGAGACACGTTTGGATCTTAAGTTCACTTTCCTCCTCTCACGTGAGATGCATTTAGATCTCAAGTTCACTTTCCTCCTCTCACGTGAGACTCGTTTGGATCTCAAGTTCACTTTTCTCCTCCGCATGAGACGCGTTTGGATCTCAAGTTCACTTTTTCCCTCTCGCATGAAACGCGTTTGGATCTCAAGTTCACTTTTCTCCTCTCACGTGAGATGCGTTTGGATTTGTTCACTATTTCTCCTCTCGGGTGAGACGCGTTAGGATTTGTTCACTATTTCGCCTCTCATATGAGACGCATTTGGATTTGTTCACCATCTTTCTTCCTTTTCGCGTGAGACCCATTAGATTGTTGATTCACTCGGTTAAAAACATCAGGTGCGCCTGGTGTTCACACCATCTTTTCTCCTTTCGCGTGAGACACGTTAGGTTGTTTATTCACTCGGTTAAAAACATAAGGTGCGCCTGTTGTTCATACCATCTTTCCTTCTTTCAGGTGAGATGCATTAGGTTATTTATTCACTCGGTTAAAAACATCAGGTGCACCTCTTGTTGACACCATCTTTCCTCCTTTCACGTGAGACGCGTTAGGTTGTTGATTTACTCAGTTAAAATATCAGGTGCGCCTGTTGTTCACACCACCTTTCCTTCTTTCGCATGAGACGCGTTAGGTTGTTGATTTCTCTTGGTTGAGTTCTTCCCTCTCTTTTCATATGTAACGCGAGGAGATGTTTCCGATTGGTTACACCATCTCATCATTCACTTACTTCTTTCCGTGTGAGACATGGCTTGCTTCTTTTTTTTTTATTTAAGCTTTTCATTCATGTTATCACATTGCTCATTGCATGATCATAAGTTTTTCAAAAATAATCGGCTTTGCATAGCGTATAAGTCCAGTTCTCAAAATCCTTCTGCATATCATTAGCATCTTGCCCCTGAACTATGCTAGTTTGATTCCTTGCAAATGGATAAGTAGGCAACCTTTGATTTCTCTTGGTTGAGTTCTTCCCTCTCTTTTCATATGTAACGCGAGGAGATGTTTCCGATTGGTTACACCATCTCATCATTCACTTACTTCTTTCCGTGTGAGACATGGCTTGCTTCTTTTTTTTTTATTTAAGCTTTTCATTCATGTTATCACATTGCTCATTGCATGATCATAAGTTTTTCAAAAATAATCGGCTTCGCATAGCGTATAAGTCCAGTTCTCAAAATCTTTCTGCATATCATTAGCATCTTGCCCCTGAACTATTCTAGTTTGATTCCTTGCAAATGGATACGTAGGCAACCTTCAGGTTTAACCACATGCGTTGCATCTTGTTTGTTTGCCCAAGTCTTACAGCCTTGTCAAAAGGGTCGTCTTTGGGTTTTCACATTTACTCAAGTCATGAAATGACTTCGAGCTCTGTCAAAAAGGGGCAACTGTAGACACCCCATTTTGACCGGCCCTAAGACTTGAGCGCTTTCTTTTGATTACCCGATGAAGACAATTAGAATGTATTTCTCACAGAATTCTCAGTAAGAGAGATAGAATTTGAACTTTAATCCCAACCTTTACACATTATTTTGGCCAAACTATTTTAGACCTTGAAATTTTCTTTTCAAAATAATTTCTGAGGCTCCCATTTCGTTTAAAATATTGCACTTTTCAGTAAACTGAGTAAGGACAAAGTGGAAATAAATGGAAGGGATGTGAACTCTTTGAAAAAATATTTAAAAACATCTTCTTTATAGGTTTAGATTTGAAGGAAATAGGAGGGGATAAAAGAAAACTAGTTTTGGAAAAGAATAAGCATCAAATCATTAAGAAGGAAATGAACATCCTTTAATAAATTAGGCATATCTCTTTGTACATTAGGAATTTAAATATGAGACCACCACCATTGGAATGTAGACTTTTGGAGCTTCAATTAGACCTAAGAATCACATAAAATCGAGTTTGGATAAGGGAGATATGCCCGTTTGAAGTTCGGCTTAAGAGCAGATTTTGTTGACCTGTAAATGAACAACCTTCACTAAATTAGGTCTATCTCTTTGTACACTTTGAATTTAAATGTCCGACCACCACCATTGGAAACTAGACTTCTGGGGCTTCAATTTAGACCCAACAATCACCTAAAACCGAATCCGGATAAGAGAGATATGCCCATTTGAAGTTGGTTTTAAGAGCAGATTTTGTTGAACCAACCCGAAATAGCATCAAACCTTTTTTTTTTTTTAGGTTCGGTTGGGACACCTTATTAACTCATTTTTTGATATATTCATCATCAAATATATATACACTCAGCCTCCATTATCTAAGGCTTGATCCACTAGAGATGATGCTCCACTTTTGTCTCTTATTAGCTCCATTAGTACTCAATTAGCTTCATTATCTTCCTTTGGTCTTCCACCATTTCTCTACATGCTTAGCCTATCTATATACATTAGATTGATGAGAGAAGTAAGGGGATAGATTAAGGAGAGAACATTTGAGCTGGAGAAAAGAGGAAGAAAATAGAGAAAATTTGAGTTTTTGAGCTAAACACACTCCTATCTTCAATATACACCCTATACCTTCCATACAAACTGAAATTCCATCTTTTCTACACCCAAAACTCCTCCAAAAATTATGAAATACTTAAATTTCGGTAGCTTTGATCAAGAGGAAGAGTGGGTTTTGGTAAAAGTGAGAAAAAACAAGAGAGATAATCATTTTTCACCACATACACCTCCAAGCCATTATTCTAGCAAGAATTCCAAGCTTTCAAATTGAGGATTGAGAACATAACTCATACACTTGAGGGTGATCAAAAGGAAGTTTGGAAATCATAAAATTCATCATTTCTTGAAGAGGTGAATTTTCAATTTATTTCATTTTCTTACATTTTGTTACTCAAAAGACAACCTAAGAGGGGGGGTGAATTAGGTTTTTACAATTAAAATTAATAATACCATAATAAAAATTATGACTAGCACAATAGATAAATATAATTAATAAATTAAAAATAATTAAACCAAGTGTCTTAACAACTATGTCAGTTAATGATTTTATCACAGTAAAAATGTGAAATATAGCTGTGGCAATTTAAAATAAAATAAAGAGAAAGGGAGAGAGAGACAAACAAATTTATAGTGGTTCGGCTTCAACTCAGCCTACGTCTACTCCTCAAGGTTCACTTGATATTTTCCACTATCTTCTAGCTTCACAGGGGTGCTAGCAACCTCTTTACAAATGGAGCAATCCTCCACGGATTTTACATAGATTTCTCAAGCCCAAACTCTTGCAAATCTTAGGTGATTCACAATCACTCTTAAGATTTCAAGAATACAGTGTTTACAACACTTTTACAAGATGAAATGGTATTTTTACTTTTAAAGAAAGCTTATAATAAATATCTCTCAAAGATAGATATATAAAATGAAGCTTTGATTTTTCTGTAAATCTCACACAGGAAAGATGGGCTTAAAGCTATGAGGCTCAGTGTATAATTTCTGAGAATAGATGTGAGTGACTATAGATCAAAGAATATTTTCAAGTTTTTTTTTTTTTTTTTAATTAGAGGTTTTGGTATATATAATGAAAATTATAGTCGTTTATAACCATTGTATTTATTTGAATTTATAGCTGTTTATAGCCGTTGTAGTCATTTGAATTTATAGTCGTTTATAGCCATTGTATTTCCATCATTACCAATTTGAATAGCTTCCACTCCATCATTACAAATTTGAATATCTTCTACCTGAACCTTTTGAACTGTTGTTGTGCTGAGCTATTTGAACCTTTGTTTTGGGCTATTTGAACTCCTGATTTAATCAAATATTAAATACATTCTAACAACATTTAGGATAAAGGTTTAGGTGAGAAATAATGGGACAAAATAAATTTTGATTTTATTAAAACATAAAATCATCAAAATAAATGTTGATTCTATTTTTCTCTTTCAAATAAATCATCAAAATCAATTTTGATTCTATTTTTCTCTTCCAAATAAATTAAAACATAATTAAATAAATCATCAAAATAAATAAGTCTAACAATCTCTCCCTTTTTGATGATGGCACACAATGATATTTTGATTTGATTTGATTTAGGAGTAAGAAAAGCTCTCCCTCAAGTCATGCTCCCTGTATTCATTTCTAAAAACATAGGTTAGCACATGTGTAATAAATAAGCTTTAATTAGAGACATGATATGAAACTAAGATATCAAACTACAAATACATAATTATCAGATTAGTTTTCAAATAATACCATAATACATAACATCATATAATTTCTCCCCCTGTGACATTATTAAAAGGAAATCATGGGTCAGAATCTGGAGGAGGAAGAGGATGAGGAAAATGGTAGGGATAAATGGCATCTATACAAGTCAAAACATATATATACATATATGCCTTCGAGAAACGCATTTGACACGCGACCTCACTTTTGCGTCATTGGCCGACAAAAGCAGGCCTCGATTTGTATGCACCTCGGCTCCCTCTCTCTCTCCTTATCTTCTTCTCTTTTGCCTTCTTCTTAATCACACACTCTTCCATTTTCTTCTTCACCATTCTCTTCTGTTTCTTCTTCCTCATCAAGAGACAAAAAAAAAGAAACTGAACGGAGAAGGCCAAACCTTAGTCTGTTCGCTTCTATTTCTCTGCAACTCATTTCTTTGACACCACTCACCTCTAATCCATGGATTCCGCATCCCGTCCCCTCACTCTGTTTCGGACCTGAACGATCCCATAAGCTCTGCTGGACCGAGTGCCCCTACTCCTACTCTTCCTGTCATTCCTCTTCCTAACCTTTCTATGATGTCGATTGAGCAAACCATGGCAGCTCAATTAGACATTGAAGCCAATCATTTTACACTAACGTCCTGTATGGAGATGGTGACGGCAGTCACAAAATTAGCTCACCGATTGCAGAACAGGACAACTGAGTTCCATCAGGTCAACGCCCAACTCTCTCTGCTCCAGCGCATGTACAAGGATGCGTGAGCAGATATAGGCGCACTGAAGGCTGAAAATAAAGAGCTTAAACGGAAGGCCACCTCCATGGCCTGATTTGGAGCAACGTCGTTCTTAGCTTTTGATAGTAAGCGGGGAGTCGTTGCTCTCAACGAAAACACAGGGGCAGGGACGTCCAGGGTCGCCCAAGGTGATAAAAAGAAGAAGAAAACGATAGAAGAGGCGAGTAAGTAAGATCGGCGTATGGCCGGAAAAAAATGAAGGGTTTTTTTTTTCTATGTTTATTTTGATCGGCGTGTGGCCGTAAAAAAATGAAGGGTGTTTTTTTTTTTATGTAAATATTTGTATTTTGATTTGTTTTTGTTTTTATGTTTAAGTACTAAAAAATGAAATTAAAAAGCAAAAAATAAGAAAATTAAGCCCAAACAAAAAATAATAATGAGAAAAAAAAAAAAGAAATTAAGCCTAATAGCAAAATAAAAAAATTAAATTAAATTAGAATAAAATAACTCCAGCAGAAATTAATCTTAGTGAGACTTTGGTGTTGCTGGAATGGTAATGTAAAAAAAAAATACCATGAGGGTTTAAAAAAAAAAATAATGTATGCAAAGTTAATTTTGCCTCAAGATGCAGAACCCAAAAAAAATTATTCAGTTGAGAATAGCAAACTGTTAAGGAAAATAAATGTATGAAGGACTTGAGAGCATTCAACTGATATAAATGTTTCCATATCAATGTAGCAATACACATATATCATTTTAACAAAAATTCAAGTTTCATAGTCATAACAAAACTTTTTAAGTAGAAATCAACATTCCAAGCTCGCCACGAATAAAATTGACGCGATCCTCGCTTAGGGGTTTTGTGAAAATATCCGCCAATTGCTTGTCGGTGTTTACAAATTTAAGTACAATATCCCCTTTTTGAACATGATCTCTTAAAAAATGATGTCAAATTTCAATATGTTTTGTTCATGAGTGTTGAACTGGATTTTTGCTTAAATTGATGGCACTAGTATTATCACATTTAATAGGGATATGATCATAATGCAAATCAGAGTCTTCCAATTGTTGTTTCATCCAAAGTATTTGAGCACAAAAACTTCCGGAAGCTATATATTCAACTTCGGTCGTTGATAAAGTAACCGAATTTTGCTTTTTGCTAAACCAAGATACTAATAAATTACCAAGAAAGTGACAAGTGCCACTAGTGCTTTTTCTATCAAGTTTGCAACCGGCAAAGTTAGCATCCGAGTAACTAATTAAATCAAATGCAATACTTCTAGGATAAAACAGTCCCAAATTTTAAGTGTCAACAAGATATCGAAAAATTCTTTTAACATCACTGAGATGTGATTCCTTAGGATTTGATTGATATCTAGCACACATATAAACACTAAACATAATATCGGGTCTACTTGTAGTTAAATAAAGAAGTGAGCCGATCATACCTCGATATTTTGTTTGATCAATGGACTTACCTTTTTCATCATTGTCTAACTTAAGGGATGTGCTCATAGGTGTTCCAGCTATTTTTGAGTCATACATTTCAAACTTTTTGAGTAGTTCTTTTGTGTACTTAGCTTGGTTGATAAAAATTCCTTCCTTAGATTGTTTGATTTGAAGCCTAAGAAAATAATTTAGCTCCCCCATCATGCTCATCTCAAACACAATTCAAATTTCTCATTTTCAAGTTCTCTACCATGGTTGGTTCGAATATTAGTAATAAAACAGCCCTTTTCATTTTGAATTCTACGACAGAGTTTTGTGAAAGAAGAAAATGTTTCATCTTTGTGTGCTAAAAGCATAACCCATGTAAATCTTGAATAATCATCAACAATAACAAGACAATAATATTTACCACCTAGACTAGATGTCCTTGAGGGACCAAATAAATCCATATGCAATAGTTGTAAAGGCCTAGTTATGGAAATATGAGATTTTGATTTAAATGATGTTTTAGTTTGTTTTCCTTGTTGACAAGCACTACAAAGATGATCTTTTTCAAATTTAATTTTTGGAAGTTCAATGACCAAATCCTTTCTCAAAGGTTTAGCAATTAAATCCATATGAGCATGACCAAGTCTTCTATGCCATAACCAACTATTTTCATTATTAACATATAAACATTTAACATCACTATCATAGAGATCATTAAGATGAAAAACATAAACATTATCATGGCGATTACCAACGAATAAAGCTTTATGATCATTTGTTCTTTCAACTGTGCAATGTGATTTATCAAAAATAACTCGATTACCTTCATCACATAATTGACTAATATTGAGTAGGTTATGCTTAAGTCCATCAACAAGTAAAACATTTTCAATAGAAGGGTTAGGAGAAATACTGATGCTACCAATACCGATGATTTTTCCTTTCTTGTTGTCTCCAAAAATAACAAGTCCTCCATCTTTGGATGATACTGTAGTAAAGAAGGATTTATCTCTGGTCATGTGTCTGGAACATCCACTATCAAGGTACCACTTCCCTTCTTTAGCTTTGGACTTAAGGCAAACCTACAAGAAGACAATCAAGTGTTGGTTTTTGGTACCCATAGTTTCTTGGGTCCTTCTTGGTTAGTTTTGTTAGATCCCTTAATAATCCAAATCTTTTTAATTCTCATGTTCATATTCTTTTTGAATGGACAATAAGATATATAATGGCCTTTCTTTCTACAATAATGACAAGTAATATGAGGGTGTGTCATGAGAGGTGCCTTTTCAAAAATTGTATTGAGATTCTTTTGTTTCTTAATAGGGTCATATCCAATGCCCACTTTATCGAAAACACATCTTTGATTTCCACGAAGCATGTTGAGATTATTTCTACATTTTATAAAAATTTCAAGTGTTTTCGTTAAATCAACAACATTGTTTTTTAAAGCAGTTTTCTCATTAGAGATGGTGTCAAAATTATTTTTCAAAACAATTTTTTCTTTCTTTAATTCTTCTACATTACTAGATAAAGATGCAACAGATTTTTTTAACACATTATTTTTGACACAAACTTTTCTAAATTCATCTTTTAGTTCATGGAATGCACTTTCAAGTTCTTCATAAAGAGTAGTTACCTCATCTTGAGTAGAGTCTTCCTCTTCAAGGGCCATGAGACAGAAGTGGGCTACTTCATTTTCAATTTCATCACTTGAGCTTTCATCTTCACTTTCTCCCCAAGCTGCTACCATGGCTTTCTTGTTTTTTTTTTTTTGTAGTCTTTTCCATGATTTTTCAATTTTGGACAATCCATCTTCATATATCCAGGATTTTTGCACTCATAGCAAATAATAGGTTCTTTCTTATTATCTTTGTTGTACATCTTTTTGAAAGGTCTTCTTTCTCTATAATTGCTTTTATTGAAGTGCTTTTTGAGATTTCTACCAAACATGGCATCGCTTTCATCCTCACTGGAGTTTTCATGTTCTTCTTCATTTGATGATGCTTTGAATGCAATTCCACTTTTCTATTTGTCTTTAACATCCTCATGTCCTTTCATGGTGATCTCATGAGTCATAAGGGAACCCATAAACTCATCCAATCCAAGTAAGGAGAGATCATTGGCTTCTATAATGGCGGTGACCTTTGCTTCCCAATTCTTTGGTAGACACCTAAGAATTTTTCTTACCAACTCACTGTGAGTATAAATTTTGCCAAGAGATTTCAAAGAGTTTACATTTTCAGTAAATTTAGTAAACATACTTGAAATAGATTTATCTGAGTTCATTTTAAACAATTCATAACTATGAACAAGCATATCAATACGAGATTCCTTCACTTGGTTTATACCTTCATACGTTACCTCAAGTTTGTCCCAAATTTCTTTTGCCAAATCACAACTTGAAATTCTATTATACTCCTTAGAGTCTAAATCCATAAACAATGGGAGTTTCGGCTTAGCATTGGCTTGCAATAATTCTTATGATTCTCTCTCATCACATTCATCTTCAGTTTAGGTACAACTACTATTAGTCTACGTAATTTGTGTAGGAATTTTGACCTTTGGTGACAATAATTCCACATTGGCATAATAGTGGCAAATTGTAGGTAAGGGTCATCTTATCCTTCCAATGACTATTATGTTTTGTCAAACACATTGTGGCCTATTTGTGGCTGTCCATCAGCTAAAGTGTAACATGGATCAAACTCCTAGATGTTAAATCTAAACAAGAGTCTCTAGGCTCTGATACATAATTGTTACCCAAAAGATAACTAAGAGGGAGAGGTGAATTAGGTTTTTACAAATTAAAATTAATAATACACTAATTAAAAATTAATTGACTACACATAGATAAATAATATTAATGAAATAAAAATAATCTAAAACCAATATCTTAACAACTATTTCGTCAGTATCTTTCTAATGATTTTAGCAACAGTAAAAATGTATATTAGCAATGGCAATTTAAATAAAATAAAGAGATAAGGGAGAGAGAGGCACACAAATTTATAGTGGTTTAGCTTCAACTCGGCCTAGTCCAAGCGTCCTCAGCTATCCTTGAATTTTCCACTATCTTCTAGCTTCACAGGGGTGCTGCAGACAACCTCTTACAAATTGGAAGCATCCCCACGGATTTTAACAAATTCACAAGACCAACCTTGCAGATCTTAGTGATTCACAATCACTCTTTAAGATTGTTCAAGAGCACAGTTTTGCAACAACTTTTACAAGATAAATGGTATTTTTGCTTTCAAAGAAAGCTACAATAAATATCTTTCAAAGAATTAGATATATAAAATGAAGCTTTTGATTTTTACTGTAAATCGTCACACAGGAAAGATGGGCTTAAAGCATAAGGCTTAGTGTACAATTTCTGAGAATAGATGTGCTGAGTGATTATAGACAAAGAATATTTTTAGTTTTTTTTTAAAAACTTGTTTACATTGGAGGCTTTGGTATATATAATGAAAATTATAGTCGTTTAATAGCCGTTGTAATTCATTTGAATTTATAGCACGTTTATAGCTGTTCGTCATAGCATTTACCTTAGCCTTGACTATCCATCATTACCATTTGGAATATCTTCTACTCCATTCATACAATTTGAATATCTTCCACTTGAACCTTTTAAACTTTTTGAACTGCTGTTGTGCTGGGCTGTTTGAACCTTTGTTTTGGGCTGTTTGAACTCCTGATTTAATCAAATATTAAATACATTCTAACAACATTTAGGATAAAGGTTTAGGTGAGAAATAATGGGACAAAATAAATTTTGATTTTATTAAAACATAAAATCATCAAAATAAATGTTGATTCTATTTTTCTTTTTCAAATAAATCATCAAAATAAATTTTGATTCTATTTTTCTCTTCCAAATAAATTAAAACATAATTAGATAAATCATCAAAATAAATAAGTCTAACACATTTCTTACTTATTTTGCTCTTTCGCTTTGATGTCTTGTTATATTGTATATTGTTGTAATCTAATTGAAAGTGGTGAATTGAGAGTCTCATATATGTTGTTTTTAGTTTTGTTTTAAGCATGAGAAAGAGACCTTCCATGCTAAATGGTTTAATCTCTTCGGAAGTTCATTTCCAGGGCATTACATCTCTCTCTCATGGCAAGAGCAAACTTCTTGTTTGACGCTTCTTATCATTAGTGGATGTAATTATCACTTTTGGACAAATTGATTAAAGAATGGAAATGTAACAAAAAGGGCTAATAAAATTGGACTAAAAGAGGCACAAGATAATAAAATTGAGTTAGGTTCAATCAGACGTCAGATTACAACTGAAAGTGGTGAGTTGAGACTCCCATAGATATTGTTTTTAGTTCTGTTTTTATTATTGAAATCTAAGAAAACAGAGTTTGGCAAAGCCTATCGAGCTGCCCAGCCCGTTAGTTGGCCAGGTAGCCACCTAAAAGTACCCCATCGTACTAGAAACCTTCATGACCATGCCTGCAACCTCTAGGCAAAATCGGCCAGCCTTCCGACGTTAAGAAGACCAACCTCCGATGGTCTTTGAGGCGCTTGAAGCTGCCATTTTCTTATGTTTATTTTATTTTAGGTGTTTGTGAGGATTTTTATATTGTGTTGTAATATTTATTCATCTCCTTCAGATTTGTAATATTTAAAATGTTATAATAATTCCCCACCCCGCTTCTTTGTATTCCGTTCTTTTACTTGCTTTCTTTATTTGTGAATATGCATCATATTTTATTTTTCATTATATCCATGCTTTGCATCTATGTTTCATACATCTTGATTCGGCTAAGTTTGCATTTGTGGATTTAATCAATTCCTATGTGATTATGTGCGCTACCTCATGTTTTTGAGATGATTCACATGTCATATCTTAGAAGCCGAATCTTTAGTTGCATCTCATGAGTGAATTGCATTAGGATTCTTTGTATATAAGATCACGCATGTTTTACTAACTTTGTTTTGTAGCTGTTCGCGGGACGGCGGTAAATGTGTAAGTTTTTATACTTTAGCATCTCGCTTGTGTGTGTTTTTCTTATTATGTTTAAGCATCCTACCATGTGGCTACTTGGTTACTTGATATAATTGTATGAATGCCAGTGGATGGAGGTTGTGTCGCTTAAATTGGAATGATGTTGATTTTTCATGTTTGTAACTCAATTTATTTGGGTTGTACATCTTCAAAACTTTTTCAAAATACATGAAATCAAATTATTTCAAAATGAATGGCATAATCTATACTTGTATGCTTCACATAGTAAATTTTAGGATTTATTAAATAATCAGAACATGAACATATAAAGAAAATAAAATTCATATCATGGTTTAGTAAAGGCTGATCTTTTGATCGGGTGAGCAGGGGTGCTCAATTAATGACCTTCCCCCTTCATACTGAAGGTTCCGAGCCAAGCATCCTTGGTTAGGACGAACAGTGGCCTTGGCACGAGTTTCCTAATTTTCCCAAAATAAATCTTAGGTGGCGACTCTGAGATCTGATGACGCAGTTCATTTTTGACAAAATTGTAATAAAATGGATTTTTAATAAAAGTTACCCAATCTGGACTCTCATTTATGTTTCACATTGCACTCGTGAGACTAGATCAAAGAAATCGAGGGTCCAAACTGTTTAACGCGCATGGGTACCCCCCGGGCATGTTAGACCGGGGACAATGTATCTCAAGACTAAAATCCCGATGGATTCCAATCCTCCCTTATCTAGTCCGTCGAAACAAACACATCCTAAGTGTGGTCACCAAGACCACTCTTGTCTAGACCTAACACCTAGGCCAAGCATTGCATCTCACCTTGGCCTACCTTACATGATCACTTGCACCTTGACCTTCCTTGTGTGATCACTTGCACACCTAGGCCGACCACTGCACACCTAGGCTGACCACAGTACATCTTTGCCGACACTTTATGTCATCTTGGCCAAGTAGACCACCCCTCGACCGAGAGGTGTGGAACCTCGACCACGACCTCCTAAGTTCAACTAGCTAGGCCATTTTGGCCTAACTCATCTCTATGCATTCATTTCTAGACCTGGTTTTTATCCAACATGCTTTTCCAAGAAAATATTAATTTGATTCCAGAATATAGCGATCCTGGTTCTTCCTCCATTGACTGTTGTATTCTGGACTTAGGTTCCGTGGAGTTGGTTGTTGTATATATCTTGTTGTCATCCTTTAATTCCATATATTTGAGTTTTAGAATGTGTTGGGCGTGTTTCGAACAGGTTGGTTGAGCTTTAGTCCCATTCCTTTCTTGTCCAGATTTTTGGTGGTCCGTTCGAGCGGGTCCCTTTGCGCTCGAGCGGAGTTTACACACCTTCAGCATTTTGTGCCTCTGCAAAACTACTACAGTTGCATTTTTCACGCTCGAGCGGATTTCCTTATGCTCGAGCGGGTCACGCTCGAGCGGGCCTCTTGGCGCTCGAGCGGGTGTTTAATGTCTGTAAAAAATACTGGAAGAGGGTAATCTACGCTCGAACAGATTTTCCTTTGCGTTCGAGCGGGTGCTTTTTGATTTTGTGCCTTGGCGCTCGAGCGGGTCTTTTTGCGCTCGAGCGGGTCCAGTTTTTGTGTTTGACGCTCGAGCATCCTATTCTTCGCTCGAGCGGGATAGTCGTATATCAGATGGCAGCTGGGTGATTTTGAATCACTTTTCACATTTCCTTTCTCTCTCTTACTTTTCTAAACCCTCTTTTGAGAGCTCCTCTCTCTAGAATATACCTTCTCTCTAGGGATTGATCTAGCTTGAGTGATCTACTCCCTTAGTGTCTTTGCAAAGAGTGTAGAGCTTAGCTTGGGCTTCCTATCAATCTAAAAATCTTGGGTTTTGGAGCATTTCGAGATTTCATCATCATCTCCTTTGAGTTTCATCTCTTGAGGTAGGGATTCGTATTCATCTTTATGAGCTTTGACATAGATGTTGAGCTTTTTGTATAAATGGTTTGATTTGGGAAGTTAGGGTTTGAGATGTATAATGTTGAAAAGAGGGGTTTTGTTCATTTGACTCATATATATGTGTTTTGGGTTTGAAATAGAATTTATTGATGTTGTTGGTAATATTTGGACCTTTGGGTCAATGTTGAGGAAAGGGGGAAAATGCCATGTTTAGGTATATTTGGGTCATTAGTGTAATTAATGACATTTATTATGGAAATATGAAATTAAGTGGAAATAATGAAATTGGCTCATTATGAGGTAGAATGGTGGAGTTGGATTCATTAATCACTCACCTTTGAAAGTTGATAAATTATCTGTTGACATAATTATTATCTGTTTAGAAATAATTGCTTTGGGCTATCGGTGGAGGATAGTCTTGATTGTTGTAGACATTGCATGATGATTAGGTGAATTAAAACTAATCAATTGAATATGTCATTGAATATGACGGTTGGAATAATACATCAAATTTATGTATTGATTGGTTATGTATATGATTTATGCTTATATACATTGTGTTGTGTGGGAGGAGATAGGGGATGTACTCCACAGTTTAGGGGAAGATAGGGGATGGACTCCTAAACCTGATATTGTTTGGGAGGAGATAGAGGATGTACTCCATTAATACAGCAAATATGTATATCTATTGAAGCATTGATACAGCGAATATGTGTATCTATTGTGAAGTATGGAAGTGTTTTATGTAATATTGATACAGCAAATATGTGTATCTATTGTGGTGTATGGAAGTATTGTTGTTATGAGATGTAATCTCACTTAAACAGTTTGGCCAGGTTCTGAGCCACGGTTATGAATTGAGAATCGGTTAAGTAAAGGAAAGAGAAATGAAACATGGACATATGTGTCATGTAATTGAAAAGGGGTTATGAATTGATTTATGTGAGATAAACATTTATCAAATGCTAATGTTTTAGTTATTGCTCATATTATGTTTAGCATATCTCTACTGGGCATTGGCTCACCCTATATGGGACATCATTTTCAGGTTCAGGTATTATGCCGCCTCCGAGATCTTAGCTTGGATGGGTGTGGGAGTTGAAGACTTTTTTGTTTATTTTTGTTGTATTACATGTATATCAAGCCAAGGGCTTAATTTGTGTAGAGTTAGTACTCTCCTTTTGTAACCAATTGTTGACTTGGAAAGTTGTAAGCCCGTAAGGCATTTACTTTTGTTGTTAACATGTAACACATTTGTAAGAAATACTCTGATGAAATTTAAGTATGCTTTATTCTCTTATGTCTAAGCATGTCAATATTGTATGTTTTATGGGTTTATTTTGAGGGCGTTATACAGAACATGTTTTGCTCTATTTTGACTTGGTTTTGGAAAGAAATGTCGAGATACGTATTACTCATTTGAAGCTTGTTTTGAGAGTGCATTGTTTGACCATCTTTAAGCATCTTTTCTTGTCTTCTTGCAATGCATTCAATGGACTTTGCCGTGTATTTGTAGGTCTTGGATCTTTTCCTTAACCCCTACAGTTGAAGAACTATCATGCGTGGCATTTTTAATAAAGTTATGTTATAATGTTTTGATATAAGATTTCCTTTGTTTTGGAAAAGTATTTGATCAAGAATGAATGATTATCCATTAGCTTTTGTATCAAGTATGATGTTTGTTTTGATGACATTCTTGAAAGGTCCTTAGTGCTAGGGGACTTTAATGCAACTAGCACCCTTGTTTGAGATATCTCCCTTGCCGCCTACGGGTGGGCTTGTCTAATCGATTCTGAGTTGATTATTTCCCTGTTTTGTTAATGAATATCATTCATTGTATTATGTAGATGTTAGTAAACATCCTAAGAAGCTTTGAAAGATTTTGATTAATGGACTTGGTCCATCCCTTTTTTTGTTACAGGTTATGATATGTATGGTTTTGATAAAATCTTGGATATCATTCATTCAAACCTTTATTACATATATCATTCACTGAGTTTTCATCTCACCCCTCGCCCTTATATATATGTAGGTGATGAGCAAGAAGGTAATGTCGCCTAAGCTTTGTTGAAGATGCGTTTTGTTTCATGTTTTGTATTCATCTTGAAGATCATGTTTCTTAGCTTTATAGTTCATTTCTTTTGTATGTTTTGGGCTCGAGAAGCCTTTTGATCAAGATGTATTATTCAATTTTATTCTATCTTGTATTCAAGTTGTAAAACCATAGTAAGATGTATGTTATTTCATTTAATCTATGTACATCTCTTACGGACTAATCAGCTTTAAATTTATTTCTTCCGTACATGTATGCCCCATATGTACACTTTGTTTGTGTGAATCTTTGTAAGTTGGCCTTTAGTAATCTTGGATTACTGGCCATCACGGCATCATTCTATTTGAGGTGGAATGGGGTTGTGACATTAGTGCTTCATGCTACCAACTTCTCTTCCTAACTACAAACCTTTAAGAGATTACTAGCATTCATCTGTGCTATGCATAGGATAAAATATTTTTTATCCATATATATATTTGTACTCATTTTTTTTAATCATTTTGTTTCTCATATATAAAACTTTTGATTTAACTCACTTTTTTAGAAAATTATGTTTTTTTATATTTTAGTGAATTTTTTAATATTTTACATATTTTTTATTTTTTAGATATATCTAATCTAGACACACTTAAAAACTATACTATTTATTAAAAAAAATTAAAAAAAAATCATCAAATACAAAAACAAAAAATAAAAAATAAAAAATAAAAGAAAATTCAATACATTTTTGTATTTTGTTATATTCAATAAATTTTTTTAATAATTTTTGTACAAATTTTAGGGGAATTTTTTTTAAGGTCCTTGGTATTAAGATTTTACAGCATAAAGGACACTCAATATTTTCATAATGGCTAAGGTCCCTCAAGTTGATCCAGAGAAAATTGATCCAGAGAAAATTCTCTCCAGAGAAATTTTGGACTTCGAAATTTCTCTCCAGAGAAATTTTGGATTTCTCTGACTTCGGAATGTGTTTTAACCAAATTTCTCTGACTTCAGAATTTATCAAATGTGTTTTAACCAAATTTCTTTGACTTTGAAATTTATCTCCAGAGAAATTCAGAATTTATCTCTAGAGAAATTTTGAATTTTGTGTTCCTGTACATGTGTGTGATGGGTCTGTGATAGCCGTGTGTGTGTTGTGTGTTTTGTGGTGTGTAATGTGTATCCATCTTCCTCTCCCTCATCCGAGTGTGCTGCTGTGTGTCTATATTAATGTGTGATGCATGTGATATCTGTGTCTGCAGATGAGAAATCAACCCTCCTCAACAATCCGAGGGAGAGAGTGCATGTGTGTGTGAGTTGTTTGTCTGCTGGCCGTGTCTGTATGTGTTGTGTATCACAACTCCGACACCTCTCTGTTCTCTCTCTCTCTCTCTCTCTCTCTCTCTAATCTAGTCGGAAACAATGGTGGTTTCCGACGATCATCATAGCTCCGACACCTCTCTGTTCCACGGTCTCAACTCCAAGACGTCATTTCTCGGGCTAAGACTCTACCTTGTGATCGGACTATGCTTTGTTTGCCTAAATCTATCTCAGGTTCTATATCAATTTGTTTATCACTTGCAGGCAAGGTTTTGTAAGAGATTGATTGAGAATGGCAACTGAACCCAAGGCAGCAACTAAAGAGTAAAAAATCGACCTATTCAAAGACAAATTTCCTCTGATATATGTTTAGGGACCTTAGACATTAAAAAATAATGTTGTGGATCTCTTCCATTACGAAAAGTGAGGGAGGAACCCTAGACTAATTTTTCCCAAATTTTATACCTTTTAAGTATATCAAGATTAAGTAGATATAAAAAATAAAAACATTTTCAATATTTTAAAAAATCACTAAAAATATAAAATTACGAATTAAAAACTCAGAAAACTATTTTTGAAAATTCCAAAATGAATAGAGTGTTATTTGTAAATTTAAAATTTGTGTAAAATTATAATTAAAAAAAAAAACTACGAGTTTTATGCACAAATAACTTAATACCTATTATGCTTTTATAATATACATAAAATTAATTAATTTCCCCTCACTCCACCCAAAATAAATTTAGTTGTATTATGTTTAAAATGATTGATTTTATTTTTCATAACATAAAATAAAAATAAAATTAACATGTATTGTTAATATAATGGCAAATTTGCATTACCTTACTAGTGGGACACTATAAACATCTATCAAAATATACATTTTAACCATCTTAAACTTTATTTTTTATTTTATTATTTATCCACTAAAATCATAAACAAAATATAGTATTAAATTTAATAGATTCTTGCAATTTAAGAAATTAAAGAATTAATGAAAACAATTAAATTTTAATCTTAAATTAAAATACTATAAATAAAAACAAAAGAATTGAAATTATGTCTAGTATGGTAGAGTTTTCATTTCAAAACAATATTTTCGATTTTCAAACCAGTTACATATTATATTTTGGATTTTGTAAAACAAAATAAAAATTAGATTTTGATTGGAGCACTCATACTATCATCCACAGCAGTACCATTAAAAAACATTTCCTACCATATATTCTATACATGCCACTATCTACCACCAACACCACTATCATATGCCACTATCTTATTATATGCATTAACACAAATTTCCAGCACAAAACAATATTTTCGATTTTCAAACCAGATACATATTATATTTTGGATTTTGTAAAACAAAATAAAACATGAGAGATTAAATTTTGATTGGAGCACTCATAGTACAATCCACAGCAGTACCGTTAAAAAAAATTAAAAAAAAAAAAAGAAACAAAAAAAGATAGACTAATAGGAAAAATGCTACAACCAAAATAAAATTTATAAGAACACAATTTAAATTGCAATCTGCCAAAAATTGAATGTATATGAACACTATTTAAATTCCTAATGCAAATCAAACCTGTACTTTTCTCAATAAATACAAAAATGTGTCTTCGTGCCAATGTATTCAAGGTATTTCAATAATAAAAATACACCATGAAAGAAAAGAAACATAATGAACAAATAGTAATATTCATTCAAAAACTTATCATATAAAATATAAATCATACTAAACATTCAATAAATAAATAAATAAAAATGGTCAGGGCACATCATAATGAGAAAAAAATTATTGGTTGTTTCTGCATTTCATTTCTAACCATTGTGCTATTGAGGGACACCTATTCTACTACAATTTGAGATAAATTTCTCAGGCTACTTGTCTCTAATTTGCTGTACTCTTTTCTTTATGTCCAATCCAAGAGGAAAAAAAATGTAGAACATTACATTTCTTTAGTGTAGCATATGTACACATACAAATTCAGTAATACAAACAAACACACATGCAAATCAATTGAATGAGAAAAGATATATTTATAGCATACATGGAAAACACAACAATATTGAAAATCCAAAAATCACAATAAAAAAAGTATCAACACTTGATCGACATGATTGTAAAAAGATAATATATACTTCTAATCGGATAAATTCGATAGTTTAAATTTGAAGATAAACTCTAAGAATTATGGAAAGAGAAAATCAAATAAAATCTTCTAAGAGAGAGGGAGGAGTTTTCAAAAAAATAAGATAAATGTAGGGGGGGAATCAAATCAATAAAACTCTAATCTATCTATCTATCTATCTATCTATCTATCTATCTATTATATAAGGAAAATGAACTTTTTAGTGAGAAGCTTTCTAGAAGCTCCAAATCCTCAGTCTAATTTTCTTAATTTTAAATAATTACTTTTATTTGATAATCTCACATTGAGAAAAGAATGAAATAGTCATTGTACTCATATAAAGAGAATGTTATACTCCCAACTCATTTAGTGAGAAGTTTTGTGAGAGTTTCAATATCTCATACTAATTTTTTTGATTTTCTTAATTTTAAACAATTAAGAAAATTTCCATTGGCTAACTTTTATTTGATAATCCCACATCAGGAAAAGAAGGAAAAAGTGAATTGTTTAGGTTGGGATAGTTTAGGTTGGAAGTTTTTATCATAGTTTAGGTTGATGGTTCACCAAACTGTACGGTGAAAATATGCCTCTCTAATAGGGGACTAACTTATATAATTTAAAGGCTTTTTTTAATAATTAATGTTATTATTATTATTATTATCATTATAAAAAGGTTTTGAAATTTGGAGGCTGTCACCCATCTCCCCCAATTGGGCCCATCTTGCTTGCATGACTACAATTAATTATATTTTTAAAACAATATTTTGCTCCAAATGCAATGATGCAAATTACTTCCACGATTATAACCACATAGATGACAATGCAACAAGGCACATGTCGGAGAGGAGAAGAGATCAATTGATTGACTTTGATTTATTTTCAGTTTTTATTAGCAACATTCTGAACAAATTAAAATTCAATTTACTTTGAGCGAGACTATCATTTATAATCACGTAGTTTTATTATATTTTATTTTCATAAATAAATAATATATAATTTTATAAGTAGATCATATATTTTTATTAGAGATAAATACATTGAAATCACATGAACATGACTTTAGAATGAATTTGATTTTTTAAAAAAAATTTAATATGCCTATGAGTTTACAAAACGATCAAGTATGATAAATTCATCAACCTAAAGTATGCCTCTCTAATTCCTATTGGCTAGCTTATATTTACTTTTTATTTTACAATCGCACATCGGAAAAAGAAAGAAAAAGTGAATTGTTTTACTTACATAAAGTGAATCTTATGCTCTCATTTATATAAGCAAAAGGAGATTTTTAGTGAGAAATCCTATGATCAATATCTCATACTCATTTATTTGATTTTTTTAATTTTAAACAATTAAGAAAATCCCCATTGGTTAGTTTCCATTTAATTTTTATTTTACAATCCCACATAATTTTGATTTTAGAAATAATTTTGTCTAAGATTTTGAAACTCTCATAATATTTAATTTTAAAATAATTACAATCCCATATCGAGAAAAAAAAAGAAAAAGAAAAAGTGAGTTGTTTCACTTATATAAAGTGTTATAATCCCACATCGGGAAAAGAAAGAAAAAATGAATTGTTTCACTTATATAAAATAAATCTCATAAAGGGAGTTTTAAGGGAGAAACCTACTAGAAGGTCTAAACCCTCATTCTAAAATTATTAAATTTTCTTAGTTTTAAATAATTAAGAAAATTCTCATTGGTTAGCTTCTATTTACCTTTTATTTTACGATCCCAAATCGGGAAAAGGGGGGCGGGGGAAAGTGAATTGTTTCATTTACATAAAATGAATCTTGTGCTCCAATTTATATAAATTACTCCCTCCGTCTCAAAATATTAGTCTCTTTTCAAAAATCAAGTCCAAAAATAATATAAATTTCCTATTTTGCCCTTCTTTTAAATTCATTAACAACATAAAAAGCACAATTATGACATTGATATTCTCCAAAAAATGTACTATCAAACGGTAACTTTGGAAAATCAACAAAAGAAGAGGTCTAGCAGTTAGAGTTACGTGCATCTTCATTCTCTTAACATTATCACTTGGTTACAACAAAAGAAGAGGTCTAGCTCTATACATATAAAGCCCTGGGCTTGAATTTACACTTAGCACAAAGCAAAAATAACAAAATGGAGCCTTCAACCCCTAAACCTCCCAAGCTATGTCCTTGGAGGCGGCATATCACCTGTACTTGAAAATGGTTTCCCAAGTAGAGTGAGCCAAAGCCTAGTAGAGATATGCTAAACAATATATGAGAATTAACTAAAATATCAGCATCAGATAAATGTTTAATACTTGTAAACCAACTTACATCATTTCCATGACCAATCAATAACAAAACAATTCAAAACGAGACTACAGCTCATTTATTAACACTTCAATAACAAATATTATTCAAACACTTCCATTTTTCCTTACCATTTTACGGAATCACATCCGAGGGAACCGACATCCAAATATACATAAGATTTCAAAACTTTCACCCTGGACATTCCGGCCAACGTAATTATCAATGGAGTCCATCCCCTATCTCCTCCCAAACAATGGAGTACATCTTCTGTGACGACCTAGTGTGCCATTTGTCTCTTTTCCTTTGTTTAACCTCGAATTTTGTCACATTAGTGCGTCGGGTCTCACTTGAAGCCTTGTTAATAGTCTGGGTTGTTGCGCTCGAAAGTTTTTTTCTCAAAATTCTTGTTCTTGTTTCTTTGGTGTTGATTCCCACTTGTTCCGGAAGGTGCGAGGTCCGGTCCAAGGTGCCTAGAATGGAGCGGGAAAAATTCTGGGCTGGAAACCAGGGGCCGCACATTCAGGAGAGGGGCCGCACGTGCGGAATTTAGGGGAAGTCTGGGGCTGCACACTGCAATATATGCATGTGTTAGAGAAGGTGCGGCAAGGGATGGCCGTATGTGCGGGGCTGAGGGCCGTACGTGCGGTAGAGAGGCTCCGCACGTGCGGGGCATATGCCGCACGTGCGAGATGTTGGGCAGCCCGAAAACTCTTTCTTTTTCTTTTTTTTTAATCTTTTAGGGCTGAATGTATCTATAACGCCCCCATTTTCATGCCCAAACGGTAATACAATAGTCATGACTCTTTAAAGTGAAACTACTAATAAATCCTCATACTTGTATTACATGACGTAAATAGTCTTCATGCGATAATACAATTATTCCAACAACAATTAATTATACAATAAATACCCTCAAGGGTTTACAAGTTTCCGAGATTTGAGCCTGGTTACACAAAATGGTTATTCAAACCCACACATATAAAGCCCTTGGCTTGCAATCAGAGTCACAGCAAATGAGCACATTATGCTCTCTGCATATATTTCCACGCCTTCAGTTAGGCGGAATCACCACATCCCTTCCTGCACAAAAATCTCGTAGGGTGAGCACAAAGCCCAGTAGGAAAATCCTTCACAAAGTATATACATTTTATACAAAATTCAAGAGATGAATGCATATGCCATGCTATATCTTTTTTGAAAATAATTCACATCATCATCTTTTGGAAACCATCATGCTCAATGATGCCATGTAATTTTCCATTGTTCAAAACTTAACAATTTAACTCAAGGGGTGGTAAATACAACTCTGGTAATCCCTAGGTCAGTGTCTGCAAGTAGACTATACAAGTACTACCAATTTGTCATTTTTACCAGTATCAACTGGAGGGCTCGACACCCATACTTTGTCATTTTTACCAATATCAACTGGAGCGCTCGACACCTATACTCTGTCATTTTACCAGTAACAACTGGAAGACTCAACCCCTATAATCTACACTACCTGTCAAGACTTACCACTGTATTTATCCCAAAGCTACTTCATGAAAACTTGTTTCTCAACATTCTTTTCTCAATGCAAGTTTTCAAATCAACTTTCAAAGTACAATGTTATCAAATGAATTGACGTGCCAATGTAACGATAATCAATTCATTACAACAATTCTTTCACACAATGCTACAATTGTGATCAAAATTCCCATTTCTCCATTCAATGCAATTTCACAAGATGAATAAATACTTTTATTTCAATTCATCCAAGGGATAACATAATTCTCACATTTCAAGCGTTTCCAACAACTTAGTCATTTCAAGACTATATCAACATTTTTAAATAACAATTTCCAAAATGAGCAACAACTCTCATACTTCTCAAAATTTATCATTTATACAATATAAACAAGAAATTTTTCAAACATCACGTATTTTGGCATTCACAATAACTATAGCAATATCAACCATGGATTTTCAACTTCTCTTTTAAAAATCCCCAATTTCTAGGTTTTCTCACCAAAACCATCCATCTTCAAACATTTGAGAAAAATCTCACCAAAATCTTCTTTCTTCAATCAACATAGTTCAAAACCCCCAATTTGTATTTCAAAGGATTAAATAGTAAACCCCCTTTGAAAATCACTCTCTTTCTTGAATCAATAACAAATTTTCAAAATAAATCAAAGGATGATTTTGAAAATTATCTTGATCTTGCAAAAATATATATATAACTCAAAGAAAATCCCTACCTCAAGTGTAGAAAACCCAAGCAACAAGGTGGAACTCCAAAGATGACAAAACCAATTTCTTCTTGGATCAAAACGAAGCTCTTGAAGCCCTCTACCTTATTCTCAAAGACACTAGGGTCAAGAACACAATGGATCTAGATGAAATCTTAGAGAGAAGATGAGTTTTAGAGAGAGAGACAGCCGGATTAGGGTTTTGGGGGAAGAAAGGAAATCAAAAAGTGATGTAAAACATCACTGCTGCGATCTGATATACATAGGCTCGCTCGAGCAAAGGAGTTCTCACTTGAGCTACCAGAAACAAAAAGGTATCCTCGCTCAAGCGAAAGAATGCTCGCTCGAGTGAACAATGCAAAGCTTCAGGTCTGCAACGCAGAAGCACGCTCGAGCGAAGGAAAGCTCGCTCGAGCGAAAAACACCAACCTTCAGGTCTTACAAAGACACAGACGCACGCTCGAGCATAAGAGTTCTCACTCGAGCGAAGAAACATTTTTACAGGGCTCGCTCGAGCGCAAGAAGCCTCGCTCGAGCGAATAAGCAAAAATCTAGGCAACAACCATTTGTACCAAAAGACAACCAACATATTCCAAACTCGCCCAAAAAGTCCCAAAACTCAAATTCAAACAATTAAAGGAAGGAAACAAGGTATAGACAACAATATACAATCATGGAACCTGAGTCCAGAATACCATAAAGGTCAGGGTAAAACCTGGGTCGCTATAGTATCTCATTGTTTTCAACTTCTCTCTCTCTCTCTAAAAACATTTTTACTCTTCCTTCTCTCTAAAAAACCCTCATCTAGCACTCAAAATCTTTGATTTCTTATGATCCTTTGAGCCTAGAGTCATCATCTCTCTCTAATCTTGAAGATCAAAGCTAGGGCTCCTCTTGGTGTAATGGAAATTGAAGGATCTTCCATCTTGAATCTAGGGTTTCATCTTCATTTCTTCATCAAACGTTGAGGTAGGAATTTCTTGAGTTATATATACATGTTTTGCCATATTGATGTTGATTTTAAAGTTTTCTTGAAGTTCTTATGTTGATTTTTATTTTGAGATAAAAAAAAATGCAGAGAGTTTTAAAAGAGGGTTTAAATCTTAACCCTTGTTAATCCATGAGGATTTTCCTTTTTGTTAAACTTAAGAAAGATGATTTTGGTGGGGTTTCACCAAGGAAAATGGGAAATGTTTGGTTTTGATGAAAAGCCCTAGAAATTGGGGATTTTGGAAAATATGGAGATGCCAACGGATTTCTTTCTTTTCTTGTGTTAAGAGAATGAATTAGGGTAGATTTCATGATGTGTTTTGCAAAGTGGCAATCTTATTGATATATGAGAATGGAGAAATTGTTTTAAAAACTATTGTTAAATGCATAAACATGTATGGTTGTGAGATGGCAAGTTGTTGAGTACCATGGATCATGAGAAATGGAAATCTTGGAAATTGATGTTCGGAAACATTATTTATAGTCTTGAAGGGACTCAATTGTTATAAATTTTGCATAATAAGAACACATTGCTATGTGTTGATAGCCTGGTTGTGTACATGGTTGTTTGTGAAACAAGATTAGATGGAGGGAAATGGAGAAATGTTATAATGCATCAGTTATTACATCATATGCTCATTTGATTTATTATTATCACTATTATTGTGCTTCTTGAATTGAGTTTGGAAAACGTTACATTGAGAACTGAATGTTTTGAATGGGAATTATTTTAATGTTATGGGGTAAATACGTAGGTAAGTCCGGTTAGGAGGTGTAGATGAATTTGATAAGTTGGCCTGAGTGTCCGGGTGAAAGACCAAAAACACGCGCGGAGGAGGTACCACTTCCCTTCCGGTTAGCAATCGGTAAAGTGGGATTATTGGTAGTGCTTCTTGAGCCTACTTGCAGACACCAACCTAAGGATTACCTGTGTCATATTTACCACCCATATTGATTAAAATTGAAAGTTTCGGAAATTGTTGAGATTGCAAACTGTTAATGAAACTTGGTGTTTTTCAAGAAGAACATGAAATGAAATTTTCTTTAAATTGGCATAGCATGACATTTCCATTTGCATTTAACATTAAGAGTTTACATAACTGTATATACTTTGTAAGAATTCTCTACTGGGCTTTATGCTCACCCCTATGAGATTTTGGTGCAAGAAAAAACGTGGTGATCCCTCCAAGTTAAGGGCAAGGATAATTTGTGAAGAGTAAATAACTCTATTTTGTTGTGATTTAACTGCTAGCCAAGGGCTATTCTTGTATGGGTTCGAGAGGCCACTTTTGTGTAACCGGACTTAAGCCTTGCAAGTTGTAGCCCATGAGGGCATTTTATTTATTTTGAAACTTGACGCTCTACATGCTATAGATTCATGTATTCAACATCCTTGAATGTATAATTCGCATGTGGAATTTTTGTATGAAACCGGTGATTAATGATGTAAAGGTTGAAGGTTTCGTTATATTTATATAGTGAATGTTAAGTAAAGTATTTCATCTTGATGGATTATTTTCGGGGCGTTAGATCCCCTATCTCCTCCCAAACAATTATACATATACAATATATTTAAAAACGTGTCATATACAATGACTACCAAATTCACATATTCAACAATTTAATCAATTGTTATATTCAATGACATAGTTCATATGGCTAGTTTCAATTTACCTAGTTCTCATGCAGTTTCTACAGCAATTATAGCTATCCTCCACCGATAGCCCAAAATAGATACTTTCTAAACAGATAAACAAATTTACCAAATAGATAAATTGCCAAATTTTGCATAGGTGAGTGATTTAACAAACCCAACTACACCATTCAATTACACGTCCTTCCAATTTCATATTTCCACATCAATCTCATTATTTATACAAAATAATTTATTCAATTCAAATTAGGGCAATTTTTCCCCTTTCCCAAATATTACACCCAAGACCAAATTTCACCAATCATACCCAAGCAATATCATGTTCAAGACCTCTCATACGCATATGGTTCCAAATATTGAAAACCCCTCTTTCAAAAATCAAAACCCAAACCCTAACTTCACCCAATTCTCCCCAAATCCCGTTATTTATACAAAATGACAAATATCTAGGTTAAAACTCATATTAAAGAGTAGAATATCCCTACCTCAAGTTAGGAGAGTAAAGGAGGAGATGGAGACACTTTAAGCAAGCCGTAACTAAGATCTATTCGGATCAACACGGAGCCCTCAAGGTGCTCTACCTTTTTAACCAAGGCTCAAGGGTGTAGAAATCAAAGGATAGAGGTCAAAATGTAGAGAGAAAGTGACCTTTAGGGAGAGGGAGAGCCGATCTAGGGTTTTGGGGTGAAAAGATACAAAAATCTGTGAAAAAAATGAGTTACTACGAACTGATATACGAGAGGCTCGCTCTAGTGAAGGAGTTGTCGCTCGAGCGACTAGACACAACAAGTGACCTCGCTCGAGCGCAAGAAGTCTCGCTCGAGCACAGAATGCAAAGCTTCAGGTCTGCCACAAACGCGGACGTACGCTCAAGCGCAAGAAGTCTTGCTCGAGCGTAATAAGCCTCGCTCGAGCGAAGAACTTCACTCTTCCAGAAAAGCTGCGTCTAGGAAAGTAACTTGAAAACCCTCAATACTCGCTTGAGCGAAGCAGCAAATTACACAAGGCTCGCTCGAGCGCAAAAAGCCTCGCTCGAGCATAGAGACCAAAATCTGGGCAACAACCATTTATACCAACTAACAACCAATCTGTTCCAAACTCACCCAACAAGTCCTAAAACTCAATTTCAAAGAATTAAAGGATGGAAACAAGACATAGACAACAATATACAATCAAAGAATCCGAGTCCAGAACACAACAAAGGTCGGGATAAAACCGGGATCGCTATAGTGCAATAATTGTACTACCAAAAAGGTTAGATTCCCCAAAAGGGACCATTATTTTGGGACGGAGGGAGTATTGAAATTTCTTAATTTTAAATAGTTAAGAAAATCACCGTTGGTTAGCTTCCATTTAACTTTTATTTTAGAATCTCACATCAAGAAAAGAAGGAAAAAGTGAATTGTTTCACTTATATAAAGTGAATCTTATGCTCCCATTTATATGAGCAAAAGAAGATTTTTAGTGAGAAGCCCTATAATCAATACTACTATATATATATATATATTTGTGTGTGTTTAAGAACACATGTACAATACTCCTAACATACCACCTGTGCTATGTGAAGGTATTTTGTAAACACAGTTTCAATGTGCAATCCAATGTGCATATCCATTTAACTTTTATTTTACAATCCCATGTTGGGAAAAGAAGGAAAAAGTGAATTGTTTCACTTATATAAAATGAATCTTATGCTCCCATTTATATAGGCAAAAGAAGATTTTTAGTGAGAAATCCTATAATCAATATGTTTTTTTTTTTAATTTTAAACAATTAAGAAAATCTCCATTGGTTAGCTTCCATTTAACTTTTATCGTACAATCCCACATAGATGTTTTGATTTTAAAAATAATTTTGTATGAGATTTTGAAACTCTCATAATATTTAACTTTAAAATATTTGCAATCCCACATCGAGAAATAAAAAAATAAAAAGCAAGTTGTTTCACTTATATAACATGAATCTTATACTCTCATTTAATATTATAGTATTGTGCATGTTTTAATTCAAGATGGTTTAAATTTTAAAATAAAATTTAAAGGTTTTAATTAATTAATGTTGTTGTAAATTGGTTGGTCTTTTGACTTAACCGATTAGGCTAAATCGTTTTCAGTTTGACTGATTCACTGATTTAACCACGATTTTAGCCGTTTTCCCAAAATATATTGCTTAGATTTGTTTGATTTGAAATAAACTAAGATTGACCTTATTAAAAATTGAACGAGTGAGATTGCTTGATTAGAAATAAACTTCTCGTCCAAACAACTGTTAACATTTATTTTACAATCCCACATCAGGAAAAGGAGGGGAAAAAAAAAGTTGTTTCACTATATAAACGTTATGCTCCCATTTAATATTGTAGTGGTGTGTATGTTTCAGTTCAAGAAAGGTTAAATTTTAAACTTAAAGTAAAATTTAAAAGTTTTAATTAAATAATTTTTGTATAAGTTAGTTGGTCCTTTGACCTAGCCGATAGGGTGAGCCATTTTCGATTTGACTGATTCGCTGGTTTAACTATATTTTTAGCGGTTTTATCAAAATATATTGGTTAAATTTGTTTGATTGGAAATAAATTAATGATTGACCTAATTAAAGATTAAACGGTTAAGATTTCTTGATTCTAAATAAACTTCCCGCCCAAACAATTGTTAACTTTTAAACAATTAAGAAAATCCTCATTTGCTAGCTTTCATTTAACTTTTATTTTATAATCCCACATTGAGCAAAATTGGAATTTGTCTCTCCTACTTGACAGTCTTACCAAGTTTTCCTTTACATTTTTCCTAATTTCCTTATAAAAATATTTTTTTGTATTTTTAAAAAAAATAAATTTGAAATAGAAAAGATATGGATATGCATATAGACTCAAAAATGATGAATTCGAATTTAAGATATTTCAAATCTAAATATTAAAAAATAATGACGTATTCCACTCTCAATTCTTCAAAAAGTATGATCAATCCAATTTAAATTCCAAATCTAAATATTAAAAAAGAAACAAAATATTACTATCAATTCTTCTATTATTAGAGTTTATTTATTTTTTCCCGCACATTTATCTTATTTTGAAGATCTTAAATTTTAACTTGATTTTTCTCCTTCTTCCAAATCTAGATTATAAAAAAAATAAACAAAATATCCTCTCAACTCTTCTATTACTAGTTATATCACCCGTACATGCACGAGGATAAAATAATATATTATTTAATAAAATTATGATAATTATATTTACTTTTTTTATTATGTAAAATTAAAATTTAAACCGAAAGCTACTAAGTCCGGGATTTTCTTAATGTTTTAAATTAATGAAATCAAAAAATAGTTGAGATATTACTTACATAAATGAGACTATAAATTCACTTTATATAATGAAACAATCATTTTTTATTCTTTTCCGATA
>NW_021024849.1:593706-667159 GCF_004153795.1 Camellia sinensis
GTGTAGTCAATTTCGGTTTCGGATGCCGATAAGGCTTTCAATTTACATATTAAAGTGAAATTCCAAACAGATATTTCTGTAAGTAACAGATAGAAAGCCAAATATCATGCAAATCACATAATAAACCCATAATTTATTTTATTCACTTAATTAGCATCCTTAACTTTTGATTAATGGCTAATTGTGGATCAGGGTTATTACAAGAGTGATCAAGATAGAGCTTAAAAAGAGGGAAAAGGAGTTACCCTTGAAGCTCAACAAAACTAGCAAGTTTTGGGAGCAAAAACCAACTCTTCAACCTCTGAAAATACCCTCCAAGAACCTCAGATCAATGATGGAGGTGTATGGCTATGAGGTGTGGTGCAATAGGTCAAGAACAATACACACTTTGAGCCAAAATATAGAGATATGGAGAGAGATATGTATTTTGCCTTCAACCAAATTCTGAACCTGTGCAAAGGAGAGGGAGGGCCTCTCTTATAAAGGTTTGAAGCTAAAGCTTCCTCAAGAAGCTAAAAGCTTGGATTCAAATCCTGCATACACATGTATGGAGGATACAGTCTGTGCCTTCTAGCTGGCATAGCTGGCATCCACACAATCTAACAAAACAGGAGGAAACCAGCCAACCAGAAAAGGTGGTCGGCTGTCCACTTTCCCTGGTCGGCCGACCAGGGCAAGTGGTCTCCCAGATAAAAAGTGGTCGGCCAAGAGTATTGGTGGTCTCCACACTGAAAGCAAGCCAATGGTGGGGTGGGAAACCATAAAATGTGGCCCAAAGACCAAGAAAACCAGTTTCCCGACCAGAAAACCGACTAGCGGGGAGAAAAGTGGTTTCCAAGGAGAAAGCTAGTCTCCCACCCTTGTACCACCTTCCGAACAAGGAAAACAAGGTTCGTGCCAAGAACGAACCAACACGGATGCAAAACGAGAGTTCTGGAGGCAAGACGCGTGGCCGGGGGCCTCGAAAACCGGCTGTTGAGCACAAAAAGTGGCATACGACCACAAAAGTGGTCTCCCGGACCACAACGTCCCTCTAGACAGAGGAAACAAGGTGTGATTCAAAAACTGTGCCAAACAGAGAATGTTAAGTGATCCCGAACCGAGGCACATGTCCGACAGCTCCGAAAATAAAAAAACTAGTCTCCAAATGGGAACAATGGCCTACGACAATGAAAAGTAGCCTACGGCCACTGAGAGATGGTCTACAAGACCTCTCCCTCCCTCCAGTAAGAGAAAACAAAACTTGGTCCGCGGACCGAGTCAAAGTACAAAGGGTCCCGAGGCTTGGAGGCAAGGCTCTTAGCCGAAACTTCCAAATCTCAGGACAAGCAGAACATGCACCATCACTGAGCGCTCAATCGGTGACGTCTGAGTCTTAAGGTCGGTCAAAAATGGGGTGTCTACAGGAGGCTTATTGGCAAGCAACTAATCAGGCAAGAGAGAGCATTGTATTAAAAACAAAACATCTACATGGTGAAAAATCAAAACAAGTTGTCATGTCGTACAAGTTAATGATAAAATTTGTGTAAGTGTGTGGAATTCCACGGACCCGGCAAGCTTCTTCCATCCATGTCTTTGAGCCAATATGCTCATGTCCCTGTGATTGAGTCAATCTGATAGGGGTCGTCCCAGTTGGGACCCAATTTTCCATCAGCGGGAATCCTAGCAACGGGAAGCACTTTCTTGAGGACCAATTCTCCTGGTGTATAACGGCATAACTGAACACGCTGATTATATGATTTAGTGAGCTGTTGTTGGTACCGTGCCATGGAAGCAAGGGCATGGTCTCAGCGTTCTTCAATCAAAGTCAAGTCCAAGGCCAACATCATGTCATTTCGACCCATGTCAAAAACTTTTGATTTCAAGGTTGGAAGGCTAATCTCCAGGGGAATGATTGCCTGGGTTCCGAAGCACAGAGCAAACGGCGTTTCCCCAGTGGATCGCCTTGGAGTAGTGCGATGAGCCCACAGCACGCTTGGCAATTCTTCGACCCATCTGCCTTTAACTTTCTCCAACCTTTTCTTGATGCCATCTAGAATAACCTTGTTGGTGGCCTCCGTTTGACCAATGCTTTGAGGGTAAGCCGGCGAGGAAAAGTAAGGCCATATACCGAAAGTGTTGCACAATTTTCGATACACGCCACAATCAAACTAGGTACCGTTGTCTAAAACAAGTGCTCAAGGTATGCCGAATCTCATTATGATGTTTCTCCACACAAAACGCTAAATATCGGAATCTCGAATATGTGTCTGTGCTTCCGCTTCGACCCATTTTGTGAAATAATCCGTTTCGACAATTAAGAATTGCCTGTTGCCGGGGGCCCATGGCAACAGTCCAACAATATCGAGCCCCCATTGAGTGAACGGCCACCAACTAGTAATAGAGTTTAACTCCTCGGCAGGAAGATGAGTCAAGGGGGAAAATTTTTGGCATTGCTCGCGTTTCTTGACATAACATTCGGCATCGGTTCGCATGGTCGGCTAATAGTACCCCTGAGTTACAGCTCTGTGGGCCAGAGAACGTTCGCCCGAGTCGGCACCACAAATGCCTTCATGTATTTCAGACAAAAGTTCTTCGACTTTATCTGGGTGAACACATTCTAAGTACAGCCCAAAGAGAGATTTTTTGTAGAGCTTCCCCTGCGGATCCAAGTAGTATCGGAGGGATTTGTTTCGCAGTTTATGTGCTTCTTTCTTATCCATCGCGAGCTACTCTGAAGATAGGAATGCGGCAATAGGATCCATCCAACTTGGACTAGGTTCGACAACATTAACATGAACTAATTCTAAAGAGGCAATACTTGGCTCAGGGACCAACCCAACTTCAATTGTCTGCTTAATTTCTGAATTGATGGCAGAGGCTAAAAAAGCCAGGGCGTCTACATGCGTGTTCTGATCCCTAGTTATTTGGCTCAGCTCATGGTGATCAAATTTTGAAAGCAAGGAGTTCGTCGTTTTCATATAGGCTGCCATGCGATCATTTTTAGCTGCATACTCCCCTTTCAGCTGGTTAATTACTAGCTTTGAGTCACAAAAAACAAACAAACGCCACGCACCGAGGTGAAGTGCATTCCAAAGGTCAGTTAACAGTGCTTCGTATTTGGCCTCATTGTTCGATGCATCGAAGCCTAATTTGATGACATGTTCGATTATTGCCCCTTCAGGGGTCATGATTAGTACGCCAACCCCACTGCCACTCTGGTTGGAAGACCCGTCGCAATACATCTACCAAACATCACCAACATACATTCTTCAATTAGGCTAGGTTTGCAATTGCTCAGATTTAAAGTCGGCAAGGGATCCTGTGAATTCGGCTACAAAGTCAGCTAGCACTTGCCCCTTGATGAAAGTCCTGGGTAAAAACTGGATATCATATTGGCCGAGTTGCAGGGCCCATTTCGAAACACGCCCCGATGCTTCCGCGCTGCGAAGAGCCGACCGGAGGGGATAATCTGTTAATACACCAATAGTGTGCCCTGAAAGTAATGCATCAGTTTTATTGCAGCCATGATGAGGGCAAGGATAAGTTTTTGCAATGGAAAATAACGTGTTTCGGTGTCGCCCATTGCTTTGCTTACATAGTAAACCAGCCGCTGCTCCCCAAGTTCTTCCTTTAACAATATGGCGCTGACCACCCAGTCGGATACCGCCAGATACAAAATGAGGGGATTTCCTGCCATAGGTGTTGCCAAGAGTGATACTGAATGGAGATAGGATTTCAAGCTGTCCAAAGCAGCCTGGCACTCGGGTGTCCAGTCAAATGCCCTGCCTTGCCGAAGTGTGTGAAAGAATTGTCGGCAGCGATCTGTGGAATGGCTAATAAACCTGTTGAGTGCGGCGGCCATTCCTATCAGCTTCTGAACCTGTTTCACTGAGTGAGGGGAGCCAAGCTCTAGAATTTCCGTTATTTGCCTCAGGTTGGCTTCGATTCCATGGTTGCTAACGATGTAGTCGAGGAATTTGCTGGATCCAATGCCGAATGCACATTTCGAGGCGTTCAGCTTCATCTTATACTTTCGAAGGATGCCGAATGTCACTTCCAAATCAGCTAGATGGGAGCATTTTTCCTTGGATTTGACTACCATATCGTCGATGTATACTTCTATAGTACGGCCGAGTTGTTCCTTGAACATTGCGATCACTAGTCTTTGATAAGTTGCCCCTGCATTCTTCAGCCCAAAAGGCATGACCTTGTAGCAATAGGTCCATGAGGAAAGTGGTTTTCTCTTGATCCTCTGGATGCATGGCAATTTGATGATAGCCCCTATAGGCATCCAAGAAGCTCATACATTGATGATTTGCCATTGCGTCTACGAGTTGGTCTATTCTGGGCAAGGGAAAACAGTCCTTGGGACAAGCTTTGTTTAAGTCCGTGAAATCCACGCAGACACGCCAAGAGCCATTCTTCTTCTTGACGACCACAGTATTGGACAACCATGTAGGATAAGTTACTTCTCGAATTGCCCCGGCGTCAAGTAACCGATCTGCTTCTTCAACAACGACCGAAGTATGCTCCGCGGTTGACAGCCGACTTCTCTGAATAATTGGCTTACATTTAGGATCAACGTGTAAGCGGTGTTGGGCCACTGATGGATCCACTCCGGGCATCTCGTATGGGTACCATGAAAATACATCGATATTGCCAAGCAAGAAGGATACTAACTCCTACCTTTCAACTGTATCCAAGGAAGCACCAATCATGAACAACTTCTCAGGACTTTTGTTAATGTCGACCCGATGCAGGGCTTCAGTTGCCTTTTCGCTTGGGATCCTCCCAATGTCTTCGAGGCTCTCCCTGTCCGGTACCTCAATGGAATGCACTTCCACCTCCTTTGGTCTCTTTGCGGTCAGAAAGTAGCATGCCTGCACTGATTTCTGAGAGCCGCGAATTTGTTCGATTCATATTCAGTTGGAAAACGAAGTAGATGGTGGTAGGTACTTAGCACAGCCTGCATCGTATGCAACCAAGTTTTGTCCATTATGAGATTATACAGTGAAGGAAGCTTGACAACCAGAAATTCTACGTCCACTGATCTGGTGTCGGCCCGTACAGGTAGTGTGATTTTGCCCAGAGGGTATTCCGGGTTAGTATTGAAGCCGAATAGCGAGTAATCCGCCGGGGACAAGTCCGAGTCCGTAAAGCCAAGTTTGATGAAAGTTTTGTAATACATTATTTTCGAAGTGCTACCCTGGTCAATGAGAACATGATCAATGGCGAATCTGTTGACGCGTAGCTCGATGACGAAGGGATCAGTGTGGGGGATGGTTATTCCAACTAAATCACTATCATCAAAACTAATACTTCCAGTGTCATGGGACCATTTTACTGGTGTCATGTGTGCGCTTGACTGAAACTGGATTGTTTATACCTCGGACAACACTGGAAGGCTGTATATTATGTGAATTACACTCAAAGGGGGTGACTACGACCGTAGGGCTACTGTATTTTTTGAATTGTTCTTTCGAACGTACTGCGTAAGACGACCGTCTTGTACCAACTCTTCCAAGTGATCTTTCAATGAATAACAACTATCAGTGTCTTGACCATAGTCCTTATGATATTCACACCGTTTATCCTGTCTTCTTGCATCGGGAGGTACCATCATCTTAGGCGGCCACTTGAAGAATGGAAGGTGTTGTACTTTTGACAAAATCTTACCGATCGGCTCTGTTAGGTCCGTGTATTTCTTGCCTGAGCACCTTGTACGCCTGTTATCCACTTGATATTGTTCATTAGCTCGATGTGAACATTGATCGTTTGATCGGCGCGAGTCACACCTTTTGTCCCGTTTAGGTTGGTTTCGTCACTCAGGGCTTCTCGGTGGCACGGATCTAATCGGTTGAACAATTTCCAACGTAGCCATCTCAACGGCTTTACATCCAGCTTTGACCCGCAAGGAATCGTCCTCCACTTTGTAGTACTCTTCGACCTTCTTCATTAATGCCCAGACAGTTTTAGGGGGCCGTCTGGTTAATGAACTGTGGAGGGGGCTATCAGGTTGCAATCCCATCTTGAAGGCGGTGATGGCCATGGAGTCATTGCAAGCATCATCTACCAGATTAAAGCACTCCCAATAGCGGGCCGAGTATTCGTGAGGAGTTTCTTCTGGTTTAATTTGCATGGTCCAGAGAGAATTGGCTTGCTTCGGCTGGACCTCATTAGTGATAAATCTCACCTTGAATGACTTTTGGAGTTGGTGGAAGTTCTTAATCGATGCCGACTCCAGTTTATAGTACCATCTCACGGCCAGTGGTCCCAAACTGCTTGGAAATATTCGACACATGAGGGTTTCATCGTCAACATGGAGCGTCATCGCTTGCTTATAATGACGAATGTGATTAGTGGGGTCCGACTTTCCATCATAGAGGGTGAATGACGGTGCCTTGAACTTTTTGGAAAGCACATCCCTTGCAATACAGCGCACGAAAGGGTCATGTTTATCTTCCTCATCCGAATCATCATTTCTCCCTCGTTTATGCCGTACATGTGGACATCCTTCAGATGAGCTGGATACATCAGCGCGTCCTTTCTTTCTGGGTTCAGGGGATGGTGAGTCTGAATCACTGTCATTATTGCATTTCTGAAGTCGACATCATCGATCATCCATTTTTCCCGAAGGTCGAACTCGATCCTGGCATGCAGCTTGTTGGGATTTCGCCACCTTCAAGGCCAAATCCTGGCGTAAGCGTTCATTCTCAGCAATCATGTTCTCAAGCCGCTATTCATTTTGCTTTGCTTGATCCATAATCGCCTGCATTGTCTCTTGCATTGAAGTCGAGGATGAGGTCTGAGCTATTGAATCAAAGTTCAACGCACATCGCGCAGCGACATTCTCTGGTCCCAACATGTTTCTTGGAGTGAGGTCATCTCTTGGTGTAGTTTCGTCAGCGACTATTAGAGGATCTTCTGTGATGCTCGCCATGAATATGCTTGAGTATTCCCACAGATGGCAGCAATTGTGGTGGAGGTAGGTTCGGAAATACTCTGGTATCCTGATGGACGTTCTTGATCCTCTAATTGACACCTGAAAAGGGGAATTAACACTCTGATCGGGGATGCCGAAATTAGCACTCCGACGAACAAGTTAGTATATGTCTCTAGTTTGCTTGTAACTTAAGTTTCTAAGGTTTTTTTCACATACCTTTCTTTGGCTAATGTTCCTCTATTTATATTTTTGTTTTGGGCCCCTGGGTCGGGCCCACTCTTGATCCATTGCATGTTTATTTATTCAGCCTTTATTTTACTGGTCCTACGGCCGATTAATATATTCGGCTTTGGGATCGTTCAGGATGGAGCCGAATACAAATTCCGTCTAGACTATCTTCATACCGTTATTCGGCTTTCTTGCACGTATATCAACAATATCTGGCTTCCACAGATACAATAAATTTCTCTTTGAAAACTTTGTTGGAAATTTAACATGTTTTCTTCTTCATCATCCTGAGATGCAAAGATAAGGCTTAATTGATTTCCTATCTGTCATATTTATGGAGAGTTGAAACTAAATGATGCATGTAGTACTGTTTGTGGTTAGGAGTAAGTAATAGAGTCCTTGGCACCAATTAACTTTCAGTAGGTAGGCCAGAAAAAATAGATACCAGCTAGGGAAAAAAGGTTTGTTCTTGTTCATTCTAATTTGTGTTGCTACAATGATATTGTAACTAAAACACTTTTTTTCTATATTGAGTATGCATTATAAGTTTGTACTCAGAATAAAAAATATACAAGTATGTATGTTTTTACCTGTAATATATTTTCTTTTATAATTACGATTACAAATTTAACAGGAACATTTTGTTGGAAACAAGACAGATAATGGTTATTTCTGTTCAATTTTGCTTCTAAGTTCCCAATGGATGCATCATGCTCGTATTGGTCATCATAAGCTTCTCCCTCTGATTTTACCAGGTATATTTTTCCTTTAGTTATTGCAACCAGAATAATGCTGTACATATTCATTTCTCAAGCATTTATTTATTGATGGGTCATGAAGTTGATGGGTTATACAATGAAATTGTGAGCGAGAGTGATTGAGTATCACTTAAGAGTTACAATTACATTATCACAAAATTAGTTTGGATTTATGTCCAGTAGATCAACCATGGAAAAGATATATGTACTAAAAAAAATATTAGAAGAAGAGGAATCTTCATATAGATTTTATAGACGTACAAAAATATTTCAATATAGTGGTTAAAAATATAACATAAATGCCATTAGAGAAAAATGGAGTGAGAAAAAAGTATAGTAAAGGACATGTATAATGGGACTATGGCTACAGTTAGATTCACTGCATGAGAAACTAGTTAATTTCCAATCACTGTAAGATTGTACCACGGGTCACCGTTAAGTCCTTACCAGTTTACCTTAGCTATGGATGAATTAACCAGACACATTGAACTGTGTATCCCACTCTTTCTCATTGAACAAAACACATCCCAACTATATAGATAACAATGCAATCTTCTTCTTCTTTTTTTTAACTCTTCCAACGGTTCAACCCATCCCATAAATGTAGGCATGATGATAGTTGAATTAATAAGATCAGCTTTTGATTTCTTCAATATCAACAAACCACTGTGCCATGTATGGAAAAAACAAAAAAACACCCATGTCTTTTCATTTCCTAAGCCACCAGCCAAGAAAAGTGTAGGCTTTCCATCTTCCAAGAATAAGCTCTGTGCCAACTAATTTGCATGTCCAATATTCCCATGACATTTTTATCACATAGATAGAAAATCCTATAACAGATATACTTCATAATTGTTTCAAAAACAGTTGGGTAGTAGGTCCATATGTTCTCTTATTTTCTCCCTGAAATAATGTTATATATACCAATTAGTGTACTAACTAGTGTATCAATTGATGATATGGCATAATTTAAGAAGTTTTTGGTATTTCCCTTTTGTGTATTTTGGTATGGTATGTGAACTACCTTTATTTCTTAGTGTCTCTGATCATTGAAAATGACCCTCGCTTATATTTCAAATGCCAAATATGTTGTTGGAAGGCATGGACATTTTTTCTTTAAGAACTGGAGTTTTCTGATTCTTTACCTTCCCCTCTCTTTGTCTCCATCTCTCTATTTTTCTTCTCCTTTTTTGTTTTTGTTTTTGTTTTTGTTTTTCTTCTTCTAATGTGTTTTGTAATTATGTAGTTTAGGAAAACTTCTCTAAGAGATCACTCCACAGTAATGCAGAGAATTTTGAATTTTAGGCTGAGGTGTCTCGGCTTATGAACATCATTATCAACTCACTTTACAGCAATAAAGATATCTTCCTTAGGGAATATATTTCGCATGGTAGTGAATATATTTGTGTACAGAGGACGTGTTTTGGTATGATTCTCTATTTTGTATGGAATAATATTATTATTTTAGGTTGGAATATACTTAATTTGTAGGAAATTTGACATTAAAAGTTATTCTTTTTTGGATGGTTGGAAGTGAAATGGATGCAAATTATGGAATGATTGATAATATATGTATTGTTTTATTTATATATATGATACAGGTTGCATGGAATACATACATGTGGTAATGGACAAATTATTTAAAAAATCAAATCAAATCAAATCAAATCATGTTTTTGGCGACTAAACAATTAGTAGCCAAAAATGAAGTAAATATTTTTAGCGACTAAATAGTTAATAGCTAAAAATAAAAATAAAATGGAAAAAAAACTTTTGGCTACTAAATATTTAGTAGCTAAAATAAAAGCAGACTTTAGGTGACTAAGAATTTAGTAGCTACAATAAATAAAATGAAAAAAATAAAAAAATAAGATGAAAAAAAGAACCCTTTGGCGACTAAAACTTTGGCTGTTGTAGATACTTCAAGTTTTGGTGACCAAAGTTTAATAGTGGAAAATAAGATTTTTGGCAACTAAAATATTATTTTTGGCGACTAAAAATATTAGCTGCCATTTATAGGACTTTTGGCGACAAAATATTTTTTAGTCGCCAATACCTTCCCGCGACCAATCCGACGACCAAAATATTTAGTCGGGAAAATTTTTCAGCAACTAAAATTGTACTTTTGGTGACTAAATGCCCAAGTCATGCAGGCAGTCAAAAATGGGGTGTCTACAGTTGCCCCTCTTTGAGTAGGTGTTTCAGTATGTGTATCTGTTATGTTTGTATGGAGCAGATTCAAAGCCGGTTGGCCGAGTGAAAGCGACAATATCTTTTGAAAAGCAGTAGGTTGACTTTGATCAAGAGTGTGTTGATTAGCATCCCAACGTACTTTATGTCTCTGCATGTTATTCTGGTATCGGTGGCACGACGAATGGAGAAGCTTCAAAGGGGTTTTCTGTGGGATAGTGGAGGGATGATTTTAGATACCATTTTGTGGATTGGGGGTAGATCTGTCAACCAAAAGAGACTGGGGGTTGGGGGTTATGGGTTCGAAGTTTGGGACTTTCAACAGAGCTTTGTTGGGTAAGTGGTTGTGGCACTTTGCTTGGGAGCCGGTGCAGCTATGGAGACGGGTGGTGGATAGTAAGTATAGGCTAGATAGAGGGGTTAGGGGTCAGGGAATGTGACTAGTTCCCATGGTTGTGGTTTATAGAAAGGAATTTGGTTGGGGAGAGTGAAGTTTTGTGAGAGGGTGGGGTTCCAGCTGGGTGATGGGATGAGGGTGCGCTTCTGGAAGGATAGGTGGTGTGGTGAGGTTCGGTTTTGCTGGAGGATCATTTTCCTTTGATTTTTGGCAATGTGGGGATCATGAAGCTATGGTGGCATCTTATTTAGGGGGTGGGGATGTGACGGTATGGGATATTCATTTGCGGCGCCTGGTTTAGGATTGGGAGATTGATCAACTGCTAGAGTTATGGGGTTATTTGTATGGGTTGGGTGTGACTGGAGAGGGAGTGGATGTCATGGGGTGGAATGTTGTGGGGTCCAAGGGGCATTTTTCTGTTTCATACAACTACAGGAGTTTGGTGGGGGTGGTGAGGGATTTTCCTTGGAGGAGCATTTGGGTGCCGGGAGTTCCTTCAAAGGTGGCCTCCTTCATGTGGACGGTGGCCTTAGTTTTGAATCTTACGATTGATAACTTGGTGTGGTGTGGTCATATTCTAATGAATCGATGTTGTATGTGTTGTGCAGATGGGGAGTCTGTGGATCATTTGTTTTTGCATTGTCCTGTGGCTAGCCATTTGTGGGGTCTAATTTGCTTTCTTTTTGGGATTGTTTGGGTTTAGCCGCGGAGGGTGATGGATATGCTGTGGAGTTGGCATGGAACTCGGGGTTGGTCGCCAGCGGCAGCGAGTGTGGTCATTGGTGCCTCTTTGTTTGATGTGGTTAGTTTGGTTGGAGCGTAATAGGCAAACTTTTCAAGAGGTTCATCATAGCATTTCTTAGCTTGAGAGTCGTCTTTTTATACTTTTTAGAAGTTTGATCCGGATTTATTTGTTTATTTAGAATTTTTAGATGACATTCTTGGTTAAGAGTTGGTGATTATCCCTTCGGAGTCTGCTACGAGTTTTTCAGTCTCCGTTCGATGTTTGAGTGGTTTTGTATTCTTTGCATCGTCTTGATGCTTCTTCAATAAAATTTATTTTATTTATCCAAAAAAAGAAAAAAAGAAAAAAATGAGAAACTACCTGTCAATTAGTAAAACATAAATACCAAACAAAAGGACAAAGAAGAAGATCAACCAAACAATGGTATTATTTCATTGCGAAAATTTAACTCAACTGTAAGCTTATTAATTCAAACAGATGGAGCAACAGGTTATAGTTGAAACAGCAGATGACTGGGCTTACTGGCAGGAGATAATGAAGGCAGGTTAGTCCGTGCAATTGCTTCTATATCCTCCAGGTGACTCTTCTTTTGTGTTTGAGGCTTTAGCTATTAGGAGGGCCCCCCTGTATTCTCTAATCCAGCCAGACCTCCTTATAGTGATCAGTATATATAGTGAGATTACCTATGATTAAACCCTATATATCCACTTCCTTATGTGTAAAGAAGTATAAGTTAATGTGTCAAGTCATTTAAATAGGCCTATGCTAAGTTACATGGATTCAAATACAGGTGTTGGGTGTGGGTATGCGTTTGAAGTGTTAGATTCATCTAATTCACTTGTACAAGGAGACCAATATGGTAGTATGGTATAATAATGACAATTGTTTTGGTCCAGTGGGTATCATTGCAATTGTCAATGTTTACAAATTCTGAAAATAACTGTATTTAAAGGCTTTTGAATCAATATCAAATGATTTGTCTAGAGCTTGAGCCCATGTGGCATAAATAGTATGGTTAGTGAGAGACATGGAATGTAGTGGACTTTTCAAATAAACATTGAAATTTATGCCAGTGTTTTGAACAGTTAAGGGGGATTTTATTGTATTCAAATGCAGAGTGTGCTTAAATGGAGGGAACCGATATAGCTAAGTTACTCCACATATTAGAATGATTGAACAAAATTTTATTTTTGGTATCATATTTATTGATTTTTTTAAAGAATATATTTAGGTGTTAAAGTAGATGAATATTATAGGTTATTACTGACAATTAAGGTTTCATAGAGCTTCCAAAAGGGCCTCAATGTGTAGAGATGATATTGACATTGGGTAGTTGAATATTAGACTTTTGGTCTTTCCCTGTTTCGGTTCTGAATTTGAGCTTTTGTTTGCTGAGGTTGAAGATGGATTCTTCTTCTTTCTTTGACACTACTATATGCTGTTTCTAGGGGTGTCTTTCTTTGTTGAAAAATTCGTTATTGTGGAAATTCATGCTTGATTTTTAGTTCTGTCTGCTTTAGCTTACAGTATTTGATTGCATATGCTCAATGGTCTTTCATGACTTTGACGTGGAAATTCTGTTATTGATACATGCAGCAAACTAATACAGCCGATATGTTAGATGAGGCAGTAGAGTATGTCAAGTTTCTGCAGAGACAGATTCAGGTACATTCTGCATTAAGTTAACTTGAAGTTTGCTCACTTTTATGTTCAGAAGATATGAATGTGGGAAAACTTTTTACAATCATTATTCACGCTTCACAATAATGCCTCCAATACTCTACAATTTTAAGCAAGTATTGATGATAAAGGTATTGGTACAAGAGGTGAGATCGATCATGTTGTGACTGGCTATAATTTCTAAATCTTGGCATTTGCTTGAATTTGAGGCAGCAATTGCAATTTTAAATATAAGTAACTAAAATTTTGACTTGGCAACACCAAAACAGCTTCATAATATAGATACATACAAAAAAGAAGGAAAAAAAAAAAAAAAAAAAAAAAAAAACTAATGATGTAGTGAGGTATGGATAAGAGTAGGCTTCAACGTGGAAAAAAAAAATCAATTTCTATCTATCTGAAGTTTTATTGATATGGCTGTAGTTGTAGTTGTAGTTGTAAAATGTTGTACAAGGTAGTATCTCTTAACATACTCTACTCGCTAGCTTCTTTAGGTTAAAATATTTATTTTTCGTGTCCACAATTGTGAATTTGGAAATTTGAATGCCATAAAACTTGCTGTTCTCATGAAGCTATTCAGTAAATAAAAATTTTTCGTATATCAATTTCCTTTCCACACACAGATTCCTTAATTCTTACTCTCTGGCATTTTAGAAATATTTTATTTGTAATTTGTGATGTTTATTTTGAACTTCCTTGCTTTTTATCATGGGCTGGAATGAAGATTTTGGGTTTTACCGTTGCATTGTTGAATTTCAAAGTTTAAGGGAATATCTATTATTATGTGTGGGGATATATTTTTGAGTACCAACACGTGGCAAGGTGACGCCGACGTGTCAGCCGAGGTGCCACGTGTCCTGGTCGATATGCCGAGGTCATCTCGGTTAGGCCAAGGTTATCTCCGAAGATATCAGAATCCGATATAAGCGGATAAGGATAAGGGACAAGAGTCCTAGAATAAAGAAAAGACTTAGCCAAGATAAGGATAAAGCTCTTAGGGAGTTTATCTTTATCTCTTAAGGAGTCCAAAGTAAGTACTGAACAAGAATCCATAGAAGTCAGGCTTCTAGTGGGACAAGGATTGAGTTAATTATAAAAGAGAGGCACCCCCATGGGTCTAAGGTACGCAATTTATATTATGTCTAGTGAGTTAAGAACTATTGATTATCTTTATGAGATATACTGACTTGATCATCGGAGTGCCCCCGGGTGGACGAACCACCGCCGGAATCTTCTCTTTTTGTTACAGGTTAGCCAGGTGTCATCTGTTCTGCCAGTGTTCTCCAGCTGAATACTGAGTCGGGCAGTGTGATCAGAAAATCACTCACACAATTTGGCGCCGTCTGTGGGAAAGAAAGTAGAATAGATCGCCAGTAACGGACAGAAAGAAAAGATTGGGGACGACACTCCTGCTGGGAGTGGGAGACCTATTGACCTTGCTATCACAGGGGACGAATGCAATGTAGAAACTCGTGACCAGAATCACGAAGAGAAAGACGTCCGCCAGACTGGTGACGCACCCAAGAAACCTGATCAAAGCAGGTACTACAACGAGGACGACCTCCAGGTTTGGAAGGACAGGTGCCTACGGAGGGACGAAGAGATAAAAGAGATGGCAAACAAATTGGCAGACCTGCAGTCGGTCGTCAATTTCATGATGCAAAATAACGTCATGCAACCACCGTACCCGCTGCAGGACACGCCGATTCCAGTGGCCAATGCCCAGAAGGGAGGGCAGAAAACAATCCCCGTAGCCCCTCAGCACAACGGGAGTGAAAGATACTCTCACCGACCTTCTAGGGAAGTCGGACGAAGAGAATCAAGAAGAGAAGAATCACGGAAGACGCATCGCACAATGGAGGCAGACCCCAAAGGACATCGGCATGTTCAGGGGCAGGCACTGTGCTTCGACACAACTCATGGAGAAGGATCAAAAAGGGCTCACCACGAGGCCAAGAGTAGTATACCAAAAAGACTGAAGTCGAAAGATAACCAAGCTCCTAGGCGGAGCAAAGAAGACTTAAGAGATTACCTCAAGAGGAAGCAATAGAATGCCAAAGCCGAGGTAACCTCCCCAGATAAGCCGAGGACACCATTCTCGGTGGAATTAGACAGATTTGAGGCACCGAAGCGATTCAGTATGTCGAGGTTTCAAATATACGATGGTAAGTCAAACCCCAACTTCCACATTGGACTATATTTGAATTCAATGGCATTGTATAGTGGGAACGAGCCGTTGCTCTGTAAAGTGTTCCCCTCTTCCTTCGGGGAAATTACATCAGATTGGTTCCACAAACTACCGAAGGGAAGCGTGAAGACTTGGGAAGGCCTGGCCGAGATGTTTGTGGCCAAGTTCGTGACAAACAAGCTGCAGCCATTAAGGGTGGATGCATTGATAGCTCTGAAGATCAGCAAGGATGAAGGCCTTAGGGCCTATGCAAAAAGATACTATGAGGTGTTCAATCGAATACCCGAATGTAATCAAGAGGTGGCGGTCGTATCTTTCAAGAACGGCCTGAAAGACAACTGTCCACAACGAAAGTCTTTGGCAAAGACATTGCCAAAAAGTATGGAAGAGCTCATGGCAAGAATCGAAAAGTATGCCAGAGCCGAAGAAGACATGATATGGGCTAAGGAGATAAAACAAGAAAAAGGAAACGGCTCGCCGAAGCGAGGTAACAATGGATCGAACAAACAAGAAGTAGAATTGAGGGTCACACAAGCAGTAACAACTGTGTTCCGAATCCCGATTTACAAAGTCCTAGATCAAATTCGGAACCAGCCCTATTTCAGAATGCCAGAGAGGACTCCAGGAGAGTTTATGGGAAGAAACATTAGCAGGCATTGTGCCTACCACAACGAAGATGGGCATACAACTCAGGGTTGTAGAGCCCTGAAAATACATTTGGAAGACCTGGTGAGACAAGGACATCTGAGAGACCTTGTCGATGAGACCAGGACAAGGGAAGAACGGGCAAGATTGCCTCAGACACCAGCAGCCCCACCTCCCCCAGCACAGCAGCCGCAGGCAGGAGGACCTCGGATAATCAACGTAATCCACTCAAAGGTCAACGAAAACGAAATCCGATGAGAGACCCAGAAGGTAAAACACCTATAACATGTCTACCAAGTCGGGGACAAAAGACATCGGGCAGAAAAGTGCCAGGGACCAATGATAACCTTTACTGAAGCCGACCTAGAGATGGTCCAGCATCCGCATAATGATGCCTTGGTAGTATCCCTCCAGGTTGGGGAGTGCCAAGTGAAACGCATCCTGATTAACCGAGGAAGCTCTTGTGACATCATATACGTCCGATGTTACAAGGAGCTCGGCCTTCACCCAGATGATATGAAACAATCCAATGGCCCGATGGTTGGGTTCAATGGAACGCCGACATGGCCACTAGGAACAGTAAGCTTGGAGGTGCAGGCTGGCACCAGGAAGATCAAGACAGAATTCACCATCATCGACACACCCTCCCCTTACAACATCATCTTGGGAAGGCCATGGTTGCATGCAATGGGGACAGTTCCCTCAACATTGCATTAACTATTGCGATTCCCAACAGAGCATGGGATAGAGGAAGTCAGAGGCGATCAGCTGCAGGCGAAGAATTGCTCCATGGCAGCAATGAAATCTACCTGCAGCATACGAGAGCCAGAGAAGGTAGAAATTGAAGATGAGGACGTGGATGTCCTAGAAGACGTCGGCAAGGAGCCAGCCGAGAAGAGCGAAAAGGCACTGAAGAAAATCCTCGTCCAGGATGGAGATGAAGAACGCTTCTTTCTTCTCGGTTCGAGCTTAGCCGAAGAAGAGGAAAAAGAGTTGGAAACTTTTTTGAGAGCAAATATTGAGGTGCTTGCTTGGACACCTTACGAAATGCGTGGCATTGACCTCGAGGTCACTTGCCACAAACTGAATGTTGACAGGTTGGCCAAACCTGTAATTCAATGAACCAGAAGATCAACATTGTTGCACGTCGAAGTAGTAGAGGAGGAAGTAGACAGACTGCTGGAGGCCGAGGCCATTAGAGAAGTACACTACCCAACATGGCTATCCAATACAGTGGTGGTAAAGAAAAAGAAAGGTAAGTGGAGGGTCTGTGTAGATTTCACCAGCCTCAACAAAGCCTGTCCCAAAGACAGCTTTCCTCTACCCAAGATTGACCAACTAGTAGATGCCACTTCAGGACATGGAAGAATGAGCTTCCTAGATGCCTACAGGGGGTACCACCAGATAGCTATGTACCCCCCAGACGAAGAGAAGACAGCTTTCATCACCCCAAAAGGCCTGTACTGTTACAGAGTAATTCCTTTCGGGTTGAAAAACGCAGGAGCAACTTACCAAATGCTGGTAACCAAAATGTTCAAACACCTAATCGGCCGAACAGTAGAAGTCTACATCGACGACATGGTCGTTAAGACCAAGGAACCCGAAGGTCATCTCACCGATCTAAAAACAGTCTTTGAAATCTTTAAAACATATCGACTCCGACTCAATGCATCAAAGTGTGCATTTGGAGTTGGATCTGGTAAGTTTTTAGGATACCTGGTGACTAGAAGGGGCATCGAGGCCAGCCCATATCAAATCAAGGCCATCTTAGAGTTGAAGAGCCTGACGTCGGCAAAACAGGTATAGATGCTAACTGGAAGAGCTGCAACCCTGAACAGATTCATCAGTAGAAGCTCAGATAAGTGCAGCCCTTTCTTCAACTTAGTAAAGAAAATCACGGATTTCTTGTGGACAGAAGAATGCGAAGTCGGTTTGGCTGACCTAAAGAAGTACTTGACCACAACTCCAGTTCTTTCAAATCCAGAACCTGGAGAGGAGTTGTTCCTATACTTAGTTGTTTCAGAACATGCAATAAGTGAAGTACTAATCCGAGAAGAAAAAGGGGAGCCAAGGGCTATTTACTATGTAAGCAAAACCCTAGCCGATGTAAAAACGAGGTATCTACCCTTAGAGAAATTGGCACTAGCTTTAGTAATGGCTTCAAAGAAGTTGAACCATTACTTCCAGGCCTATAAAATTGCGGTGCTAACAGAGCACCCCTTGAAGTCCTTACTGTAACAAGGAGACCTGATAGGAAGAATAGCCAGGTGGGCAGTCACCCTAGGCCAGTATGACCTGGAGTACAGGCCAAGGATAACAGTTAAAGGCCAGGTTCTGGCCAACTTCGTAGCTGAGTTCACACCAGAATCCATCGAACATCGGGCTCCGTTGAGCCAGGATGAGCGATGTCCAACCAAGCAAGGAGAAGCACAGCTAAAGGCGAAAGAACAAAGGAAAGAGGACAAACTCAGACCCTGCAGTATTTACATCGGCGACTCCTTTCGACTGTTTGTTGATGAGAGTTCAAACTGACAAGGAGCGAGGACAGGAGTAGTGCTGATATCCCCAGATGGACAGATAGTAGAACAATCCATTCGTTTGGGGTTCAAAGCCTCGAACAACGAAGCAGAATACGAAGCACTCATTGCAGGGCTGAAGCTGGCATCAGCAGTACAAGCAGATGAGGTAATAGTTTTTTGTGATTCACAACTGATAGTTAATTAGACAACAGACGAGTTTGCAGCCCGAGATGAACGAATGTCGGCCTACGCAAAGGAGGTCATCAGGTTGTCAACCCTGTTTTAGAACTGCGGACTACTTCAGGTAAGCCGAGATGATAACAGTCATGCCGATGCGTTGGCCTACCTAGCTAGTGCAGTGCAACCTGGAAAAGCAAGGACCATAATGGTTGATTACTTGTCAGGCCCAAGCATCGAACCACCGACCACAGAGCGCGAAGCAATGTGTGTGGACATGGAACCAAGCTAGATGGATGCAATTGTTGTATTGCTAAAAGAAAGAAAGCTACCAGATGACCGTAAGGAGGCACACAAGATCAGATTGAAGTCGACAAGATTCAGTCTGACAGCAGAAGGACACCTCTATAGAAGATCCTTCACTGGACCCCTTTTAAGGTGCGTACACCCTTTGCAGGTTAAAGATTTTTTATATGAAATCCATGAAGGAATTTGTGGAAGCCACGCTGGGGACAGATCACTCGCCCATAGGGCCATTACCCAGGGGTATTGGTGGCCTTACATGCAAAAAGATGCAGAAGCCTGCGTGAAGAAGTGTGAACAATGCCAAAGGTTTGCTCCTTTGATACACCAGCCAGCTGCTGACCTGAACCCTGTATCCAGTCGTTGGCTATTTGCCCAATGGGGCATGGATCTCGTTGGGCAATTACCCCAAGAACCTGGACAAAGAAAGTACTTGCTGGTAGCAACGGACTATTTCACAAAATGGATAAAAGCTGAACCTCTTGCCAAGATCCGAGATGTGGACGTGAAGAACTTCATTTGGAAAAACATTATTACCAGGTTTGGGATTCCAAGAGCAATTGTTGCAGACAATGGAACTCAATTTGACAGTAAACTAATCAAGAACTTCTGTGTAAAGTTCAAGATCAAGAACTACTTTTCAACCACAAGCTTTCCACAAAGCCATGGACAAGCAGAAGCATCCAACAAAGTAATTTTGGATGGGATAAAGAAGAGGCTGCAGGCAGCAAAAGGCAAGTGGGTAAACGAATTGCCCAATGTACTCTGGGCATATCGGACTACGCCGAGAAGATCAACAGGGGAATCTCCCTTCACCATGGCTTATGGCACAGAAGCAGTCATTCCGCTGGAAATCAGCATCCCAAGAATCAGAACCCAGGGAGTAGAAAACGGGACTAATGATGTACTCTTAGCCCGAGATCTGGATCTTTTAGAAGAAAGAAGAGAGAAAGCTGCAATCCAGCTCGCAACATACCAGCAGCAACTTGCAAAAGCTTATAACAAAAAGGTCAATCCAAGAGAATTTCAGATTGGTGACCTCGTCCTAAGAAAAGTCGTCGGCAACAAAAAGGATCCCAGAGAGGGCAAGCTTGGCCCAAATTGGGAAGGGCCCTACAGAATCATCTCGGTACTGGGTAATGGGGCATATTGGCTTGAAGATAATGAGGGCAAAGAGTTGCCAAGACCTTGGAACACTTGTAATTTGAAATTTTTCTATCATTAGAATTTCTTTGTTCCTTTGCCATTTGCCGAAGTAAATAAATAAAGATTCAGTTCTCTTTTCAAGATACTTGACATTGTCTCTAGAACACATGCATAATGAGAACCCAAGTGGAACTCAGGTTCACATTAGGGGGCAGAGAGAAGAAGAATATGTTTAACACTTGTTGAAATTTGTGGACAATTTACAAGTTAAGTTAAACCAAAATCATTGCTTAACACTTGTTGAAATTTGTGGACAATTTACAAGCTGAAGTTAAGCCGAAGTCATTGTTTAACACTTGTTGAAATTTGTGGACAATTTACAAGTTGAAGTTACACCGAGATTATTAAACACCCTTTGAAATTTGTGGACAATTTGCAAGTTGAAGTTACATCGAGATTATTAAACACTTGTTGAAATTTGTGGACAATTTGCAAGTTGAAGTTAAACCCAGATTATTGTTTAAACACTTGTTGAAATTTGTAGCAATTTACAAGTTGAGTTAAACCAGTATGATGTTCAACACTTGTTAAAAGTTTACAAGTGAAGCCGAGAAGTTTTGTATATTCGAGGTGTGTCACCCCGACAAGATTGCACAAAGAAGGAAGAGTATGTTAAAAACATGCAGAATATTCTAAGTATAGAATCACGCAAAAGCAGTCAAAAGAAGACAAAGGTACAAGCACTCAGTAAAGGAAAGTTGTATTAACATTCAACAAAAAGGAGGCACATCGGCCATATGGAGGGCTTACATTGTTTCAAAAACAAAGAAAAACAAAGTACAAAAGAAAAGACACGAAAACTAAGATTCCTTAGCATCGGCAGTGAGCTGGGTTGGGACCTTGGAAGACTGTTGAGGAATCACCTCGGCCGCCTTCTCCGCTTCAAGCTCAGCGTCAATCTCTTGCAAAGTTTCGTCAAGGCTCTTATCAGCAATGGTGACGTCGGCTGATGCCTTCTCAGGAGTAGCGTCTTCAGGAATCTCATCACTTTCCTCATCTTGAGTCAAGTCTAAGACTTGCTCATTCTGAGGAGGGGACATGACCCCAACAGCATCTTTTGGCTTCCTCACCAAAATCTCCTCCTCAGATTCAGAATCACTGCCAGATTGAGCAAGAGTTGGAGTTGGGGCTGGAGGGAATGGAAGAGGAATGAGGTCGGCATTTCTGAAGGGCAAGTCCTCGGGGACATTAAGCTTATTTAGAAGAGACATCCAACCAAGGGTGAAACCCTTGTTGCATGCCTGCTTCACTTGAATTTCATAAGCCTCCGTGACGTCGGCCATACCTTGAGCATATGCCTTCTCGTCGGCATCCTTGATTTCGGCTTCTTTCATGGCCAAGGCCTCTTGAAACTCTTTTTGGGCCTGCTCCATCTTTTCCTTGGCCTCTCTTTTTTGGGCCTCAGAGACCTTCCTAATGGCCTCGGTAGATTTAGCTTTTTCTTCGGCATCGGTTTGGGCCTTAATGGCGGCCTCGGCCTGGTCTTCCAACTTCTTCATGTTTGACTGTAAGCCTTTATTGGTCTTTTGAAGAGAAGAGAACTCCCTCTTCATCTCAGCCAACTTCTCCCGGTTCTCAAAAGACTGAATTGAGACGGAATGAGCATGCTGAATGGCCTGAAATCGAACAAAACGAAAGTTATTAGAAAATTCCAAAGTATGAAAGAGAAGGAAAAAGTGCCAGATGAAAGACACTTACTTGAACGGAACGCTGAAGCATCAAGGCATAGTTCTCATACTCGCTGAACCCAACGTTTTGCTCCAGACCGCCAGGAAGAAGCAAAGCAGTACTGAGCGCAACGCCGACATTGATATCATCGGCGTTATCGTTTGCCATGACTGGCTTATTTTCCAAAGTAATTTCGAGGCCCAGGGGGCAGCAGGTTTCTTAGACCCCGAGGTCATTGCAGAAGATGACCTCGACTTTTTTGATTTGGGCGATTCGGATGGTTGGGCTTCGGAGCGCCTCTTCCCAACGGAGGATTAAGATTTGTCACTCTCAGCCAACTTAGAGATTGGCAGAGCATCCTCAGACTCAATTTGAGTAACCTTGGCCTTTGGCTGAGCCTTTTTTATTCTTTTCGGCTTCGGTGGAGGCAGGGTTTGTGTTGGTTGTGCATCAACATCGGAAGGGATGCTGGCCAGGAGATCTTTTGCAATTGGCTTAGGGCGACCCATCTCGGCAGTAGAAACTGATCGGCGTCGACGGCGGCGTTGGGATATTGGAATCAAGTATGGAGCCGAAGTTGACGGTTGCTCGGCTGGATCAGAGGACGTCGGGCAAAGCTGACTTGTACGTTGGAATAAAATTGAGAAGCAGAGGCGCCGTTCGTTTATGAACTGGCAGGTCCAAGAGTCTCTTCAAATCCTTGCTGGGAACGAAGGATTGGCGAAAGTTCTTTGGTGGCTTAAGAACAGTTGCAAGAAAAACAAACACTAAGAAATAGGTAAAGTATGAAAGACTTTAAAAAACAAGTAGGTATGAATGCAGGGCTCTTACCATTGCCCTCTACAAATACTGATCGAAGGAGAGGGAAGAGATGGAGGTCTTCATCTGGGGCGAACTCCCAGTTCCCTGAAGTAATGAAATAATCATCCCCAACTCCCTTGTTGGAGTCAGGGAGGTCGGCGACAATTTTGTATTCGGTGGACCTCGGCTTGAGGTAGTAAACGTAGCCGGTATCTTTTTTGAGGCCACACATAGTGTAGTAATACTGGATATCAGCTAATGTGATCCTAGCGTTCTCTTGTTTTGCTAAGGCTATGATACCATTGATGGTTCGATAGGAGTTGATGGAAAGTTGCATTGGGTTCAACTTGTAATAATGAAGTATTTCACGAAAAAGGATGTTGAGTGGGAGCCGACGTCCACACTCAATGAAGGCTACCACAGGGAAGGGCATGGAGTGATCAGTAGGCATAATGGAGTCATCATCCCCAGCCAACCTCAGATGGACATCGGCTGGGATTTCAAACTCTTGTCTAAAGAATTCTAGTTTGGATGGGGTGTTTACTCTATGTTTCCACATGCCCGTGATGTCGGCTTAAATGGAGATATCGGATTTCAGGAAGAAGTATTTTTAGAAGGTTTAAAGGACCGCGGCTAAAAGCCTAAAAGTACACTTTGATAAAGGTTTGTATGGATCTAGAGGAAGTTCGTTTCAGTTTTTTCCTAAATTATGGGTTCTACAGACAAATCCCAAAACCTAAGTCTATGAAATTAAAGACTGAAGGCACAAATCTGGAAAAGACACAAAAAATAGAAACAAGAACGAGTTTCAAAATCAAGAACAAAGATGGTCTATCAAAGAGCATAAAGAATACAAGAAGTATAGGGCCAAGAACAGTGGCAAAAATACCGGGAAGTGGTGAAGCAGTGCGTGTGTTCAAGATATGGGCAAGGGCAAAATCGTGGACAAAACATATTCAGATGTATGATTCACAAGATCGAATGTTTAAGCAAAGCAGTAATGGCAACAAGTTAAAGAAAAAAATTAAGAAACTGAAATAAGAAGGAATAGTGTATTACCAGAGGAAGAACGAAGCCGGTGATAAATGTTGCCGAGGTCAGACGACGGTGGCGGACCGGAGAATCAGCACGAACCTAGTCGAAGAAAGCAAACGCCGGTGGCTGCAGAACTTTGGAAGCTTGAGCAATGGAGGATTTCAAAGGGTAAAGCAAGAACGAGAGAGAAAAAGCAAAGGAATCGATGTAAAAGTGAAGAACACGAAAGAAGAAGGAAACAAGTTTTGTTAAAAACTTGAAACGGCGGCAAAAGAGGGCAATTAATGCGCCTGGGACAACGTGAGCGTCAGATGGCGCACGTATGTGCGAGACGATTATGAAGCACATGCCAAGTACAGTCCAATAAGAAAGGGACACGTTGCTGAAACGATTGAATTATGGTGTATGACAGCTCATACGCGTGAAAGGGTTCTTGAAGTTCTTGTTCTTTAATAAAGACATATCGGCCAACATAATGATCTTGACTAAGATACTGTAAACCAACGTACTGGAAGGACGGAATGATATAGGTTCCATCACCTCAGAATACCGAGGTAATAGAACCTAGGGGGCAGTTGTGGGGATATATTTTTGAGTACCAACACGTGGCGAGGTGACGCCGACGTGTCATCCGAGGTGCCACGTGTCCTGGTCGATATGCCAAGGTCATCTCGGTTAGGCCGAGGTTATCTCCGAAGATATCGGAATCTGAGATAAGCGGATAAGGATAAGGGACAAGAGTCCTAGAATAAAGAAGAGACTTAGCCAAGATAAGGATAAAGCTCTTAGGGAGTTTATCTTTATCTCTTGAGGAGTCCAAAGTAAGTACTGAACAGGAATCCATAGAAGTTAGGCTTCTAGTGGGACAAGGATTGAGTTAATTATAAAAGAGAGGCACCCCCATGGGTTTAAGGTACGCAATTTATATTATGTCTAGTGAGTTAAGCACTATTGATTATCTTTAAGAGATATACTGACTTGATCGTCGGAGTGCCCCGGGTGGACGAACCACCACCAAATTCTCATCTTTTTGTGCAGGTTATTAGGCTTAATCTATTATGCTGGTGCTCTCGTCTGTTGTTCGCCCATGGTTCGTAATCTGGCCCAAAAAGCACATTAGAGGCCTTTATGTCGCGATGTATGATTCGGTGCTTGCAACATTTATGAAGATAATGCAAACCCCTTAGTGCAATTTTATATCTATCTGGCCACTTGAGTAACTTGTCTGCTTTTCCTGTGAAAAACAAAAATTGTGCGAGTCTTTTGGTATCACATAGAGCGGTGTGGTTCGGGGTGTGGGGTGTGGGGGTGGTGGGTGGGTGGGGTGAGTGTCCCTAGTCGATGGTGCGTGTATGTGTCGCCGTGAGGTGCTCGTAGTTTGTGTGTGTGTGTTGTGTGGGTGTGTGGTGGTTTGTTTTTTTTTGTTTGGGGGAGGGGGACGGAGGAGGAGGTTTTCACTTACCATGCAATGCAGATGCTAAAGTTCCATTGGGAGACAAGTTGAAGATGAGATGGAGTCCATTTTCAATGCAGCAGCCAACTAAGATTGCAGTATTGGGATGGTTGACATGTCCTATTATCCCCAACTCTAGAAGGAACTCTTTTTCCTTGTTTTCATCTGTGTTGTCCTTTGCCAACCTCTTAACTGCTATGGTACGTCCATCATCAAGATCTCCACGATACACCTCTGAGTATCCTCCTCTCCCCACCATATTATCTGCAATGATGCAAGCAATCATATGAATTTTTGAAATTTTGTTAATCACCCTTTAAAATTTTTATTACGAACAAAGAAAAAAAGTGATTGGTAATGAAGCATTCTAATGACAAAAGTTGCATAGTATTCATACCCGGGTGGAAAGGTTTTGTGGCTTTCGCAATCTCTTTGTAGCTAAAGCATCTTAGCAAAGGTTGCTGCTTTTCGTTGTCAGATAAGACGTCATTTCTATTTCTTTTTCTTGCATTGAAATCAAATGATGATCGTAGGAAAGAGGAAATACGCTTAAGAGGTGATGGTGGCTTTGGAAAATTGGATTCCCCTTTTAACTCGAGACAGAGGAGGGGAGTCAGTTATGCTTGAATCCCCAAAACTAGAGCTTTCTTCTCCAGTGCTATTTGATTCTCCTTTACATACATCTAGCACTGTTCTTCGTGAAAACATTTTTTCTCTCTTTGTTTTTGTGACTGAGGACTTGTCCATACGATCATTTTTGTTTGGCCACTTTGAACTCATTTGACAATGCTCTGCTACATTAAAACTGATTATTAGAGCACATCCGATTTAAAATAAAAAAAATTCATCGAAATTTCAAGTTTTTGAAATGAACTAACCTTCAATGTGCAGAGTATTTAAATCTGAATTTTGTTGTGGTATGACACATTTCCCAACTGAGACCACTGAACAGCCTTCCAGGGCATGCTCAAAACAGTAACTTGTGATTTCGCATGAAATTCTAATGGCAAAACACAAATAAACTATTTAAAACATATTCTATTAAACCAAAGTATATGAATTGAACTCGATCAAAACCTATACCAGTTCGTTCTGTTCCTTGAGTGACCAACAACAAGAAAATCTGCATTTACACGTTTCGCTTCCTCAATTAGACCTCTTGCAACACTAGGGTTGAACTCAACTCTAGCCTCCAGATTCACCTGAAATTTGGAGGCCCTTAAGCATGTATATGAAATTGCCAATTTTAGAGCACTTAGTATTTACTTGCACATAAATATTACAGAAATGATATATAACTTTAACGACTTTATAGTCTGAAACTGAAAGAGGATAGATATTATATACCTGCTTAGAGTGACATTGTGTCAAATTCAGCCATCGCAGATATGACGTATGCTTTTGTATGACCAGCATGTGTTTGAAATTTTGCAACTGACTCGCGTTTCTTCCTATGATGCTCTACTGTTCTACCAAATAAACACGTGAGACTGTGTCGGCTAAAGAAACTTGCACTAATAAATTGCAATATCTCAATTCATACAAACTACAATATAGTATTTGTAGTTAGCATTTTACTGTTCACTTGCTTATCGCTTGATTTGTTTACGAAATATATACAAGTTGTAAACATATGATGCACGTTACAACCTATTAAAAAAATATATTATATTTTTAACGTGAAAAGGGATCTTCTTCTTTTTCAAAAGGTAAATAACTACTTGTCTGATATTTTATATCTTATGCTATTGATTTACATGGGCAAAGTTAAAGGACTTCATTATTTGAGACTGTAAAAGTTGTAAATTAAAAATTAAAATATCAATAATGGTGATTTAAAGCATTACAAAAAAATGTATTATATTCTAAAGAAAAATTTGATTCAAGAATACGATGATCTACTGAAATGCTACATCTTTGGTTAAACTTATTTTTATCTCCACTTTGCGTTTTACATGTATTAAGTATTGATGCAAGTATACCTTGCATTCTAGAACCTTGCTTATGTAATGATTAATTATAGATTGTTTAATTTTTTATTCTTGCAATATAATTATGGTTTTTATAATTATTGTATTGTCTACCTTTTTTTTTTTTTTACTTAAATAAAATTTACGATACACAAAACAATACAATGCAATTGGAGTTGGAATATCCATAAAGAAACTTAGATAATGTCAAACATTACTGTCAAATAACTCTCACACGAAACATCTATTTCCATAAAAGAGAAAAACAAAATGAGAGAAAGGATATAATTTGACCCAAAATGGTCTTAATTAAAATGATGAATGAAATGACAAATTAAGATTAGGTAGAAGAGAAGATACTAACCAAGAATGTGTAAGGCAACCATAGTGTCATTTGGATGAGCTACAATCCTGATAGCCCATGCCACAAGCTCTTTGCTAGCATCTGGGTTTAAAGATATGCCCATCAGTATTTTAGCAGGAGGAGCTGAAACACTCATTTCTGCTTCTATATGATTCTGCTGGAAGAATCAAGATTAATTAGTAGAATTTGACGACCTAAAACATAAAAAATAAATAAAAAAAAATACACAAAATGGGTTGTTTCCTTATTCTGATCCTACTCAGCAGTGGAAGAATAGAAACTCTAGCTTAAAATCAATATGTATTATACGAGCAACAACATGATTAAAGGTCCAGTGCGGAACTGAGGCCACCTTGGTTCACATTCATATATTCTTGTTTAAGAAGCACAAGCGCATCTATGCAAATAATGTTAAGAACAATAACAAATTTACCAACAAATATACCAATTAGACAAAAATGATATATGGGTTTCACATCAAATGGTGGAACCCACATAAATGTATCGTATCTTAGTTGATATGCTTGTTGGCATATTATGAAAGGGAAAGGAAGGCTTTTCTTGTTGCAAGTGAATTACTGATTAGTTTCTCTCTCTCTCTCTTTTGAGAGTTCTGTGCTTTTAGAAAGCAATTAATGTTATGGTTGGGGTGCTTTGGGCACTACAGGAAATTCGTTTTTTAGCGGCGTTTTCAAAACGCCGCGAAAATTCTGAAAAATGCCGTAATATCTTATAGTGACGTGTAAAATTTTCGCCGCTGACAGGGCCGCCTCAATAGCTACCCAACGTTTAAAAAACGTCGCTAAAAATATTATACGGCGTTTCTTAAAACGCCGCAAAATCTTTGACGACCGTCTCACCCTCTGTCCCAAATTAACGTGTGACGTTACAATGACGTCATTTAGTGGCGCTTTTTGAAAAAACGCCACTGTTTTTTTATTTTTTTAATTTTTTAATTTGTGGTGACAATGACGTCATTTTGTGCCGTTTTAAACGCCACGTTTTTTTTCTTTTTTTTTGGGGGGGGGGGTAATTATAAATTAGTGCAGTTGCAAGTATACCTAGAATGAATATGTTCACATTTTATTTTCTGTCATTTTTTCCAAGTGTGTAGCATTGTAAAACCTGCAAATCAAGTAATGTTCTACATTTTAAAACCAGCAATTCATCAATCTCTTGATCTCTATGGGTTGTTCAGCCCTTATTCAACATCAGTAATTATACCCAACAACAAAGTATATCTGGATCTCTGCCCCATAACAACACAGTATCATTGACTCTATTATCCAAAACATGTAGTTCATTTCTAGCTAATTACAAAGTAACTTGAAAAACAAAACAGCTGTGATTTACAAAAAAATGAAAAAAAAGTATCATCTGTGTTTCCTAAATCGCTCCGGACTTAGGGAGCAATCAAATCATATCTTTGGTAAGAGCAGCAATTTTCAGATTTTGCGTCTCCCAATTCTGTTGTGCACTGTGCACTATATTCGTCACTTGCTATTAAGCCGAAAGCAACGACCAGCAAAAACATTTCTGCAAAATCTGATGTTTTGTAGCACAATGCTATTGTTTATCAACCTCTTGTAGTCTGAAAACTCCAAGTTAATTGCATTTCTCACCAATTATATTGAAAATATCAGCGACAAAAGCACTCTCCACAAAGCATCTCTCACCATTCCACCTAAGGGAAAGCAAATAAATGCAGCAAAATATCAGGTGAACACCTTCCCAATGCTGAATATTTTAATATAAATTGATGATGATCTAAATCCATATGCAATAGCCAAGTCAATCAAAGACTTAAAATGTTTATGACCATGCACATCATAGAACTCAGCTAACTAGACTGAACGTGAAGCCAATCAACAAATAACATTACCAAAGAAATGCAAAACATCAAAAGAAAAAAGAACATTAACAAAGAAATCTAATGGAGTAATTCAATTGAATAAAATAATTCATACCAGCAGTAGTGTCATGTGTTGAACCAGTACTCGATGATGTACTAGGCAAGCTACCTGGAGGATACCATGACATGAAGCAAGGGTGATAGAAAAAAATCACCTGATTCATTCTACTTCATAGATAACTTGTTGGTGACATTTTCAATCTATATCCAGTATGAAATGCTTAATAGATAGTATTTTACCCATATAAATTAACATGTAGCTCCTACAGTGCAGATATACAACCAATGCCCTCACCCATGACCAAATACAAATGTCCAAGATAGTAAAAAAAAAAATAGAAATTCAAAGTTTACGTAGAAACAACATTAAGGAAAGGAAAACCACCAGAATTGAATTTTATTTTATTTATAAATAAAAAATAACTAGAAACCAAGCTATAGACCTTACCTTCATCAGCCACCACCTCTACATGATTTTCATTGTCAATTACTTGAAATGATATGTTTCCCAGCCACAACACTACAGCAAGCATTTCAAACGCATTGTCTTGGTCTTCTTTGCAAAGTCGAACAGTATCTAAGGCTTCCTGTCAAAGTAGAAAAAAATAAATTAAATTAAAAATAATTAGGACGCAGAAAGAACAGAGAGAAAATTTCACTGTTTAGTGAAGTCTAATTACCATAAGCATTTGAAATTACCTAGCATCATCAACATCATCAATTGCCAAGCAGCCACTCTAACTTAGATAATGGAACTCAACAACTGATTTTAGATTCAGTCTATTTGTAAAGAAATATATGACACGAAGTCAGAGACCATAAATTTTCTTAGGTTGTAATTATATAGCTGATATAGAGAACCACATCATATATCTCATCAGAAATGTCTCTAGCTTCTTAACAACAAAATATAATTTTCTACATCATGTTATTGGAAACCCAGAATGGATCTCAGATTCTATAACTTCAACAACTGTTTCTAGATTCACTGAACTTCCATGAATGAAATAATGATAGGATACAAACAACCTTTGAGGCCAGACGGAGCACCAGCACAAAGTTGGTAAAAGATATGGTATCACCTTTCTCCATGAGCGAGCTGAACCACTCTTGACTGCTCAAAGAAAACATCATATACTTTTATCAGGCATGTGTTATTTATATAAACAAAATAAATAAATACATACGAGTTTACAGTGGAATCAACATACCTTTTCAAGCAGAACTATCCATGATTATTGAAGGAGTTGATGTTTTACAGCACATATGCAATCAAAAAATAAATCAAGCTAGTAAACACAATTGAAACGGGATCACAAGAAAATGAGTCTTTAGCAACTTTCTGATGTAAACATGCTTACAAGTCTGGATTTGAGCGCCACATATTTTCCCAATTGCACTAAAATGAATCTCAATCAACTTCCCCTGCACCACATCAAGAAGAGTTTATCTGTATATCTTTTGAAGTAACTCATTTAAGTATTGCACAATGATCAACTCATTCAAGTAGTGTTCGTAAAGAATCTTTAAGCTAAAATGCATAACAAAAATAGGAGTGCATTATGTTTGGAAGATGAGAGGACGAGGTGCGAGAGGGAGAGAGAGAGAAAGGCTCACAAATCGGCTAGAATTGTCATTCCTGGATGTTTTTGCATTCCCAAATGCTTCTAGAATGTAGCTTGTCTGAAGGATTTCGCTTTCTACCCCACCACTGCCACCAAGAGCAGCCAAGTATTGCATTGCAATTTTTGCTGTTTCTGTTTTCCCAGCTCCACTTTCCCCACTACAAGATAGATACAACTGATTTCTTAGGTATAACTTAAATCTCATGGTGTAAGAAAATTAAGCCTATGGAAAACTGCCACAAAAGGAAGAGAAGGGAAGCATAAAAAAAGCATCAACATACAGAGCTTTCACTTCATGGACACACACACACAAAAAGACAGTTCAACTAACCTTATGATGATGGATTGATTCACTTCATCTGCACGATCCATGATAAGAGTAGAGTAAGCAAAACAAATTCTTTAGTAGCAAAGTATAAACAAATTCAATACTATCTATATTTTTCTGCAGACAGTGTACATTCACAAACTGGAAACATGATAAACAGCTAGAACAATACCCGGACACCAAGCAACACCATTAGCTGAGAAATGAGCTCAGGGTGACCTGGCCATGCTGCTCCAGTTACCAGATTCGACTTATTGGATCAGGTTCTAACCATGTTGCCCTACCTAAGACCACGTTGAGTTTCACTGCAGGGTATGCAGTACATTTCTTGCCCTGCAAAAGAGTCCATCGCTAAATCAGAACACAGTAATAGCACATCAACAAACTTCCATTTTCTCAACAAAAGAAAAAAACACACACACACAGCAACTAATGTGCGGACCATAACTAACATTTCAATGGCAAAGAATTGATACTTTATGACATTGTTGGCATAGCATTTACATTTTTTCTGATGTATGATTGAGGAAAAGTTTGGGTGCCAATATTATATTCTGGACTAAATATCTATCATTTTCATGTTACTTATAGGGAGAGATTCACAATCGAGCTTGAGAACAAAAGCATGTCCTCATCAGCACAGAGGAAGATGGCGTGAATATTGAATTGTCAAAAAAAACCCAAGGTAGGCTCAAATTGCAAAGTTTTGATGCAAAACATCATAACTAAATTATAGAACACTATCTACAAACTGCCCTTGAACACTATCTCCTGTTACCGCAAATCTCAAAGACGGCCAACTAGCCATTGTATAAACTTAAATTTGGGTAAACCACTAAAATCCCCCCCAACCCATTTCCTTTACTCAAATATCTATCCAATCAAAACTTGACAGGTGCTTTTACCCAAATTTGCCAAATTCTCCTTTACTCCCAACTCCTAGCATCCGCTCAAAACTTGACTCTTGGCAGTTTTGCTCTATTTTTATTTTTTATTTTTTAGATGGGGAATTTTACTCAAATTTTAGTTTATCCATTGGAGTGCTTCATATCAAATGAAGTTTTTCATTTAAACTTCTACTCTAATTTCTACTCAATTAGAGTACAAGTATAAGCAAGGGTTGGATGATAATCAATTTAAAAAAACTAATCAAGAAATTTAAAAAAAATCACAAAATAGAATTAATGAAGCAATAATTGAAAGTGTAATTACTATGTATAGCGACCCCGGTCTTTTCCCTTTAGATTATTGTATCCGGACTTAGGCTCCGTGGATCCTGTCATTATATATTGGTTGTTGTTGGCCTTTAATGTCTTGGTTTTTGTGTTTTGGGATGTGTTGGGCAGGTTTGTTATAGGTTGGTTGAGTTTAGAAGTCAAAACTAGTTGCCCAGTTTTTGACCTGTACGCTCGAGCGGGGGTTTTCGCACTCGAGCGAGAATTTCACCCATCCAGTATTTCCTGTGCAGTGTTGGACGCTCGAGCGTGGGATTGTCCGCTCGAGCGGGGTTGTGTGAGTTACGCTCGAGCGGGGAGTTGGAAGCTCGAGCGGAGACCTGGTTCTGTAAAACTTCTGGGAGTGTGCATTCGACGCTCGAGCGGGAGTTTGGCCGCTCGAGCGGGAGTCTGTGAGTGGCGCTCGAGCGGGGGTTTACACGCTCGAGCGGAACGACTGGTATATAAATCCGAGATCCGACTTTCTGGATCATTTTTCATCCCCCTTTTGATCTGAAAAACCTTAGAACCGACTTTTCTCTTTCTCTACTCACCTTCTCTCTTAGGTTTGATCTACTTAGAGTGAGTTTCTACCTTAGATCCTTTATTTAAAAGATAGAGTGAGTCAAGGGCTTCCATCTAATCTGAACTTTTGGAGATTTGGAGCACATTGGAAGTTGGGTATTCATCTTTGTCTTCTCCATTCGGGTTATTTTCTTCGAGCTAGGGATTTCCTACTCCATTCTATAAGTTTTGTTCTAAGTTTTGGTATTTTGATATGTTGGGGATACTTTGGTACTTTTGGCAAAAACCCTAGTTGTATTAATTAATTAATTTGTATAATCAATTCATGGAATTAGGAAAATATGGTTAAATTCATGGAATTTGGGAATTCATTGATTAAATGGCGTAGTTGGTTAATTTAAATCCCTCGTCTATTGAATTGTTGGTATATTTATTTCTAAGTCTAGAAATAACTGTTTTGGGCTATTGGTGGAGGATAGTCGTGTTTGTTGTAGACACTGCATGTGGATTAGGGATAACTGAAACTAATCATTGATTAAGTCATCAATTTTGACTGCTGAAAACTGAAACTAATCACATTGGTTAAGTCATTGATTTAGACTGTTGAATTAATACAGAAAATACATGTATTGATTGTGTGTTGTATATGACGAGTGTTTAATACATTGTATATGCATTTTTGTTTGGGAGGAGATAGGAGATGGACTCCATTAGCATCACTTTTATGTGTGCTTATCTATATTGAAGTGTTTTATTGATACAACACTAAAATGTGTATCAAGCTGGAAGTATGAAGTGTTTTGATTTGAGCCCGAGTCTCATCTATTTGTTGACACTGGATGAATGTGAATATATTATGTATGGTTCACTGTTGTAAGATTGGCCAGGTTCTGAGCCATATTGATAATGTTGGAAAGTAAAACATGTCCTAGGCATTAGTGTCATGAAACTGTATAATGATGTAATCGATCTTGGTTAACCATCTATTGAATGCTATTACTTTATTCAATGCTTATATTTGGTTTAGTATATTTCCACTGGGCTGTGGCTCACCCTTTATGGGAACATCATTTTCAGGTCCAGGTGATAAGCTACCTCCCAGGACTTAGCTTGGAAAGATTTGGATTTTGAAGACTATCTTTAGTTGTTTGTTTTTATTTGATAAATGATCAAGCCTAGGGCTTTATTTGTATTTGAGTTAGAACTCATATTTTGTATCCAAGTGTTGGCTTGGAAAGATGTAAGCCCATAGGGCATTTAATTTGATGTTACACTATGGATGATAAGTTCAGCACAAAATAGAATTTTCTTGCTATAAATTTTGGATCAATGAAATATGCTAAACAAAATTTCATATTAAAGCAACAAAAATGTTAATAATCTACCTTGAGAGCACTAGCAGCAGACAAAATCTACTGTCCATAGCAGATTGATGCTACTGGCTTTCCAACCTCCATGAATTCCTTCATTAATTTAATAACTGACTCATTCAATGCTAGGTATTCTGGAGCTCTGCCTCCCGGGATCACAAGAGCATCATAGCTTGAAGCATTTAAACCTTCAAAACTAGCTGTTAGCGTAAAGTTATGACCTGGTTCAACGATCTGATCTGATTTAATCTTAAAATGAAAAAATTAGAGAGTTAATCAGCAGATTTGACAATGAGAAAGTAGACCAACAGAGATCGATCTGGTTCAAACTCGAACATCGATTAAGAAAATGAAAATTATACCTAAGATAAGAGCAACAGAGATCGATCTGGTTCGAGAATGATATCGATTTTGGATCTGCGATTTGATGAAGAACAGATCGAGTTTGAGTTCAAGTTCGATGAAGAGACTAATCAAAGCTCTCCAGCGACAGATCGATGAAGAGCAACAGAGATCGAGAGTTCGACAAATATACAATGCAAAATCTGCAATCGAGCAAGCGAGCGAGAGAGAGAGAGAGAGTGTGTGTGTGTGTCTTTGATCTGGTTCGATGAATATTAGTCGAGGGCTTTGGAAGAGAGAGAGAAAGAGAGAGGGAGAGAGACCAAGCTACGGAAGAGACACAGAGAAAGTGAGAAACGGAGTATGGATGGTGTCAACATATACACCCAATACGACGCCGTTCAACTGAGCTCTAAGACAACGTTAAAACGTTGTCTTTCATCAATCTATAATGGCGTTTCCAAAAACGCCATAAAAAGAAACGTTGCAGTAGGCCACTGTAGTGGGGTGTAAGCAAAGGTGGTGAATGTGTATTTGGTTTGTCTTGTAGACTAAGCCAAAGCAGAGGCTCCATTTGTCTGCTTATTATAAAAGGTAATTCATGTTGTTTGGGCTTGGTTGGAGGGGCTATTTGCTACTTAAAAAGTGTCCCATCCTTTTAATCATTGAATGAAACGTTGATAAGACAATTTTGCAATGTTGGGATGAGAGAGAGAGAAGAGTGAGACAGAATTTCTCCATATAGTAATTGCTTGATCACATAGTCACATTAACCATCCATACAAGCATGGAAAATTTTATCTTATGGACGGTGCAAATTACTTATGGGTCAAGTGGTCACTACAGGAAATCGTACTTTTACAGACTAAAAATTTAGTCGGCAAAAGCCCATTTTTAGTCGGCAAAAATTATCCGCGACTAATTTTTTTGGTCGCCACTTTGGTTGCCAATTGAGGGTCAGGAAAAGTAATTAGTGATTAAAAAATTTTTTAGTCGGGAAAAAGTTATGTTTGCCAACTAAATTTTTGGTCGCTGAATGTTACATTGCCGCAACGAAACCATTTTGTTGCTAAAACACTTTAGTCGCCAAATGTAATGTTTTCCCGACCAAATATGTTGCCAATTGTCACATTCCCCAACCAAAAAGTGTTAGTTGCCAAAAGTAATGTTTGCGTGACTAAAACTTTACTTGGCAATAGACCTATTCACGACCAAACACTTTGGTTGCCAAGATTAATAATTTTACCGACTAATTACTTGGTCGCCAAAACAGGAAAAACCAAACCAAATTTTGGTCGCCAATTCAATTCTTTTTGTTTATGAATATAGAAATAAAATATAAAAAGAATTTCATTTGACTTGTATGATATATAATAATCCATCTAAACCATTCAATATAACCTGTAATTTGCAAGAATCATATACCATAGAAAAAAGAAAAAAGAAGAAAAAGTTAACCAAAGATAAAAACATATACCTTAGGATCTTCCTTAATTTTGTGAACATGAAATGACAATTTCCTGAAAAATAAAAAACCATGTTTGCAATACATTGTCTTCTTGAGGGTACAATAATTTTTCCCCCATGGGCAATGACGGCAGAGTTCCGAGAGGAACACATGTCAAAGAGAACAGAAATTGAGAAGAGAAATATTTGAAAACTCAAATCATCATGGTTAAATTCTTCAAATTCTGGTGAGCGTGATCATCAGGTGGCAATCTTGGTCTAACACATTGGTTAAAAATACTAGAATGTTTACGAGTAAATTTTGATACAATATTTGCATAGTTACTTCACAAAATATTTCTAAGCAGATTTCCACAAAAAATGCCATCGATGTTCCTTCTGCCCTTTTGTCTTTATTAGCTTTCTTGGAGAAAAGTAGCGCTAACAGACATTTTAAATGTAGGTTGGTTGTCTTTCTCTGGATATAAAATAATTTCCCAAGATGCTCAAGACAATAACCAGTGCAACATGTTCTTACATTGATATGAGGAAACAGAGGTTCAAGAAAATAAAAAGAACATAATGCAAAAGGTACCGTGCCACTTGCCTTTTAAATTGTATAAGAACCCATTGGAAGCAAAAGAAATAATTCAAGCAATCATTCTGCGTCAAATAATTGTGTAATGGACTGTCTAACAACTTGACCAGCTGCCACAGAAACAATGAAATACATTAGAAACATGAAACTACGATAAAATATAGAAGATGACAGATCCAACTTCTCAACACACTTCAAAAAGAACAAAAAGAAATTTACAGGAGACAACTACAAACTAGCTGGAAAATTATGATTAGAAATGCATATCTACCACCACTGCTTGTTTACTGACAAAACAATGGTTAAGAGCCATATGTATGGTAATCAATCAAGAAATAAATCCCATAATAATACAAATAAAAAAGCATCTCAAAAAATAATAGCAAGCACGTGCAGTACAACATGAAATATCTTGTGGCTATGCCATACCTGTTTGATTTTGAGTTGTCTATTCACAAACAGATTATGCTTCCTCATAAAAGGTGACCAAATTTCAAAGTTATAACAAAGGAATATAAAATGGCTATACTACACACAAGAATATATTATCTCGAACCATCCCCAGATTGATAAAGCAAATAACAAAGAGAAATGTGTAGAAATATCGGGGTTTCAGCAAAAAAAAATCATGAACATTGCTCCAAATAAAAGGTGTCACAACTTCTTACTACAAGGCTGAACTCAGGTGCCCTTATATAAATATTATCACTTGTATTTTTTTTCCTATCTCAATTACTAGAATCTAGCATTTCTTATGAACTCCCTTCACCACAACTAACCATTAAACCTTTTCTGATGTGTTTCTAGTATTAATTGACCTTTATTAAAACTTAGAGAAAATCTAGCAATATTGTGCTACCATCATTTAACAAACCCCATGAGAAAACAATGATTTGTCAAAAACCCAAGTGAAAAAATAAAGGTCAATGATAATATAAAAGTTAGAGAAAAACAAGGCCATTAATGTTTCATAAAAGCAATACCAATTCCTTGCCAAGCAATACCAATTAAGTGAGATCACAAGTGACAAAATAGGTATCCAGCAAGGAGGGTGGGGGGACAGAATAGGTGAAATACACTAGTGTATGATGATGCAACTTCCTGTTTAAGAACAATCTTAATATCTTAGCGTGCAGTACTTCTCTGAATTTGATCTTTTTAGCACATAATGTCACTACCTCCTAAACATTACAATTAGCCAAGATAGGGCTATGCTTGTATTGAAAGAGCTAATTCAACAAGCACAAGCTTAATCATATGTTCAATCATCAAAATTAACTAAAAAATTGATATAACAAAATGCAAACACACAGAAAAATGTAAATAACATAATACAAAATGACACAACAACAATCTAACATAGCAGCTTCAAAAGGACAACGTATTCAGCACTTCCAAAGGTAAGCACAAACAAAACAAAAGGATACCCCAAAATCCTTTTATGAGACCTTGCCACAAACACCTCCACTACATAATTGGAAACTTGTAGCCCTAAGAGCCAAAACTGTAGCAAAACAAAAACCATGATACATGGATCATGAAGCAAACAGATGGAGATAGGATTATATTCGAAGACGAAGATTCCATTGAAATGAATGGAAGTTATTGATGAAAACAAAACAAGAGAATTGAAAACGAAATTGAAAGAAATCTAAATCTAAATCTAAATCTAAATCTAATTCAAAATTAGCTACTTAGAAATTGAAAACAAAGAGAAAAGGAACAATATCAACATATAGAAAACAACATCAACAATCTTGAATTGATCATATTATCTAAAATTAGAAACTTTAAGAACAAAATCAAAGAAATTAGTTAATAGTTTAAAGATGAATACAAAAATTAACCACAGCATACATATAAAAATGAAATTAACCCTATTGAAAAATGTAAGGGGGTGGGAGGTATCACCTTCTCTGAAACTACTCTTGAATCTACGAGGGATGTTGCGGAGGTACCTCATACGACCTGTCCCAGTCGTCTTCCTTCGGATCGCCTTCACACTCCAGTGATCTGAAAATATGCCCACATCAGATAATACAACCAACCAGTATATATATATATATATAGAGAGAGAGAGAGAGAGAGAGAAAGGGCTTACATGTCCTCTTACGGGCAGCAGGGAAAGCACAAGCAGAGCATCGGCTCTTTTGGAGATGAAAGCTGCGCGGCCACACCTCACACAGAGGGTGTGGGTCGTGTTCCTTCTCTTACCAAAACTCCATGTTCTCTTCCCCTGTTTCCATTCATCCACTTCTATAAGCCCTTACACGTATATTTGTATGTATAGAGATATATATATATATATATATAAAGAGAGAGAGAGAGAGAGGTTACCATTGTTGAGCAGCTGCAAGAAACCCTAGACCTGTGAGAGCTATTTTGGAGAAGAAGATAAATATATATGGTGAATGAGGTGAATGTATGTGAGTTGAGAGCTTTAGTGTTGACTAAGTTGAATCTTGCTGAGCGTCCAGACGGGCTTCAGCCCAGTTTCACTGAAAATGTGGTGAAGGGAAATGGGGAAACAGAGAAACAGAGAACGAGAGTGACAAAGATAAAGAGAAGAAGAGAAATGGATAGAGAAATGGGAAAACGTCAATGTTGAAGTAAAGCGATACGAGCGGCAGTGGCGATGGAATGATGCGCCACGGTGGAAGATTGAGGGTGAGCGATGGTGGAAGACCGACGGTGATTGTGAACGGCGAATCAATGATGGTGAGTCTGTGAGAGAGAGAGAGAGAGAGAGAGAGAGAGAGAGAGAGAGAGAGAGAGAACTGATAGAAAAATATGAAAACAATAAAATAAAATAAATCATAATTACTAATTGAGCGGGTAATGTGAGAGTATTCCCACCCAAAAAAAAAAAAAAAACCTAATTTGTCATAAATTAAAAAAAGTTAAAAAGTTAAAAGTCACTATTCTATTTAAGTTACATTATCTTATTTAAGTTACATCACCTCTCTATCACATCAGTTCAAACCCAACTCATACCCAACCAACATTTCATAAAAAGTCAAAAAGTACACTTATTTAGAACATCCTAATCAACCCCGGTGTGTTTTGAAATTGTTTAATTTTATCGCCGACTAACTGTTTTTTGGTCACTAAAAACAAGTATTTGCCAACCACATTTTTGGTCGGCAAAGATCAAAAGTAAAAAAAAATTATTAATATTTGGTGACTAAAATTTTTTAGTAAGCAAAAATTGGTATATAAGAATTTATTAATTCATAGGAAAATTTATTAATTTATACGACTAAACTATTTTGTAGCTAAATCTTAAGTAACAGTGACTAAAATGTTAGCTGCCAAAGGTACCAATTTGGTGAATAAATTTTTTTTTTTTTTGGTCGGGCAAAATGAGTATATGATGACTAATTTTTTTTTTTTTTTATCTGCGATCAAAATAGTTCAATAACAATTAAAACGACATAGTTTTATTATTTGTGACGAAAATATTTTAGTCTCCAAAAATTTTTTCATTCCCAATTTTTTTTTTTTTTTTTTTGGTCCTCCCTCTTCCACTTTTGCTGACCAAATTTCAATTTTGATCGCAAAAAATTATATTTTAACAACTAAAAAATATTAGTCGACAAAGCTCCAAACCATTGGCTACCAAATTTTTATTTAGTTGCCAAATAAAAACTTTTTGCGACCAAATAAAAGTTTGTCGGCAAAATTGGTCGGAAAAAATGTAAATTCCTGTACTGGTGGCACTTATATCCTATTAGGGATTTTAGGATTTTTTTTTGGTTTGAAAAAAAAAATTATTACAAAAAAAATCGGAGATCAATTATAGTTGTCCCGTAAAGTCCATAATAAAAAGTGTACAAAAATAAATAAATAATGACAACAGAAAAGTTTTAAAGATTTACTTTTCAAGAACAAAACTTTCGTTTTAAAAAGCATAATAATTCAATACTAAAATGTCTAATTTCATTGCTAAAAACATAAAAGTAACACTTTTGATAATTAAGATATTTCGTACAGAAAAAGTGATTGTTCTTAAATTTTTGTCAATAAACCATAATTTGTTAAGTTTAGTTGCAACGATTAACCCATTACTCACATATATAAGAAATTATTTACAAGCATGAAAAATATTATATCAAAACAATCCTGGTTCAACATTATAAAAGTCTAACAACCAACTGAACAAATTGCGTTCACAATGAGAATGAAATAAAGAACACAACAGATAGCTCAACAACTAACTAAAAAAGTCAAAAAGTCTAGCAACCAACTGAACAAATTGTCATAACCTAAAAAATTCAAAAAGTTAAAAAGTCACTATTTTATTTAAGTCACAACATTTTATTTAAGTCATATCACCTCTCTACCACATCACTTTAAACACAACCCATACCCAACCCAAATTTCATAAAAAGTCAAAAATTACACTCGTTTAAATCATCCCAAACCACCCCTAAATGACATAGGCAGTGTCATTTGGTTGAGCTCAACAATTATAGGCCAATTCATAAAATGACCTATAATTGAGTTCCATAGTCAATGTGTAGTGTTATTCATGCAGTATTCCCAATTACTGACATAGGTCCTGGTCGGTAAGTTGTTTTATTAGTTGTTTTGGCTAAAATAATTAATAAAGACAAAATATTTTAAAATAGTCAACAAGACAAAATGTCACATTCAATCTATAATCATTTTACTTTTTTCTCTTCAAACCATTAAATTTAAAAAAAAAAAAAAAAAACTATATTTCCAAATACAACTATTTTAGTCAGACTAAAATAGTCAATAAGTTAAATTGCCAATTAAAATAACCAACTTCCCAAATAAGGCCATAGTAAAATTTGGATAAATTATAAATACCTATTTTGAGATTTGTTTTAAGTTTATACCGCCCATTTAAGTTTTTAATTACACATCAAATTACACTACTAGAAATCAAGGTTTTAGAGGCGTTTAAAAAATGCCGCTATAGGTCCTAAAAACGCCGTCAAATCCTTTTGTGACGTTTAGCACCAAACGCCGAAGATGCGGCCGTCGCTATAACTCTATGGCGCTTTAAAAACGTCGCTATATCCGCTAAAGGTTCTGCTAACGGTAACGTGACGTCACCATGCTATTTAGCGACATTTACAAAACACCGCCGTATCTCTTTTTCCAAACAAAAATCCAACCGTTATGCTATTTAGCGACGTTTTTAGAAACGCCGTCATAGCCCTTTTTTTTAAAAAAAATACCTATAATAAAACTAAAAAATAACACTAATATAAAATAACTCCCATTCATATAGTAAAATCTAATCAAATGATAGTCCACAATCATTGTGCAAAAAAAAAAAAAACATTCACACACAAATCAAACGGTGTATATTACACAATTTAAAGAGAACTCCAGCTTCCTTTCATTTGTTTTTTCAAAATTAATGAGGATGAAGACAAGATTTGGACATGCCAGAGGAAATTTAAATAAAGGAACACTGATATCATAGTAAGACAATCAATACAACTTCAGCTTAAAGAACATGCCATCCATACAAGTACCCAGCAAGTGGTCAATAACATAGCATTCTTGAAAATATAAGCAACAAATTCAACTTCATCAAATTTGACCCTCAGGCATCTTGTATTTATGAAAACAATTTCACATGACAATGTATTGCCCCATTTCCACAGATATCACTGAAATTTTTGTATGAATGCTACCTGGTCAATATCACAAGCAGGCGCAACAGCATTTATCCTACCAACTGAAGATCTCACTCTCATGTCAAAGCATTCCACAGCACCATCATCGCCACCACAAGCAACTAAACCGTAAACCTTGCTGAATTAGAAAATAAGACTGTCTCAAAATTGGACAAGTGAAGGGAATCCCCAAAGCAAACAAACTTCTGATGGCTTAGCACTACAGAAGGCATAAGTTACACCAACCTTCGAGTGACTATATTTAGGTTGGGGACTGTGTGTTAAATGATGTGAGGAAACGTCCCTGTGAAATAAAATTTCAAATTTTTTAATCCCGAACATACAGTAGCTAATAAATCTGATTTAGAAATCAAATGGATTCTAAACGTTCCTACAACATACAAATATCAATGGAAAAAATATTAAACATTCCAAAAGTGAATCTTATGTAACGATAGAAGGTGAGGATAATGACTTCTCCTGCTATGGATATCCTGGCTATGACTCCACCTGATAATCCTGCTTATATAAATAGCAAAACATTTTTAAATATCAGTAAAGACCCATATTTATCATCTCACATTTGCATCTGAGCCAGGAAATTAAAAGTCAACTTTGAACCAATAGCAAAGAAAGCGAGACACCTGTGCTGCAAAAGGAAAAATAATAAATTGGTATTAGATGTTAAAAATTTATAAAAGGTGGCAAAAATGGCAACAAGTAACATGAATCTAGTATATCTAAACATCACAGTTACAAAAGTTACCTGGAGTTCAAGGATGGATATTTTCCATTTTTATCTGCAAAGAATTAGGACATCTATGGACAAAGTCAACAGCATCAGATTTCAGAGATGCCTCAGAAGATCAGCTCCAGGTCATGTAGATCTAAATCTTTTGATTGGAGATCAAGTCCATCATCTCATTTGAATCAATCTCGCGTAAATCTGAATCATGGATAAGATTTCAGCAATTACAAAGGACAGAGTATGTCTGATCATGGTGGATTCGGAAATCTTCTAGGTCATAACAGATACCTGCCTCAAGCTTAGGTCTCTTAATAAGTTTAGAAATTTAATGAGCAATTGAAGATTGACCAACAGATAAAGATGTGATTTCCGGAAGACAAAAATTTAAAACCAGGAATTAAAAGTCATGATGTGCTGTTGTGTTGAAGAGAAGCGAGTTTCAAGAAATCGATACCTCGCTGGTGCAGATGGCGGTAGCGGTGGTGGTGGCGGTGCAGATGGTGGTGGCGGTGGAGCTTCGAAATCGAAATCGAAATCAGAGATTCAAATGAAATCGAAATTAGAGAAATCGAGCCGGTGCAGACGGTGGTGGCGGTGGAGCTTCGAAATCGAAATCGCTCTGAATCTCAAAGATGAATCTGTGAGAATGATCACGGTTTAGAGAGCGTTGAGAGAGACAAGATTTGAAGGCATGAGGATTCCAAATAAGGTTTACAAAGGGCTTTAACAATTATTCTCATATTCAAAATAGGCTTTGAAATTGAGAGAGAGAATCACTGAAACATTAAATTTCGAAATCGAAATATAGAGAGAACTTCGAAATCAAAATCAAAATCGAAATTGCCAAGATGAATCACCGAGATTGTATCATTCTAAGATGAATCAGCGAGAGATGAATCGATCCACTGAGAGGGTCTAGAGAAAGAGAGAGAGCGAACGATAGACTGAAAAAGATTAGGGCTTCAGAGGGTTGCCCATTTAAGGGAGAGAGAGGGGACATTTGAAGGCGCTTTTAAATGCTTGAAATGGTGCCGTTTTGATTTTTTTAAAATAGCGACGTTTAAGAAACGTCGTTAAATATTATAAAATGTGACGTTCAACAAAACGCCGTTAAATAAACGTCGCCAAAACTCATTTTCCCTGTAGTGCTACTTATTTCATTAATAAATTATCAAGTTAATTAATGTTGGAAATCTATTTCAATTAATAATTTAGGTAATTTTATCATTGTATAGGGAAGAGTTAGGAATTTCAATTTTTCAGTTAATTTTGTTAAATAAAAAAATATGACAATGAGGTATTTGTAATTTCCCAAATCACAATAACAAATGTGTATTTTAAGCAAATTTCAAAGAGTGTAATTATAATTTTCTCCACCACAATCTAATAAGTTTTTGTTATGAAGAGGAAATTCTAATGTACACGCCTCTTGAAAGGGTTATATCATAAGCAATGTTAGTTATGTCATTTTTTTTAGTTATGACATTATTCTAATTATGACTCATGAGATCTTTAATTATATCGCATATTATATTTGATTATAACATTTTTTTTATTATGATTTAAAAAGTATGAATTATATTATTATTTTTTTAATTTAAGTGTACTATAATATTTTCTGTTATGAAAGACTAGCCCAACTATAAAAATGACTTTTTGCCATTTTTTTTTGGGTGTCGGCCACTAATTAATGCATATAATAATATATATATATATATATTTTTTTTTTGTGGTGGGACAACCAGTATATGCTTCTTTATATTCTTCCCTCACCTTTACTTTTTTTACTAATTTTTAGTTTCGTTTCATTAAATCTATTTTGATATATATTTAATTTGTTTATCTATCGCATCAATTAGAATCTGGTATAATTGAATTTGCAGTTAGTTTTGAAATATACGTTACATTAATTTTGTTGAGTTAATGGCTTTAACCTCATACCACTTGATTTCCCATTGCATTAGTTTTCAATATGTCAGCAGGTACGAGCGAAGTGACGGGACTCTTTAGAGATCAATCGTGTTACACGCACCAATTGATATACCAAATCAATTAGTGTACCAATATATGCAATTGCATTGCAATCTCAAAACTATAGACTCTACCTATTATACAAATTATAAAAATTCAAAGCCAATTGAATTATGCTACATCATCAATTAGTACACTAATTGATGTATCAATTGGTATGTATAGCTTTATTGTTTAGAGATAAGGGGGTAGCTTTCAGAAAATTGAATTTAGAAAATTGGAACCAAACAATTCCAGAATTAAAAAATCTGTGTTTTTCACCAATTAACAAATAAATTAATTCCCATAAGGTAATTATGGTCTTGAGAATATTGACTCACTGAAAATTCAAAATAAAAAAAAGTACTGAGAACTTGGGAAACAAAACAAAAAAGTGAATTAATAAAGTGCCTTATTAACTAGTGTGTTAAAGATATAAATTAGTAAAATGTAAAATGATATTCTAATGCATATTTTTATGAACAATATACAATCGTTTCAAACTTTTAAATCCAATAACAAATGAAAGGATGTACATTAGAAATAATTCACAAGTGCAATGCAATTGATGGATTGGTAGTTAGAGCTGCTAGACACGTTGGACTTTTTAAAATAGAGTACTAGCAAGATTTATGAAGCATTACAGCAGATAGTTACATATCCACAAACACAATTGGAAACATATATAGTTGTGGACTTTGAGTCTTGACAAATATTCATTGCTTCTCTTACTTTTTTCTTGTTTCTTTTTCATTGTCTTTATTGTTGATCTCAATAAACTAAATCTTAAAATTTTCATATAGCATTTAATGAAGAAATCTACAAAAAAAGTCAAAAAAAAGCAAAAAAAAAAAATGAAACCATGTATGGTGTTGTTTCTTCACACCTTCATTTCTATGAGGGAAAATAAAAAAACAGAAGTAACAATTCCCTCAAACCCTTGATTTTCCCACTGTTGGGGGAATATTGTGTGCTTTTTCATATCATCATCACACATCAAAAGCACAACAAACTCTCTCTTCCTCTCACCCATGTTTGGCAATTCTTCTGTCTCCATATCGGTTATAAGGGTCTTGCATCATTTGCACATCCGTGGCACCAAAAACCCCAGCACTAATTTCATCATAAGGAGAACCACCACCATTTTCATCATCACTAGCCTGGTCTTTTGCCATTAAGCCTTCGTCATATGTGATACTTTCAATTCTCAGTTGCATTTCCTTGCTTCTCGGATCGTACCTGTGGAGAAGTGGTTTGGAAATAATCTTCAGATCATGGGAGATGCTCGTAATCCTCAAACAAACACCTGAAAAGAAATGAACACTCTGGTCGGGGAGTGCCGGAATTAGCAGTCTGACGGACAAGTCAGTCTCTACTCTCTCTAGATTACTTGTATTTTAAGTTAAGCATACTAGTTCTTACATACCTTTTCCCTGACTGATGATCCTGTATTTATATTACTCTCTTTCTTGGGCCTCGGGACTGGGCCCGCTTTCAATTTGCCGTATAATTATTTATTCGGCTTCGTTTGCAGCAAACCGCTTCTCACTCGGCCCCTTACTCAATCGGCTATCTGGCCGAATAGGGCAGGGTTTAAATTACGGGATGAGGTCGAATGAAATATATATGTTTCGACCCAAGTCCAACCATTCAGCCTGTTTATGACTCCCAATATTCGGCCCCCACAATTGCCCCCCAAGCACTTCACTTACGACAGTTAGCTGGAGTGTTTGGTTTTGGACTTCGAAAGGTCAGAGCCGAAATTCGGCGGCTAATCTCATTTCAACGCGGATGTGAAAGCACATGCCTCTCGGTTATCATTTCAACTTCCTGTCCCTTCATACGCCTCCATTTATTATGATTTAAAATCTTGTCGTCTTCTCGAACACGCACATTTTGGACACTTAAAGTTTTTGAACTGCCTTCCTACTCGTCTCTGCAACTTCCATTCGTCCTCCATTGTCTTCTCCGTCTCTTGTAAGTCTCCTTCCTCTCTACTTTCTCTCTACTTTGAGTCATTTTTCCTGGTTTGCCCTTAGTTTAGCACACTCCTATAAGCTGATCGAAATAGCAAAGCATCTGAAAGACCTCCTCTCTGTGGATCGAATTTCTGGCATTCGACGCCATTCTTCTATCCCTGATGATGTCCGTCTGTCGCTATTGACAGACGGCACTCTCGATATGGAGAGGGACAATGAAAGCACAATCGTTTTCCCTCTCTTATCGATTGCAGATGGTGGAATCCGTTTCCCCCTTCATCTATTCCTTAGGGTTGTCCTTCGCCATTGGGGTCTAATCCCCTCTCAACCCAATGTCAATTTTTTTAGAATCGTAATGAGGATTATAGAGCTAAATCGTCACCTTAGGATTAACCTCGACATACCTGCTATTCGGCACTGTTACGCCTTGGCGAAGTCTTCTGGTCGGCATGGACGCTATTTCCTTAGGGCTAAGGACACCAACCATCAACTAGTGACTATGCTCTCCAGCTCTGGAAAGCGAATCGATGACGTTATGGTTGTTGTCCGAGGCAGGGTTCCAACACTCGGACACTTATTAGGACCCTCTTGCGTGATGGCAGATATGTAATTATGGTGTTTACTTACCATTTCTCATACATTACGCTTCGAATAGTCGGACACTTATTCGGACCCTCTTGCATAATGGCAGATATGTAATTATGGTTTTACTTACCATTTCTCATGCATTATGGTTCGAACACTCAGACACTTATTCAGAACCTCTTGCATGATGGTAGATATGTAATTATGGCGTTACTTACCATTTCCCATGCATTAGGGTTCAAACATTCGGACACTTATTCTGACCCTCTTCAATGATAGCAGATATGTAATTCTGATGTTTACTTACCATATCTCATGCATTAGGGTTCAAACACTCGAACACTTATTCGGACCCTCTTCGATGATGGCAGATATGTAATTATCATGTTTACTTACCATATCTCATGCATTACGGTTCGAACACTCAAACACTTATTCGGCCCCTCTTGCATGATGGCAGATATGTAATTATGGTGTTTACTTACCATTTCGCATGCATTAGGGTTCGAATACTTGGACACTTATTCAGATTCTCTTGCATGATGGCATATATGTAATTACGGTATTTACTTACCATTTCTCATGCATTAGGATTCGAACACTCGGACATTTATTCAGACCCTTTTGCATGATGGCAGATATGTAATTATCGTGTTTACTTACCATTTCTCAAGCATTATGGTTCAAACAGTCGGACACTTATTTGGACCCTCTTACATGGTGGCAATATGTAATTATAGTGTTTACTTACCATTTATCATGCATTAGGGTTCGAATACTCGGACACTTATTCGGACCCTTTTGCATGATAGCAGATATGTAATTATGGTGTTTACTTACCATTTCTCATGCATTATGGTTCGAATACCCAGAGACTTATTCGGACCCTCTTGCATGGTGGCACATATGTAATTATAGTATTTACTTACCATTTCTCATGCATTAGGGTTTGAACACTCGGATACTTATTCGGATTCTCTTGCATGATGGCAGATTTGTAATTATCGTGTTTACTTGCCATTTCTCTTACATTAGGGTTCGAACACTCAGACACTTATTCGGACGCTCTTGCATGATGGCAAATATATAATTATGGTGTTTACTTACCGTTTCTCATGCATTACGGTTCGAACACTCGGACACTTATTCGGACCCTCTAGCTTGATGACAGATATGTAATTATGGTGTTTACTTACTGTAGACATCCCCGAACGTCCCGGGAGGAAATCTCGTTTCGTTCATTTGGGCTCACTACAGTTCGAACTCAAATGTCATGGTTCTGAATCTAATCTCGCAAAGTGCAATGCAAGACTGATAAATCACCAAAGAGTCCAAATCCGACAAATCGTTTTGAAAAATTGATTTTCAGAAAGAAGTGCCAAACATGGACTGCTTTGCCAGATACAGAGTCGCCACCTAAATATTTTATTTTGGGGAAATTTAGGAAACCCTGACTCGTGCCTAAGGCCACATGTCCGTCATCACCAAAGTTGCCTCGGCTCGGGAACTTGTGTACGATTGGGGAAGGTCAGCTATGAGCACCCCCCTTGCCCGATCAAAGATCGGCCACTACTAAACATGATATCTTGTTTTTGAAAACACATGCGTTCTTATTCCGGTTAATAACCTAGAATTACTATGTGATGCGCGCAGCATATAAGTATAGACTAGATCGCCTAAGTTGGAACAAAACATCTCATGTTCGTTTGTTTGAAAATGGTTTGAAGGTGCTACTCGCAAGTAGGCTAAAACGTGGATTTGCCACCCTCAGGTGGGCTTAGAGAAACATGATTTTGCCACAATCAAGTGGGCTTAAAACTCGCATTCAATGAATTGTTCCAATTTAGATAATCCAACCTTCACCCACAGGCATTCAGGCAGTTATATCGCATAAGCAGTTAGCCTCATGGTAAGCATGCTATCATGGCAGCCACTCACATACATGCAAGGATGCTAAAGCATAAACACTTACCGAGTACTCCGAGCCAAAGAAAGAAGCTAATTAGAAAACATGCATGAATCCTAACTATGCTGAGAATGCCTAATGGCTCAGTTAATCTAAGAATGGCATATGAGGTGAAACAGATAACATGTATCCAACTTGGAATTGAAATACAATGCAGTTAGCATGATGCGCCGAGCCCGGTGCATGCAATACAGATGAATGAATGCAAACATGCGAACATATAGATGCTAATTGAAACATGCCCTAAAATTAACCATCATAAGCTGGTAAATAAAAGGGAGAAAGACGCGGGGTTGGAAGACATACATCACACACACTCACACTTATTACAACAGTGCCCTCTCTCGGAGGGTCCGAATAAATAATACAAACCGAATAATAAATCAACTATCCTAACTAATTAATTATTACAAACCCTTAATTAATTAACAAATTAATTACAGAACAGTCTAAGTATGAAACTAAAAGAGGTCGCCGCATCCCCGCCTCGAAATGATCAAATGATGCATGCTCGATGTCTCGCTCGGAAACCTGTTGCCATGCCACTGTTGCCTCTGTTTACATTGTTCTGCACCTCTAAGAACTGTGAAAATCCTTGGGATGCTCCTGAATCACCCCATAGTCATGCTGAAAAGTCACCGACCAGAATAAAAGGTCACCAGCCACTGGAATATGGTCATCGACCAAAAATTGGATCACTGGCTGGATTTTGGTAGCCAGCCGGCACTGAAAGTGGCCGACCGGCCATTACTTCCTGCAAAACACTGGTTTTTGCTGCAGTAGAGGACAGACAGTGCATGGCATGGCATTTACAAGACAATGTGTGCATAGCCACTCTCCCTATCATGCAATGAACTCAAGGGAGCATGGCTCTCGACCCTCAGGGCACCAATCACGCATTTCAATGCATGATGGCCAAAGGTGCCAAGTTTGCAAATCAATGTAACAAAACAAATGAATGCTACACACTCTATCATGTGGAATCAAGAGTGTCGGTGACCGAAGATTGAGGTACGTTTCGTCACTTCAAGTACGAACGTCCCTCATTCTTCATGTTTGGTTTGACACCCCAAACCAAACGTAATGCAATGTATGTATGTCATATACAATGCAAAGCATGCAACCAATGCAATGCAATATGAGCATGTTAACTCAATGAAATCTAATGCTACGTAAGCATGCAAGTTAATGCCAAAGTAACATGAACATGCCAAGTATACAACAAGGTTATGTAATGCAACTAGCTAAGCATCATGCAATATACTAAACATGCAAACATGATATAATGCAAGTATGCAAATAATGTAACGCAACATGAGTGTGCCTACTCAATGCAACTTGCACAAGCATGTAACAAAGTGTAAACTACCAAGCATGTAACAAGATGCAACATGTCAAACATGCAACTATATACAAGGATGGGCTTAAACCGGAATGGGAGACCTCAGCCATGCCCCAAAACAGTGGCCAAAGTGCTGCAACAAAGGCATGAAACACACATACAAGCATGCATGCACAATGGCCTATCACCTAAGACATAAGAGAAGAGCACTTAAGCATACTTAAAAAGAAACAAACATGGGCATTTTACAAACATGCTAGGCTCTAGAAATATGCTAAGAGGAATGCCAAACCAAATCTACAAGTGAAGTATAGCATGCAAAGGGGCCCAAAAACTTGTGACTAGTCAAGGGGCAAACACCATGGCTATATCAACCAAGCCCCAAAGGGCCAAGGTGACTCAAAACAGTCCTATTAGCTAGAATAGTTGATTCATTTATTTTGGTATTGTAATAATGAGTTAATTCATAGTAATTAGCTAGGACATTTATTCGAACCCTCCTGCGCAAGGGCAAAATGTGTAATAATGTGTATGTCTTCCAATCCCCATCTCTTTCTCCCTTTTATTTACTTGCTTATGATGGATAGAATAAAACATCATGTTTCTTTTAGCATTTTCCATGATTTGCATCCATTTGTCTCGTATGCATAGGGTTCATCTCATCATCCTAACTCACATTGTTATTTATTACACCTTTGAAAAGTGCTTAAACTGCATGCTATCAAATTAATTCATATACCATATTAGTAGCCAAGCCTATTTAATTTCATGTTGCATGTGTTGCGTTAGTCATGTTGCATTAGTTAGGATCATGTATTTTTTTCTAACTATTTTCTCTCTTTTGGCTTGCCTCGGACATTGGGGTAAGTATTTTTGTGTTTTAACATATCGCATGTGTGATTGTTGCCATGACGAGCATGTTTTCTATGAGGCTAAGTGCTTACGTGATACACCTATTTAGATGCCTGTGGATGAAGGCTAATTTCTTAACTTGGATAGTTTGATCAAATGTACATATGAGGTCACTTTTTTTAAGTGGTAAATATTCAAAACAAATTTCACACAAACATAAAATCAAAGTGTTTCAAATTTTGCAAATTAGTCTATACTTGTGTTCAACACATAGTAAGTTAGCATAATAATCAGAACAAGAGTATATAATGTAAACAAGAATCACATCATGATTAGTAGAGGCCGATCTTTGATCGAATGAGTAGAGTGTTCAATTCATGGCCTTCCCTTCTCATACCTAAGTTCCCGAGCCGAGACACTCTTGGTGATGACGGATAAATGACCTTTGGCACGAGTCACAGGTTTCCTAAATTTTCCAAAAATATTTAGGTGGAAACTCTGTAATCTGGTGATGCAGTCCATTTTTGACATTTTTTATTCAAAATCGATTTTCCAAAAGATTTGTCAGATTTGGACTCATTTGTGTTTATCTATTTCACATTGCACTTGTGAAATTAGATTCAGAACCACGGGAGTCCGACCTGTAGGGCTAATCGTATCTGTGGGGAAGTGGTTTGGAAATACTCTTCAGATCCTAGAAGACACCAATGATCCTTAGCTAGTCAGCTGAAAAGACACAAACACTCCGGTCGGGGGTGCCGGAATTAGCCCTCCGACGGACAAGTCAGTCCTTACACTCAAGATAGCTTGTCTACTAAGTTTTAGCAAAGTGATTATTACATACTTTTCTAAATCTGTGGTTCTTGTATTTATACTTACTTTCTGGGCCTCGGGGCCAGAGCCTACTCTTTTTTTTCATTGTCCTTTTGTTTATTCGGAGCTACTAATCTCCGGCTATTCGGCCTTAATAACGTATTCGGCATCCTAGTCACGCAGGATGGAGCCAAATAATACCTGGTTTCTGGGGTACGCACCTTCCGACTCTTCTATTTATTTGGCTCCCACAATTGCCCCCCAAGCACTTTACCCACGACAGTTGGCTGGAGTGCTTGGTTCCGAATTTCGAAAAGTCAGAGCCAAAATTCGGTAATTGGCCTCATTCTCATGCGGATGTATAAGCGCACCCCTTTCGGTTGTCGTGTCGACTTCCCGCCCCTTCGTACGTGTTTATTTATTGTGATTTAAAATTTTGAAGTCCTTTCGAGCATGTATTTTATGACGCTCGTCGCTGGATTGCCTTTCGAAACGTCCCTATAACTCTCTTCTCCGATATCCTCTTCATCCTTTGTAAGTTCTCTCCTTCCTTGCTTCGAAAACTCTTTCTGGTTTATTCCTTCCTTGGCATATTCCTATAAGCTGTAGGGTATGGCGAAACATTTAAAAGACCTTCTCTCGTCAGATCAAATTGCTGGCTTTAGACGCCATTTCTCCATTCCTGATGATGTCCGTCTGTCGTTTGTGGCAGACGGCACTCTTGATATGGAGAGGGAGGACAAAACTACAATTGTCTTTCCTCTTTTGTCAATCGCAGAGGGTGGAGTCTGTTTTCCCCTTCATCCGTTTCTTAGGGCTGTGCTTCGCCATTGGGATTTAATCCCTTCCCAATCTCATGTGAATTTCTTTAGAATTATAATGGGGGTTATAGCACTCAACCATTGCCTTAGAATTAACCTTGCCATTCCAGCCATCCGGCATTGCTATGCCTTGGCTAAGTCTTCTGGTCGGCACGGGCGTTACTTCCTTAGGGCCAAGGATACTAACCATCAGCTAATCACTATGCTTTCTAGTTCTGGGAAACGAGTTGATGATGTTATGGTTGTTGTCTAGGGTAACTGGGAATTTGGTGAAGGGGAGGATCACGTCGACCCTATTCCTAGACGGAGGGGCGAGCCAGGTGGCCAATTACCTTCTTGCTTTTATCATTTGTTCATTTTTGTTGTAAAGCCTCTTCTTTGAAATCTTACGGCTTGGCTTGTGAAGGGAACGATTTGAAGAAAGTCCTACCTTCAACCGACGACGCCGTTCTTTTAGATATCAAAGTCGTGCTCAAGTATTTCAGCCGTCGAAGTCTTCAGAAACAGGGGAGGGCGGCCCACGTTCTGCTTCATTACGAGCCGACATATACGACCTTTTTGGTAGTGAAAAATATCCCGATTTCGAAGGGTGAAGATTCTCTTATCGCTCTTATTTTGTCTGACTTCAAAAACTTGAGGCAGGTTGGTTTTGAAGGGTCTGATTCGAAGCAGGATGTAGCTGATGTTGCTGAATCAGATCAGTGCGAAACCGAGTCTGATGAGGTATTGAATTCGGCCGATCCTCCATCCACTTCAGGCTGAGGGGATCTTTCGCTTGACGGCGTTTTTCGTGGCTTAGAGGATCTTCTCGCCACGGGCCCCGTAGACATGGCTGGGTTAGGCCTGACAAAACTTGCCAGGAAGGCGAATGCGGAAATGTTGGCCACGCGGCGAAGAGCGGAGACCCTTCCGTCTGAAGTACCACCTGCGAACGAATCTCAACTCTCCCTGCCTGTTAGCGAATTAGAATCCTTGCGCGTTATTGAGGAGACGAAAAAAAATCAGAATGTCGAATCTACTTTGGTCGCGCAGGCCGGTCAAGAAGTTGAGGAAAAGGCAGAGAAACGCCCTGCTGAGTTTGAGGCCGGTTCAGAAGAACATGGCAGTAAACGTCCTCGATTAGAGGGATCGAATGTGATCGTTCCTTTTGTCATTCAGCTGATGATAAAAAACATGCCGGTTTCTTCTGATGCTTCGGCGCTTAAAGATCCAGAAGTCGCATTCAGTGTGGCTACGTCCGTGCCGTTGCCGTTTGACAGGGCGGCTTTTCGGGTGGAACCAGATCTGAATGCGACAGCACTAGCCGCCCAATCGGCACTTTTGGTACATATTCGGACTTTTCTTCACTTTATCCAAATACTGTTGAAGTCATGGTTTTAAATTCTTGTTTTGCAGACCGTCGGAAGGATAGCCGATATGGGCCGTCACCATCGCGATGCCGTCAAACAGATTGATCGCTTACGAAAGGAAGTTGAGGGCCAGAGGAGAAGGGCCGAGGTCGAAGTTTTGAGGGCGAACAAGGAAGCCTCAAAGGCCGAGGCCGAAGTCAAGAGGGCTCGTAGCGCGGATCAATTGAGATCGGACGCCGAGAAGAAGGCAGACGTGAACGAAGATGCGCTCAAATTGGCCCAAAGGCGGTCTCCAAACTGGAGGCTGAGTTGGCTGAAATGAAGGCGGCAAAGGAAATAGCCGACTCGGAGGCTTCCAAAGTGTTCGAGGCCGGGAAAAATGCTGGACTCGCCGAGTATTTGGACCAAGTTCCCAAGTTTGAAAATCGGGGATTCGAACATGGCTAGCACAAAGCTCTCGCTGCTGCTAAAGTTTCATTGACTATGCCAATACCATATGAGCAAGTGGATGTTGAGCCATTGGAGTCTGATTCCAATGACTGATCTGGGCGACTGACATAGTTTTTAGGATTTCGAATGTATTTTTACAATTTTTAGATCGGTAATTTTCATGTATTGCTACAGTCATAGTTTTTTGCTAGGCATTTTCATGCAAGCTTGTAGCTTTTTGTTTAGTAATTTGCGTATATAAAATTTCATGAGTTGTGCTCAACTTGCTAAGGAAAATGTTGTTGATGAATGATATTGCTTCCAGTTATGGTTAGATCGGCCGCTTAGCTTAGGTATTTGGCCGACCGGATTAATAAATCTGCCCTTGCCTTAGCTAGGGCGTGAGCTTAAGAGGCCGAATGGGTCTAACTCATGGGCCGGCTGAGGCATAAATTGATCGGCGCGATCTTGATGGCCGACCAAATTAATAAATCTGCCTTTGCCTTAGCCAGGGCGCGAGCTTGAGAAGTCGAATGGGTCTAACTCGTGGGCTGGCTGAGGCATAGATTGATCGGCACTTGTGCTCGAAAACATGGCCGACCAAATTAATAAATCTGCCATTGCCTTAGCCAGGGCGTGAGCTTGAGAAGCCGAATGGGTCTAACTCGTGGGCTGGCAGAGGCATAGATAGATCGGCGCTTGCGCTTGAAAACATGGCCGACCAGATTAATAAATCTGTCCTTAGCCAGGGCGCGAGCCTGAGAGGCCGAATGGGTCTAACTCGTGGGCTGGCTAAGGCATAGATTGATCGGCGCTTGCACTCGAAAACATGGCCGACCAGATTAATAAATCTGCCATTACCTTAGCCAGGGTGCGAACTTGAGAAGCCGAATGGGTCTAACTCGTGGGCTGGTTGAGGCATAGATTGATCGACGCTTGCGCTCGAAAACATGGCCGACCAGATTAATAAATCTGCCCTTGCCTTAGCCAGGGTGCGAGCTTGAGAGGCCGAATGGGTCTAACTCGTGGGCTGGCTGAAGCATAGATTGATCGGCGCGAGCTTGATGGCCGACCAGATTAATAAATCTGCCCTTGCCCCAGCGAGGGCGCGAGCGACATAGGCCGATTGGGCCTAGGTCATGGGCTGGACAATTGTCATCCGACTTTTGACGTTTGGGATTACTGACATTGCCTCGGGGGAGATGCATACATTCAAGGATAAATGGGGCGGGTACACGCCAGAGGCCCTACTTATTCCCATTCAGGCAACTTGGGAGAGAAGAAGATTGGCTGAATTAGACGCCGCAATGAGTCGCAGTAACGAGTCTATGCATACGGGAAGAAGAACGTCCAAGGATCGGGAAACACAGCAGCCCCTTAGTCGTCGAAGCAGATCGCCCCGAAAGGACAGACAACAGCAGGGAAATTCCCCGCGCCCACAACTGAGAATCAAGCCTGATACGATGCCACGACCGTTGAGTTTTGCGATTTTTATGAGAAATAGACCAATGACGGAGGCGGATTCCATCATTAAAGACCCAGGTGTGGCAGTCAAGTTCGCTCGACAGATCTTTCCGCCGGAAGTCCAACAATCAATGGCCGGACGTCAAGATTTCGAAGTATTTTGAGACGGCATACATGGGGCGGTGAAAGGACTATATACTGCTTACGAAGTCGGCATGCGTCTGCACGAAGCGCGACGTGAGAGTGAGAAAAAGGACGAAACGAATCGCAGTCTGGAGATTCGCACGGAAAAAGCTGGGCGTGAGCTTCGGGAGCTTAAGAATGTTCAAACGAGCGCGTCGGTGGCGGCCGGTCAATCTAAATTGGTCGTGGAGGAGAGAGTGACCCAACGGACCCCGGGTAATGAAAGAGGTTTCAGGACGGCCTGAAGGTCAGGATAGAGAAGACCAAACGAGACCTTGCTGAGGGGGTCTGCCGATGTGAAAATCGAGGATTCAAGCATGGTTGGATCAAGGCCCTTCAAACCGAGGAAGCTCTCAAAGCCGTGGGCATTGATTCGGCTTCGCCCCTGTATCATCGTCATTACTTACCCTATTCTGATTTCGAAATTGAGACGAGCGACGATGAGGGCGCCGAATAAATAGCCTTTCTTTTATTTTAAACGTTCGTATTTGTTTTTGAAATGTTATGTGCTTAATTAAACGTCTTATTTCAACTTACTGGCAAGCTTTGTGTTGCGTGGTACAAACGTTTAAACATGCATTGACCGGCTCAAATTAAGAACAATTCTTATTGAATATTTATTCGGCCAGTGAAGTGGCCCGAATGCATTTTGCACAAAGGTTCCGAATCCGGAGACTTTATCGGCCTTGAAAGGCTTAATCGGCCCTTAAGGTGTCATGCACCAAAAAGGGTGGGGGCTCTGAATCCGGAGGCTTTATTTGGCCAATCGTGATATCCACGAAGGGTGCTCCGAATCCGGAGGCTTAATCAGCCTTAAAAGGCTTAATCGGCCCTTAAGGTGTCATGCACCAAAAAGGGGGGGGGGCTCCGAATCCGGAGGCTTTATTTGGCCAATCGTGATATCCACGAAGGGCGCTCGGCCTTGAAAGGCTTAATCGGTCCTTAAGGTGTCATGCACCAAAAAGGGGGGGGGGCTCCGAATCTGGAGGCTTTATTTGGCGAATCGTGATATCCACAAAGGGCGCTCCGAATCCGGAGGCTTAATCGGCCCTTAAGGTGTCATGCACCAAAAGGGGGCTCCGAATCCGAAGACTTTATTTGGCCAATCGTGATATCCACGAAGGGCGCTCCGAATCCGGAGGCTTAATCGGCCTTAAAAGGCTTAATCAGCCCTTAAGGGCTTGGGAGCTGAAGCATAAGGAAACGAGAAACTTTGTATTGCAACGGTGGGATATGTACAAGTATCAAGCCCACAAGTCGGGTCAATGATAGAATTTACGTAAATGTGTTGAATTCCAAGGCCGTGGCAGGCTTCTTCCTGACATGTCTGAGAGCTGATATGCCCCTATTCCTGCAATGGAATCTATCTGATAGGGGCCGTCCCAGTTTGGACCCAATTTCCCATCTGCCGGTCTCCGGTCGGCTGGAAGTACCTTCTTCAGGACCAACTCTCTTGGCGTGTATCGGCGCAACTGAACTTGCTGATTATACGACATGGCGAGCTGCTGTTGATACTATGCCATGGATGCCAGGGCGCGGTCTCTTCATTCTTCGATTAGAATCAGATCCAAGGCAAGCATTATGCCGTTTTGGCCCGTATCAAAAACTTGCGATTTTAGGGTTGGGAGGCCGATTTCCAGGGGTAAGATTGCCTGGGTTCCGAAGCATAGAGCAAACAGCGTTTCTCCAGTTGATCTCCTCGGCGTAGTACGATAGCCCACAATACACTCGGCAATTCTTCGACCCATTTTCCTTTAGCTTTTTCCAGCCTCTTTTTGATGTCGTCTAAGATGGATTTGTTAGAGGCTTCGGCTTGACCATTGCTTTGGGGGTAGGCCGGTGTAGAGAAGTAAGGTCGAATACCATATTTGTTCCATAACTCTCGATATACGCCACGATCGAACTGGGTGCCATTGTCTGAGATAAGAGCTCTTGCGATGCCGAATCGTGTTATGATGTTTCTCCATACAAAGCGTTTAATGTCAACATCTCGTATATGTGTTAAAGCCTCCGCTTCGACCCATTTTGTGAAGTAATCTGTCGCGACGATTAAGAATCGTTTATTCCCTGGGGCCCTCAACAATGGTCTAACGATATCAAGTCCCCACTGAGCAAATGGCCAGGGGCTGGTGATAGAGTTCAACCCTTCTGCAGGCAAGTGGGTTAATGGGGAGAACTTTTGGCACTGTTCATATTTTTTTACATAACTCTCCGCGTCGGCTCTCATTGTCGGCCAATAATACCCCTGTGTTATAGCTCGATGGGCCAGGGAGCGTCCGCCAGAATGGGCACCACAACTGCCCTCATGTATCTTAGTCAGAAGCTCCTCCACTTTGTCCAGGTGCACGCATTCCAAATATGGACCAGAGAGGGACTTTTTATAAAGCCCTCCTTGCGGATCCAGATAGTATCGCAGGGCTTTATTTCGCAGCTTGCGTGCTTCTTTTTTTTCCTCTGGGAGTTGTTCAAAAGAGAGGAATGCAGCAATGGGGTCCATCCAGCTTGGTGCGGATTCTATAACGTTGACATGGATTTCCTCCGGAGGGCCAATACTCGGCTCCGGGATGAAACCTACTTCGATGGTTCGTTTGATCTCATAATTGATGATGGAGGTTAGGCATGCCAAGGCATCTGTGTGTGTGTTCTGGTCACGTGTTATTTGGTTCAGTTCGTGATGGTCAAATTTTGCCAGCAAGGAATTGGCCATTTTCATGTAGGCCGCCATACGGTCGTTTCTTACCGCGTACTCCCCCTTTAGCTGATTGATTACCAATTTTGAATCAGAAAACACGAGCAAACGCCGAGCACCGAGAAGGTGCGCATTCCGCAGACTGGCTAGAAGGGCTTCGTATTTGGCTTCGTTATTTGATGCTTCGAAGCCAAGCTTAATGGCCTGCTCAATTGCTGCGCCGTTTGGAGACATGATTACAACTCCGGCGCCGCTGCCCCTTTGGTTAGATGATCCATCACAGTATAACTGCCAAATATCCCTGACATAAATTCTCTAGTTCGCCTTTGGTCGAACTTCGTCAGGTTTGAGGTCGGCATGCTCGCTGGTGAATTCGGCAACAAAATCGGCCAGCACCTACCCCTTGATTGCGGTTTTAGGTAAAAACTGAATGTCGTATTGGCCGAGTTCAAGAGCCCATTTTGAAACACGTCCTGATGCTTCTGCACTCCGTAGTACTGATCGGAGGGGATAATCTGTTAGCACCCCAATGCTATGTCCCTGGAAGTAATGCATCAGTTTTCTTGCCGCCATGACTAGGGCTAAGATGAGTTTTTCCAGCGGAAGCTAGCGTGTTTCGGCGTCAACCATTGCCTTGCTCACATAATACACTGGTCGTTGCTCCACCTTCTCCTCTTTTAACAGTACGGCGCTGACGGCCCTATCAAAAACTGCGAGACACAGAATGAGCGGGTCACCAGCGGTGGGTGTTGTCAAGAGAGGTACTGAGCGGAGGTAGGTCTTGAGTCCGTTGAAGGCTGTTTCGCATTCGCATTCGGTGGACCATTCAAAAGCCTTACCCTGCCGTAGTGTCTGAAAGAATTGTTGGCAGCGATCTGTAGACCGATTGATGAACCTGTTGAGTGCAGCGGCCATCCCTATCAACTTTTGGACTTCTTTTACTGAACGGGGGGAGCCGAGTTCCAAGATTGCTGTGACTTGCCTCAGGTTGGCTTCGATTCCTCGGTGATTGACAATGTAACCCAGGAATTTTCCAGAGCTGATTCCAAATGCACACTTGGAAGCGTTCAGTTTCATTCTGTATTTGCGGAAGATGTTGAATGTCTTTTCTAGATCGGCTATATGACTCTGTTCTTCTTTGGACTTGACCACCATATCGTCGATGTATACTTCCATAGTGTGGCTGAGTTGCTCTTTGAACATGGCGGTGACCAGTCTTTGGTAGGTTGCCCCTACGTTCTTCAGCCCAAAAGGCATAACTTTGTAGCAGTAGGTTCCTCTTGGAGTGAGGAATGTAGTTTTGTCCTGGTCATCTGGATGCATGGCGATCTGATGGTAGCCTCTGTAAGCATCGAGGAAGCTCATGCGTTGATGGCGTGCCGTTGCATCGACAAGTTGGTTTATTCTAGGTATAGGAAAACAGTCTTTGGGGCAAGCTTTGTTCAGGTTCGTGAAATCGACGCACACTCGCCAAGTCCCATTTTTCTTCTTCACCACCACTATATTGGAGAGCCACATAGGGTAAGTGACTTCTCTAATTGCCCCGGCATCAAGCAGTCTGTCTACCTCCTCATCAACGGCAGCAGTGTGCTCTGCGACTGACCGCCGGCCTTTCTGAATGATCGGCTTACATTTGGGATTGACATTCAAATGGTGCTATGAAACTGATGGGTCTATACCCGGAATTTCGTACGGAGTCAACGCAAAAACGTCGAGGTTGTTGAGCAAGAAAGAAATGAGCTGCTGCCTGTCGGCCTGATTCAGAGAGGCGTCGATCATGAAGAACTTTTCTGGGCTTCTATCGATGTCAGCTCGGTCTAAACCTTTCCTGGCCTTCTCATTTGGATGCCGCCCAACGTCATCAGTGATCTCCCGATTCGGCACCTCAATGGAGTTTACTTGCAGTTCTTTTGGCGTTCTAGCGGCAAGGAGATAACATGCTTGTGTCGATTTCTGGGAGTCGCGGATTTGCTCAATGCCGTGTTCTGTTGGGAAACGAAGCAGTTGATGATAGGTGCTCGGGACGGCCTGCAACGTATGCAACCACGATCGCCCCATGATGAGGTTGTACGGCGATGGCAGCCTCACGACCAAGAATTCCACATCCACCGTTCTGGAACCTGCTCGAACGGGCAAGCTGATCTTTCCCAATGGGTACTCTGGATTGGCATTGAAGCCGAATAGTGTATAAGGAGCTGGAGTCAGGTCTGACTCGTTGAACCCGAGTTTGGTGAAGGTTTTATAATACATAACCTCCGAAGTACTGCCCTGGTCGATAAGGACGCGTTCGACGGTGAACCGGTTTACGCGTAGCTCAACAACCAATGGATCGATGTGAGGGAGTGTTACGCCGATCAAATCAGAGTCATCAAAGGTGATACTTGGCGTTTCTCGGAGCCGCTTTGTTGGTGTGAGTTGCTGTTAGGGGCCTGGATGTGATTGGATTGCATACACGGCCAGGGCTGTAGGCAGGCTGTATATCATCTGGACGGTGTCGAGCGGAATTGCATCCTTCGGAAGGGCAGGTGTTTTGATCGCACTTCTCCGAACACATTGTTGGAGACGTTTGTCCTTTGCCAACTCCTCAAGGTGATCTGTTGAGGCATAGCGGCCGTCAGTTTCTTGCTGTCGGGCTCGAGATCGTCGATCATCTGCCCTCGGGGGTCGCTCAGAAGCCTGGCGCACTGTTTGTTTGGACTTTGCTACTTCCAAGGCCAGATCGTGACGAAGACATTCATTCTCAGTGAAGATGTTGTCCAACCTCTGTTTGGTTTGCCTAGCTTGTTCCATGGTCGCTTGTATTGTCTTTTGCGTTAGATTTGAAGATGAGCAGAGGTTCAAGGCAAGTTTTGCTACGATGGTTTTTGGTCCAAGTGAGTTTGCTAGAGTGATGTCATCTCTCTGTGTGGTCTCGTCAGTGGCTTTCGGAGGATCTTCAGTCATGCCTGCCATGGATGTATTTGAGTATTCCCACAGATGGCGCCAGTTGTGGGGGAGTGGTTTGGAAATACTCTTCTGATCCTGGAAGACGCCAATGATCCTCAACTAGTCACCTAAAAAGACACAAACACCCTAGTAGGGGGTGCCGGAATTAGCACTCTGACAGACAAGTTAGTCCTTACACTCAAGATAGCTTGTCTACTAAGTTTTAGCAAAGTGATTATTACATACCTTTCTAAATCTGTGGTTCTTGTATTTATACTTGCTTTCTGGGCCTCGGGGCCAGAGCGTACTCTTTTTTTTCATTGTCCTTTTGTTTATTCGGAGCTACTGATCTCCGGCTATTCGGCCTTAATAACGTATTCGGCCTTAATAACGTATTCGGCATCCTAGTCACGCAGGATGGAGCCGAATAATACCTGGTTTCTGGGGTACGCACCTTCCGACTCTTCTATTTATTCGGCTCCCACAGTATTCGAGAGAAGCATGAAAAGCAAGCTACACCACTATTGCTATTCCTTCAAGCTCTCTGCAACCGTTGCTATTCATCACTTCCAGTGAGCATTCACCCATTCCGTTCCGATTAAGGGCGTCGTCTGACTCTGGCGAATTTCATTCCAACGTCTGACTCCTCAACTTTACTCTGTAAGTCCCTAAATCCCTTATACTTTGCTTCAGTTTCTTATTGTTCTTTAGTACATTTGTTTCTTGTACTGTCTATTCATATCTGTGCATGCGTTTGTTTTGCTATTGCATTTGTACCTGCATTCAAATCCTTTGTTCTACACATTTTTTTCCCTGACGTGTTCAATGTTCATCATGTTCTTTATTTTGTTCACATTTCTTGTACACTGCTCTGCACTCAATCACTTAGATATTAAGACTTGATGTTTACAAATTTGTCAATGCCTCTGGTTGTGTTTTTGTGCCTTCGAATCACTTGTTCATACTTTGACATCTTCTTGAATGCACGCCATTGCGCTAACCATAACTGTGCCCTTTATTTGCTTTGTTTCGATTTTTAATCTTGTTTTTTTTTTCTATTTTCTTTGCTTATTTCCATATTCCTGCCTCCAATTCTTGCCTTTCTCCTTTACTCTTTCATAGATTTAGGATTGGAACTTGTTAGAAACCATTCTTGGGAAAAACTGAAACAAGTATTGCCCAAAAACCTCCCTTAGATCCCTAAAATCTCCACCATAGCACTTTTTAGCATTTTACCGAGATCCTTAAACCCATCCTCACCACTTTTCCACAGTAAACCGTGCCAAATTCACCCTAGCCGAGATCATGGGCATGTTTAAGTGGAAGGTAGATTCCCCAAGTATCGACAGTAAACCGTGCCAAATTCACCCTAGCCGAGATCATGGGCATGTTTAAGTGGAGGGTAGATTCCCCAAGTAAACTAGAATACTTTCGTCAGGAGTTCAACATTCCAACCAACGTTTATCTTAGGTTGGCTGGAAAAGAGGACTCCATGTTGCCAGGAGAGACTTACATGCCATTCCCATTAGTGTCCATCATTGAGGGTGGAATTAAATTTCCCTTTGACATCTTTTTCAGAGAGGTCCTCAACTTCTATAAACTCAACCCCATGCAATTAGTCGTTAACACTTTTAGGGTCATCAACGGTGTTGCCAAGTTGGCATGCCGACAAAAGGCTAGAATCACCCTGTTCGACCTCCAATATTGCTACACTATGTGTAGCCTCAAATCCAAAAGTGGCTGCACCTACTATCTGAAACTCAGGTCCACTAAGTATAAATTGGTAGCCAATATTCCCGACTCCAATAAAGGAGCTGGGGCTGACTATTTGATTGTCTCGAAAAACTAGGAGTTCCTGCCAGAAGATGATCTTCATCTCTTCCCATTGCGCCAAGGAGTTTTTAGGGAAGATAAGGGTAAGCACTTAGTCATCGCAAAGTCCCATGTTCCCTTTAAAGCCTATAAATTTACTTCTTTTTGATATTCTAATGTTTTTCTTGTTGTTCATTGGAGTTCTTCCTCAGTCACCGAAGAATTTTCGACAAGCATACGTCCCTAGCCGATCTTATTTGGCTTCTCAGCTTGCTTATTGACGTTCACAAGGCCCCAATCCTCCTGAACTATGTTCCAACATACCGATCTCTGCTCCTCGACGTCCCCAGAAGAAGAAAAACTCCGCAATCTGATTCAACTCAACAAGCCACATCTTCACCAAGGCTAGATCTAGCATCAACGCCTAATCCAGTGAATGAGCCATCCACTTCTGCTCCATCTCAACTGATTCTTCCATCATAACGCCAGCACCGCCGCCAACCGCCCAACGCTCTTGCTAGCAGAACGCGCAACCGAAAGCACCGAGGTTTAGTCACATTGATGTTTGATCCATCTAAACATCGTTGACTTAGTTCAACTCTGCCACCTATGTCAAGTCTAAGTTAATCGCCTTATTCACCATGAGAATATCGCCTTAAGACTTTCTCAATATTTTCTCACAATCATAAATTTCAACAACGTTTTGTACGAAACAAAATCGATAATTGTATTTTATTAATACTTTGCTAATAATCCTTTACATAGAGAAAAAAAAATTGAAAAACAAAAATCAATGGTAGAAAAATTTCAAATTGCTGGTATTCCATGGTCTTCGCAGTTCTTTGCCATCAATGTCTTCAAGCCGGTAAACACCATTACCTGCGACCGAGATAATGAGGAATGGTCCTTCCCAGTTTGGGCTAAGCTTGCCTTCCCTGGGATTTTTCTTATTGCCGATGACTTTTCCTAGGACAAGGTCTCCAATCTGAAACTCCCTAGGATTAACCTTCTTGTTATATGCCCTAGCAAGTTGCTACTGGTATGCACCTAGCTGAGCTGCTCTTTCTCTTCTTTCTTCAATTAGGTCTAGATCTTGGGCAAGAAATTCCTCATTTGTTTCATTCTGCACTCCTTGGGTTCCGATTCTAGGGATGCCAATCTCAAGTGGTATTACTGCCTTAGTGCCATAAGCCATGGCAAAAGGAGACTCTCCTGTAGATCTTCTCGGCATCATTTGATATGCCCATAGGACATTGGGCTATTCCTCCACCCACTTGCCCTTGGCAACTTCCAATCTTTTCTTGATTCCGTCCAAGATGATCTTGTAGGATGCCTCGGCTTGACCATTGCTCTAGGGGAAACAGGGAGTGGAATAATAGTTATTAATCTTGTATTTCGCGTACAAGTTCTTAATCAACGTGCTGTCAAATTGGGTGCCATTGTCTACCACAATGGCTTTGGGGATCCCAAACCTAGTGATTATGTTTTTCTAGATGAAGCTTTTCGCATCCACATCTCGGATATTGGTTAGGGGTTCAACCTCCACCCATTTCGTAAAGTAGTCAGTTACTATAAGTAGGAACTTCCTCTATCCAGTTACCCAATAAGATCCATGCTCCACTAGGGAAATGGCCAAGGGCTAGATACTGGATTCAAGTCTCCAGCGGGCTAGTGTATTAAGGGTGCAAAATTTTGACACTTTTCGCACTTCCTTACATAGGCTTCAGCATCTTTCTACATGTAAGGCCACCAGAATCCTTGTGATATAGCTCTATGAGCAAGTGATCTGCCCCATACATGGCTTCCACATACTCCCTCATGGATCTCGTACAAAACATCTTCTACTTGGGAAGGATGCACATATCGCAGTACAGGTCTGGTAAAAGACCTTTTGTACAGATGGCCTTCAGATGAAAGGCAGAATCTGGCTGATTTCAATATGATCTTGTGTGCTTCTATTTTGTCTTCTGGCAACTTGCCATCTCTAAGGAACATGACTATGGCGTCCATCCAACTTAGACTCATCTCCACACACATTGCTTCATATTCTGTTATTAAGGGTTCTATACTTGGACCTGATAGATAATCCACCATAATTGTTCTAGGTTTATCTGACTTTATAACACTGGCAAGGTTTGCCAGGGTGTCGGTATGGCTATTGTCATCATTGCTAACCTACTGCAACTGGCAGCTTTGGAATTGTGCTAACAGCTTAATGACCTCCTTGACATAAGCCACTATTCTTTCATCTCGGGCAGTGTACTTGTTCGTCGCTTGATTTACAATGAGCTAGGAGTCACAATAGACTACTAGCTCCTCGGCCTTAATTGCTACTGCTAGTTTTAGTCTTGCAATTGGTGCTTCATACTCTACTTCATTGTTCGAGGCTTTGAATCCCAGACGGATGGATTGCTCTATCATTTGTCCGTTTAGCTATACAAAAACCACTCCTGCCCCCGCTCCTTGTCATTTTGAACTGCCATCCACAAAGAGACAAAAGGAATCGCCAATGTAAATATCGTAGGGTTATAGCTTTTCTTCACCCTTATTCTGTTCTGCCGACATGGGGTTCCTCAACCCCAATTGGTTTTCTTTTTCTTTTTTTTTTCTCCTGGGAACCCCAGGCCAAGGCTAACTGGTGCCGGCCTCGGGACCGCGCCTAGTGTAAACTCTGCCACAAAGTCGTCTAGAACTTAGCCCTTTATTACTGTCCTTGGTCTGTATTCTATGTCATACTGACCTAGAACTACAACCCATCGCACTACTCTGCCAGTTAGATCTCCTTGTAATAAAAACTTCAATGGGTGCTTTGTAAGCACCATAATTTTGTGAGCTTGAAAATAATGGTTCAATTTCTTTGAAGCCATTACCAATGCTAGCGTCAACTTTTCCAAAGGCAAGTACCTAGTCTCTGTTTTTGCCAATGTTTTGCTTACATAGTACACTGCCTTCTGTTCTCCTTCCTTTTCTTGGATGACCACGACACTAATAGCACGGTCTGAAACTGCCAAGTATAAGTACAACTCTTCTCTTGGTACTGGATTCAACAACACTGGCAGAGTTGTCAGGTACCTCTTCCAGTTGGCCAGGGCGACTTCGCATTCTTCTTTCCATAGAAAGTCTGTAGCCTTCTTTAACAACTGAAAAAATGACTTGTATTTATCTGAACTCCTACTGATGAATCTGTTCAGGGCTGCTACCTTGTCAGTCAAAATCTAAACTTTTTTCACTGTTGTTGGGCTTTTCAAATCAAGGATGCCTTGATCTGATCTGGGCTTACTTCAATTCCTCTCCTAGTTACCAAATACCCTAAAAACTTACCAGACCTAGCTCCAAATGCGTACTTTGAGGCATTCAGGTGAAGTCGATATGCCTTCAATATGTCCAAAACTTCTTTTAGGTCAAGCAAGTGATCTCCAGGTTCTTTACTCTTGACATCCATATCGTCTATATAGACTTTCACTATCTTCCTAATTAGATGCTTTAACATCCTAGAAATCAATCTTTAGTACGTTGCTCCTGCATTCTTCAGCCCAAAGGGCATTACCCTATAGTAGTAAAGTCTCTTGGGGGTGATGAATGTTGTCTTCTCTTCATCTGGGGCATACATCGCTATCTGGTGGTATTCCTGTAGACACCCCATTTCTGACGGTCCTTACAACTTGGACATCCTCGTATGCACACCTGATGATGAGTTTATATGCTCGCCAAGTGCTCAAAGTCCTCAGTGGAACGCCACAATGCCTCAGTTTTGAACCAAGCCTTGGTCTTTTAAGCCTGCAGCTTTTGGTGGCTTGTCGACCACTGTTAGAGGCTGCTAGCCAACACTTTTGTGCTACCACTAGTGTTTTCTGCAGATATTGTATGCCAGCTATGCTAGTTGTTTGCACAAATGCATACATCTTCACACACGTGGAGGGCTGGAGCTCCTTGTAGGGATTTCATGTTTTCTATACATAGAAGGTCCCTCTCTCATGTTTGACGGTTAGAAGATTTTGAGCTCAAAAATTTTCCTCTCTCTAGAATTCTCTTTCTCTAGCCAAATCCTACACTTTTGCCTACAACTCTTCAACCTTTGCCTATACACCCTTAGCCAAATCTTCTCATCTTTGAGTTGAGGTATTCTTGAGCTTGGTTTGAGCTCTAGAGGCATTGTTTACTTGTTTTGTTGCTTGGAATTGCCTTCAAGAGATATAAGGCTCTACCAATTTGCTTGCTTTCTGTACTTTCCTCCTTACTATTTTTCCATTATTTTGGGTTGTTAAAACTCTATGTTTTTTGGGCTGAAGCTTGGGTTTAAGGCCCTAAAAGGTTGAGGGGTTGATAGTCCTTTATACCTTGTTTTAGAGGCCTTTGCCCTTGCATTTCCCACTCTTTTACTATCTTTTTTAGAGCTTTTAAACACTAATTTTCAGAGATTTATCAGTGGCCAAAATCATGTTTTGAAGTTCAAATTTGGAGGGGTTAACCTCCCCTCCTTGTGTCTTGCTCACTAGCCTAGTTGGTGCCATGTTTTAGCATATTAATCTAGCTATTTTTAGCTTTTATTCCAGCATGTTTTAGGACTGCTTTGAACCTATTTTAGCACTATTTTGAGCTGTTAGTTGCATTTAAGCTTTATTTTGCATGCCTCTAGTGTTATAGTCCTCATAAGTTTGATGTTTTAGGTCTTAGACATCATTTATTTGAGTTGATAGCACTTATTTTGGGCTTCTCATACTTCATTTCAGCACTAATAATCTCTGCAACCTCCCTTCATTCTTGGTTTTTTTTTTATTATTTTTCTTTGAAAGTGGTTTCAAGTCACTTGCTTGCCCAAGTATGAAATTGAGGTTTCATACTTAATGGTTTAATCCCTTAGGGGGTTCATTACCAACGATATGATGCTTCTTTCATTCCCAAAGCAACTTGTGTTTTGAGCCCTCTTTCCATTAGAGGACTTTAATTCACCATTGGACTTAATTGAATTAAGGAATGGTTGGCAAACTAAAATGGAGTAACTTGGAATTAAAAGTGAGAAAGATAATAATTTGGTTGTGTTCAATAGGACGTTAATTGAACACATAGAAGCTTGAACCATTTCATACTTGCTAGTGATGAAATGATTCAAGTCTCTAAGGTCATCACTTCTCTTAATCTTTCATGATAGGGAGGTGGTTTTGCGAGTCTTGTTTTGTTGCATTTATTGATCTTGCACACTTGGTTTCACAAGCCATCATGCAATGAAATTGCATCCATTGACGGTTTGTGAAACGAACTTGTCCCTCCATGGATTTGTTCATGAAAAGGAGGAGTGAGTTATGCAGACAAACCCTAAAAATGCCCTGTATATGCTCTGCTTGTCCTCTGTTGTAGCAAGATGAATCTATCTGATAGTGGCCGGTAGGCCACTTTCCATGGTCGGCAGACCCCCTTTCATGGCCGACCGGCCATCACTAGTGGCCGGCAGCCTTGACCAGTGACGGGCCGGCCACTGATGAAAATTTGGCAGTATGTTGGTAAGGTGGAGCAGAGTTGTTCTGGAAGTGGGTAGCAATATTGGAGTTCAATTGTGCAGACAGAGGCATTCAGAAGCAAAACAGTGGCATTTTCGAGTATAAACCGTGCATGCACATGAACATCTGTCATTTCCTGAGGCGGAGTAGTTAATTGTTTAATTTAATTATTAATTGCTCTTGTGTTGTAATTATTTAATTAGTTAGTTAACTAGTTATTCAAATGTCTAGTTATTCATTTGGTTTTGTAATAATTAGCTTAAATAGCATTAGCTTAGCTTAGTTAGCTAATTTATTTATTCGGACTCTCCTTCGTGAGAGCATAATGTTGTAATAATGTGTATGTCTTCCAACTCCACGTCTTTCTCCCTTTTATTTACTAGCTTATGATGTTTAGATTAGGGCATGTTTCAATTAGCATACAGTATGATAGCATGTCTGCATTCATTCATCTGTCTTGCATGTATCGGGCTCGGCGCATCATACTAACTGCATTTGTATTTCGATTCCAAGTTGAATACTTGTTAGCTGTAGCATCATCATATGCCATGTTTAGAATAGCCGAGCCTATTGTAATTGCATTTTGCATGTGTTGCATTAGGCATTTCTATATAGTTAAGATCATGCATAGATTTCTAACATAGCTTCTGTTTTGGCTTGGAGTACTCAATAAGTTTATGCTTTAGCATCCTTGCATGTGTGTGAGTGACTGCCATGATAGCATGCTTACCATGAGGCTAATTGCTTATGTGATATAACTGCCTGAATGCCTATGGGTGAAGGTTGGGTTATTTGGATTGGAACAATTCATCAATTGTGAGTTTTAAGCCCACTTGAGAGTGGCAAATCATCTTGTTTTCTAAGCCCACCTGAGGGTGGCAAATCCACATTTTAGCCTACTTGCGAGTAGTATCTTTGTTTTCCATTACAGTTCTTAAAAGTCTTATGTCCCATCTTTATATTTGCGTTGAAATATTTGCAACCTATGTATAAGCCTCTTTTCAGCCTTATTTGCATCTGCATTTATTTGTATAGTGTTGAGTTTAATATCTGTAAAAAGCTTATTTTGGGTCCCTCTTACAGTTGTAGAAGATATTCAGTTGGATTGCATCAATACACTTCCACTTGCCATCTTTCTCTTTTTTCTATTATAGTGCAGCATACCTGCGTTTGTATTTGTTTTTTCAGTCTTGGGAAAAACCTATTTTTTCCCCTTATTCAATGTTGTTGAAGCTAACCCATTTGTTAGCAAATTATTACCTCAGAATTAGGCCATTTTTGCTCATTGTACCATATTCTTCTGCCATATTGTATAAAAAAAGCATTTTGAGCGCCTTTTTTTACCAATAGCTGCTTGGTTTATAGCAGTAGTTATTCTATGCGTCCTAACTGCGAATTCGAGACATTCATGCATCGGTGTGTTTGCCTCATTCGGGGCTATTTCGCCACATTCTGCAGTGCTGAAAGGTTCCCTTAGCATGTTGCATATTCATTCTCCATGCCATTGCATTGCAATATCCATTGCCTCTGTTCCTTTCATTCCATCGCTCTTATTCTCTCTTTCTATATTGCCTTTGCTTGCATATAGCCATGTCTCGCGTTATGCGTGCTTTACACGCATTTCATTTGGGCATCATTTTCATCCATCTCCTCTTTGTGTTTTGTCTTGAGGCTCTCTCATTAGATAAAGTCCATAGTGCATTCTTGCTATCTATACCATTTCCTCGTTTGCTATCGTGCACGCATTCGAGGACTTTTTCATCACGACTCTTGATGTCGTTGTGGCTAATATTATTTTGAGGTTCTTAGTATGAAGTCATTTGCATTTAGTTGCATTTCCATGGCCATTGCATAGCAGTTTTTTTATCCGTCGAGTTTGCTGCCCTCACGGGGATTCGATCATTCATTCATCTATCGCCTTTATGAGTGTGCTGAGTCTATCATGCTAGTAAAGCCATGTGATTTTATATGATATTCCAGATTATCATATACCATGCCTCGGTTTGCGTGTCTTGTGCACCATTCGATTTTTATCTCATTTATCAGACTAGTGTTTAGATCGCTTCGTCAGATTCTGTGTGCGCCCTGTACGTTTGTATTTGAGGACATCTCCATTTATAAGCATTTGTATTTAGGATGTATTTAGTCGCATTCATGCATATCATGGAAAATGCTATCGTATAGAGATTAGGTTAGCCCGGGCACGGGGAAACGAGGTCATTTCTATGGAGCGAAATGTGGTCTCATATTTCCAATGTCACGACGGCGGTGCGTGGTAGTCTTGTTGTGTTTTCATGTGATCATTCTTGTTATTGTGCATTCTCGACTCCTCAGCCATCAGCTCGGGTTATGCGTGATTTGTGCACGAAGATTGAGCATGCATGATAGCTTGAAAATACATTGCATGCCCCTTTCCTGCTCTCTGGTTTTTGCAGCAAAAGAAGGAATCAAGCAACTTTGGCAGTTGGGGCCCATTGTCCAAAAGGGTTTGTAAACAGAGGCGTAATTGGCATTTCCCGTGGATTTCCGCAGGAAAGACAGCCCAGGATATCACTCCTCTTCTTCCTAAGTCCCAGTAAGGGAATAACCCAACAAAAAACCCAAGGAAAAAGGCGTAAAACGTGGCTCAGCTCGAAAGCGTCAAGCGAGTCAGTGTAAGTTAAGGTTGTTAATTAGAATGAAGTAACTAGGGTGCCAATTTCTATCATAATTTTTGTTGACGAATATAGATAGGAGGAAGCAGCGTACTGATTCTTGTCTGGTTGAGAAAGGCCTGACCAAGAGGGCGAGGAGAATCCGATCCCCGCAGCTCGAGTTGGCACACTTAATAAGAAGGGCGTTAGCTGTCCTGGGGGGCTCTGAGTCCCTCTGTTTTTCGTGCCGATCTGAGCCTGGACCTATGTCTTTTCAACTTCTGTTTTATCGCGAGGCACTCTGATTGCCATCGTTTAGATATCTATTATAGGGATAGCATTTGCAACTTATTGCAGACAGGGTTGCATTGATGCATCATTTCATCTTGTATGGCAGGCACCAGGGCTCGGGCACATATCGAACGTGCATTGTATTGGTTCAATGCCAAGTGAAATACATATGTGTAGTCAGTGTTCTGAGTAATACCGCATTTTTGCGCCTCATTAGGTGCACACGCCGTTTCTCTTCTGACATATGCAATCGGTATAGTACATTTTTTCTGAGCCTGCTTTACATAAGCGAGTATCTCGCATAAACTATGCAAATAATTGATGCAGCATTGCGTTTGATAATGGTTTGTAGGTAATCTATGCTAAACCTGTTTCGATCTGCAATTTAAACTAGTGTCCGGATATTTACTCGTAGGATACTTAAGAACTTAATTATCTCCTTTGCCATATACTTGTAGGGCTATCCTAGCAGGTTTCACTCACCTCGGCATGTAGAACGCCGAGGAGACAAAGGCCAAGCCAAGCTCCTGTCTCACTAAACAAGGTCGAGGCGTTGACATTCAAAGCTTTAAGACCAGGCGAAAGGCTGCGCCAACTGGCCCAAAGTAAAGATCGAGGATCGTGCTGAAGTTGCTGAAAATGTTGCTAAGGTCTCCCAAAGGCGAGCTCAAGGCAAGCACCAAAGATGAGGGAGTCTGAGCCCGACTGAGCTGCCGAAAAGCGGGGAACACCCTTGGCACACCAAATAGGGCAGCGCGAGCGAAAACCAGTAAAGGCCAAGCCAATATAGACGGATAA
>NW_021024849.1:680078-695147 GCF_004153795.1 Camellia sinensis
TGTCTTGTGCATTTCAAATCAATCGCACTGTTTTGTGCATCTCAAATCAAACGCATTGTTTTGTGCATTTCAAAATTAATCACGTTGTTTAACGTATCGCACTGTTTTGTGCATTGCATATCAATCGCGCTGTTTAGCGTATCGCACTGTTTTGTGCATTGCATACCAATCGCGCTGTTTAGCGTATCGCACTGTTTTGTGCATTGCACCCCAATCATAGTGCAAGATCTGCCTGACGTCTACCAAAGCACTAAGCAGGTAGAGGGGCACGGTGTTCGCCCGGTCGGTGAAAATGGTCGTCCCCAGCAGGAACATGAGAAAGCCGCGTGCATACCTCTCCACGGCCTCCTGAGTCATCTGCACCTCCTCCACCAATGCGGGCTGGACCCTGAACTGCACCTTGAACCAGGAGTAACGAACAAAGCCTGGACGGGCGAGAGGTGGCACCTCACCAAGCAGATGGATCTGAGCGGCAGTCCACTCGTCCATGTCAGTATCAAAGGGGATCGGATCACCCCCTACCCCGATGCCTGTGAGCATCGAGAAATCATAGGGAGTCATCGTCATCGTCATGTCTCCCGTCTCAGACAAATGGAATGAGTCGGTGGTGTCCCACCACCTCTCCACTAGAGCAGCGAGCAAGGGCCTGCAGGTCGTGAGTCTAGATAGTCCCCAGCAGAAAGCGCCGAAGCCCGCCTAGTCCACGATGTGACGAGCCGCATCGGGAAGCTCGGCATACCAGTCCCGAGCGCCGGTGTTCCCATACCCACGGATGGTATGGGAATCCTCCTGTAAACAAAAAAAAAACAATTGCAAGGCAACATTCAAAATGCAGTTCTAAGAAGCATATAGGTATGCAGCATGTGTGCAAGTTTAACAGATTTAAACAAATATCGGGTGCCGGTGTGCTTACAGTGAACTACAACGTGTGATGCGTCAGCGTGTTCGGGTGGTTCAGTACAGTATAGTATGTGTGCATAGTTCCAGACTCAAGCAAATATTGGGTACCAGTGTGTATGCAGTGAAATACAGTGAGCGCCGTGTGTTCGGGTGATTCAGGGCTAGTGCAGTGTGTGTGCATGTGTCAGTCTCAAACAAGTATCAGTTGCACGTATGTTTACAATCAACTATAGTATACAGGGTATCTGAGCTAAAGCAGTTAAAGAGAACAACCAACTACGGCAGTTTTGTATTCTACATTGTAGAAAGTAAAGCAGGGAAGGAAAGTTACCTCGAAAGCGCCGAAGGACAGGTGGGAGGTAGGCTCACGTAGTAGTAGCTCGGGTGGCACGTGCCTATCAAAGCTCCTGAACTGGCGTAGTCCGTCAGGAGGTAGCACATGAATCGCCGGCCGGTAGGTCGCCGAGTCGAACGGGCGGACGCTCAACGGGAGAAGCTCAACCCCGGGATCCATCTCGTGATCCGGGGGAGTCCCGCCCTGTGGAATATCGTCGGCCATGTCAAAAATGGTGAGAAAATAGCCGAAAAAGGAAAATCGGGCGAAAATGTGGAAAGTCAACCAAAAAGTCAAACCCCGAGAGGGTTGGAAAAGGCCAGAAAAGCTGGAGTACGGAAAAGGTACGGATATCGAGAAAAACTCGAGGGAAACAAGCCCCGAGTGGCGGAAATTAGCCAGCGCATGAGCTTGCGAAGCTGAATGGGCCTAACTTGTGTGCTGGCTGAGGCACAAACTTGTTGGTGCTTGCGCTTGAAAACATGGCCGACCAGAAAACATGGCTGACCAGATTAGTAAATCTGCCCTTGCCTTAGCCAGCGCATGAGCTTGCGAAGCTGAATGGGCCTAACTTGTGTGCTGGCTGAGGCACAAACTTGTTGGTGCTTGCGCTTGAAAACATGGCCGACCAGAAAACATGGCTGACCAGATTAGTAAATCTGCCCTTGCCTTAGCCAGCGCATGAGCTTGCGAAGCTGAATGGGCCTAACTTGTGTGCTGGCTGAGGCACAAACTTGTTGGTGCTTGCGCTTGAAAACATGGCCGACCAGAAAACATGGCTGACCAGATTAGTAAATCTGCCCTTGCCTTAGCCAGCGCATGAGCTTGCGAAGCTGAATGGGCCTAACTTGTGTGCTGGCTGAGGCACAAACTTGTTGGTGCTTGCGCTTGAAAACATGGCCGACCAGAAAACATGGCTGACCAGATTAGTAAATCTGCCCTTGCCTTAGCCAGCGCATGAGCTTGCGAAGCTGAATGGGCCTAACTTGTGTGCTGGCTGAGGCACAAACTTGTTGGTGCTTGCGCTTGAAAACATGGCCGACCAGAAAACATGGCTGACCAGATTAGTAAATCTGCCCTTGCCTTAGCCAGCGCATGAGCTTGCGAAGCTGAATGGGCCTAACTTGTGTGCTGGCTGAGGCACAAACTTGTTGGTGCTTGCGCTTGAAAACATGGCCGACCAGAAAACATGGCTGACCAGATTAGTAAATCTGCCCTTGCCTTAGCCAGCGCATGAGCTTGCGAAGCTGAATGGGCCTAACTTGTGTGCTGGCTGAGGCACAAACTTGTTGGTGCTTGCGCTTGAAAACATGGCCGACCAGAAAACATGGCTGACCAGATTAGTAAATCTGCCCTTGCCTTAGCCAGCGCATGAGCTTGCGAAGCTGAATGGGCCTAACTTGTGTGCTGGCTGAGGCACAAACTTGTTGGTGCTTGCGCTTGAAAACATGGCCGACCAGAAAACATGGCTGACCAGATTAGTAAATCTGCCCTTGCCTTAGCCAGCGCATGAGCTTGCGAAGCTGAATGGGCCTAACTTGTGTGCTGGCTGAGGCACAAACTTGTTGGTGCTTGCGCTTGAAAACATGGCCGACCAGAAAACATGGCTGACCAGATTAGTAAATCTGCCCTTGCCTTAGCCAGCGCATGAGCTTGCGAAGCTGAATGGGCCTAACTTGTGTGCTGGCTGAGGCACAAACTTGTTGGTGCTTGCGCTTGAAAACATGGCCGACCAGAAAACATGGCTGACCAGATTAGTAAATCTGCCCTTGCCTTAGCCAGCGCATGAGCTTGCGAAGCTGAATGGGCCTAACTTGTGTGCTGGCTGAGGCACAAACTTGTTGGTGCTTGCGCTTGAAAACATGGCCGACCAGAAAACATGGCTGACCAGATTAGTAAATCTGCCCTTGCCTTAGCCAGCGCATGAGCTTGCGAAGCTGAATGGGCCTAACTTGTGTGCTGGCTGAGGCACAAACTTGTTGGTGCTTGCGCTTGAAAACATGGCCGACCAGAAAACATGGCTGACCAGATTAGTAAATCTGCCCTTGCCTTAGCCAGCGCATGAGCTTGCGAAGCTGAATGGGCCTAACTTGTGTGCTGGCTGAGGCACAAACTTGTTGGTGCTTGCGCTTGAAAACATGGCCGACCAGAAAACATGGCTGACCAGATTAGTAAATCTGCCCTTGCCTTAGCCAGCGCATGAGCTTGCGAAGCTGAATGGGCCTAACTTGTGTGCTGGCTGAGGCACAAACTTGTTGGTGCTTGCGCTTGAAAACATGGCCGACCAGAAAACATGGCTGACCAGATTAGTAAATCTGCCCTTGCCTTAGCCAGCGCATGAGCTTGCGAAGCTGAATGGGCCTAACTTGTGTGCTGGCTGAGGCACAAACTTGTTGGTGCTTGCGCTTGAAAACATGGCCGACCAGAAAACATGGCTGACCAGATTAGTAAATCTGCCCTTGCCTTAGCCAGCGCATGAGCTTGCGAAGCTGAATGGGCCTAACTTGTGTGCTGGCTGAGGCACAAACTTGTTGGTGCTTGCGCTTGAAAACATGGCCGACCAGAAAACATGGCTGACCAGATTAGTAAATCTGCCCTTGCCTTAGCCAGCGCATGAGCTTGCGAAGCTGAATGGGCCTAACTTGTGTGCTGGCTGAGGCACAAACTTGTTGGTGCTTGCGCTTGAAAACATGGCCGACCAGAAAACATGGCTGACCAGATTAGTAAATCTGCCCTTGCCTTAGCCAGCGCATGAGCTTGCGAAGCTGAATGGGCCTAACTTGTGTGCTGGCTGAGGCACAAACTTGTTGGTGCTTGCGCTTGAAAACATGGCCGACCAGAAAACATGGCTGACCAGATTAGTAAATCTGCCCTTGCCTTAGCCAGCGCATGAGCTTGCGAAGCTGAATGGGCCTAACTTGTGTGCTGGCTGAGGCACAAACTTGTTGGTGCTTGCGCTTGAAAACATGGCCGACCAGAAAACATGGCTGACCAGATTAGTAAATCTGCCCTTGCCTTAGCCAGCGCATGAGCTTGCGAAGCTGAATGGGCCTAACTTGTGTGCTGGCTGAGGCACAAACTTGTTGGTGCTTGCGCTTGAAAACATGGCCGACCAGAAAACATGGCTGACCAGATTAGTAAATCTGCCCTTGCCTTAGCCAGCGCATGAGCTTGCGAAGCTGAATGGGCCTAACTTGTGTGCTGGCTGAGGCACAAACTTGTTGGTGCTTGCGCTTGAAAACATGGCCGACCAGAAAACATGGCTGACCAGATTAGTAAATCTGCCCTTGCCTTAGCCAGCGCATGAGCTTGCGAAGCTGAATGGGCCTAACTTGTGTGCTGGCTGAGGCACAAACTTGTTGGTGCTTGCGCTTGAAAACATGGCCGACCAGAAAACATGGCTGACCAGATTAGTAAATCTGCCCTTGCCTTAGCCAGCGCATGAGCTTGCGAAGCTGAATGGGCCTAACTTGTGTGCTGGCTGAGGCACAAACTTGTTGGTGCTTGCGCTTGAAAACATGGCCGACCAGAAAACATGGCTGACCAGATTAGTAAATCTGCCCTTGCCTTAGCCAGCGCATGAGCTTGCGAAGCTGAATGGGCCTAACTTGTGTGCTGGCTGAGGCACAAACTTGTTGGTGCTTGCGCTTGAAAACATGGCCGACCAGAAAACATGGCTGACCAGATTAGTAAATCTGCCCTTGCCTTAGCCAGCGCATGAGCTTGCGAAGCTGAATGGGCCTAACTTGTGTGCTGGCTGAGGCACAAACTTGTTGGTGCTTGCGCTTGAAAACATGGCCGACCAGAAAACATGGCTGACCAGATTAGTAAATCTGCCCTTGCCTTAGCCAGCGCATGAGCTTGCGAAGCTGAATGGGCCTAACTTGTGTGCTGGCTGAGGCACAAACTTGTTGGTGCTTGCGCTTGAAAACATGGCCGACCAGAAAACATGGCTGACCAGATTAGTAAATCTGCCCTTGCCTTAGCCAGCGCATGAGCTTGCGAAGCTGAATGGGCCTAACTTGTGTGCTGGCTGAGGCACAAACTTGTTGGTGCTTGCGCTTGAAAACATGGCCGACCAGAAAACATGGCTGACCAGATTAGTAAATCTGCCCTTGCCTTAGCCAGCGCATGAGCTTGCGAAGCTGAATGGGCCTAACTTGTGTGCTGGCTGAGGCACAAACTTGTTGGTGCTTGCGCTTGAAAACATGGCCGACCAGAAAACATGGCTGACCAGATTAGTAAATCTGCCCTTGCCTTAGCCAGCGCATGAGCTTGCGAAGCTGAATGGGCCTAACTTGTGTGCTGGCTGAGGCACAAACTTGTTGGTGCTTGCGCTTGAAAACATGGCCGACCAGAAAACATGGCTGACCAGATTAGTAAATCTGCCCTTGCCTTAGCCAGGGCGCGAGCTTGTGAAGCCGAATGGGCCTAATTCGTGTGCTGGTTGAGGCACAAACTGATTGGCACTTGCGCTTGAAAACATGGCCGACCAGATTAGTAAATCGGCACAAACTGATTAGCGCTCGCGCTTGAAAACATGGCCGACCAGATTAGTAAATCGGCACAAACTGATTAGCGCTCGCGCTTGAAAACATGGCCGACCAGATTAGTAAATCGGCACAAACTGATTAGCGCTCGCGTTTGAAAACATGGCCGACCAGATTAGTAAATCTGCCCTTACCTTAGCCAAGGCGCGAGCATGTGAAGCCGAATGGGCCTAACTTGTAGGCTGGACAGTTGTCATCCATCTTTTGACATTTGGGATTACTAACGTTGCCTCGGGAGAGCTGCATACATTGAAAGATAAATGGGTCGGGTGCACGCCAGAGGCCCTACTTATTTCCATTCAGGAAACTTGGGAGGGACGAAGATTTGCTGAATTAGACATCGTAATGAGTCGCAGTAGCGAGCCTATGCGTACGGGAAGAAGGACGTCCAAGGATCGGGAAACACAGCAGCCCCTTAGTCGTCGAAGTAGGTCGCCTCGGAAGGATAGGAAACAACGGGGAAATTCTCCACGCCCGCGACTGAGATTCGAGCCCGATGCGACGCCACGACCGTTGAGTTTTGCGGTTTTTGTGAGGAATAGACCAATGACAGAGGCGGATTCTATCATTAAAGACCCAGGTGTGGCAGTTGAGTTCGCTCGACAGATCTTCCCAGCGGAAGTCCAACAATCGATGGTCGGACGTCAAGATTTCGAAGTATTTCGAGACGGCATACATGGGGCCGTGAAAGGACTATATACTGCTCACGAAGTCGGCATGCGTCTGCGGAAAGCGCGATGTGAGAGTGAGAAAAAGGACGAAAGGAATCGCAGTCTGGAGATTCGCGCACGGAAAAAGCTGGGCGTGAGCTTCGGGAGCTTAAGAATGTTCAAACGAGCGCGTCGGTGGCGGCCGGTCAATCTAAATTGGTCGTGGAGGAGAGAGTGACCCAACGGACCCCGGTAATGAAAAGGGGTTTCAGGACGGCCTGAAGGTCAGGATAGAGAAGACCAAACGAGACCTTGCTGAGGAGGTCTGCCGATGTGAAAATCGAGGATTCAAGCATGGTTGGATCAAGGCCCTTCAAACCGAGGAAGCTCTCGAAGCCGTGGGCATTGATTTGGCTTGGCCCCTGTATCATCGTCATTACTTACCCTATTCTGATTTCGAAATTTAGAAGAGCGACGATGAGGGTGCCAAATAAATAGCCTTTCTTTTATTTTAAACGTTCGTATTTGTTTTTGAAATGTTATGTGCTTAATTAAACGTCTTATTTCAACTTACTGGCAAGCTTTGTGTTGCGTGGTACAAACGTTTAAACATGCATTGACCGGCTCGAATTAAGAACAATTCTTATTGAATATTTATTTGGCCAGTGAAGTGGTCCAAATGCATTTTGCACAAAGGTTCCGAATCTGGGGACTTTATCGGCCTTGAAAGGCTTAATCGGCCCTTAAGGTGTCATGCACCAAAAAGGGGGGGGGCTCCGAATCCGGAGGCTTTATTTGGCCAATCGTGATATCCACGAAGGGCGCTCCGAATCCGGAGGCTTAATCAGCCTTAAAAGGCTTATTCGGCCCTTAAGGTGTCATGCACCAAAAAGGGGGGAGCTCCGAATCCGGAGGCTTTATTTGGCCAATCGTGATATCCACGAAGGGCGCTCAGCCTTAAAAGGTTTAATCGGCCCTTAAGGTGTCATGCACCAAAAAGGGGGGGGGGCTCCGAATCCTGAGGCTTTATTTGGCCAATCGTGATATCCACGAAGGGCGCTCCGAATCCGGAGGCTTAATCGGCCCTTAAGGTGTCATGCACCAAAAGGGGGCTCCGAATCCGGAGACTTTATTTGGCCAATCGTGATATCCACGAAGGGCGCTCCGAATCCGGAGGCCTAATCGGCCTTAAAAGGCTTAATCAGCCCTTAAGGGCTTGGGAGCTGAAGCATAAGGAAACGAGAAACTTTGTATTGCAACGGTGAGATATGTACAAGTATCAAGCCCACAAGTCGAGTCAATGATAGAATTTACGTAAATGTGTTGAATTCCAAGGCCGTGGCAGGCTTCTTCCTGACATGTCTGAGAGTCGATATGCCCCTGTTCCTGCAATGGAATCTATCTGATAGGGGCCGTCCCAATTTGGACCCAATTTCCCATCGGCCGGTCTCCGGTCGGCAGGAAGTACCTTCTTCAGGACCAACTCTCCTAGCGTGTATCGGCGCAACTGAACTCGCTGATTATACGACTTGGCGAGCTACTGTTGATACCGTGCCATGGATGCCAGGGCGCGGTCTCTTCGTTCTTCGATTAGAATCAGATCCAAGGCAAGCATTATGTCGTTTTGGCCCGTATCAAAAACTTGCAATTTCAGGGTTGGGAGGCCGATTTCCAGGGGTAAGATTTCCTGGGTTCCAAAGCATAGAGCAAACGGCGTTTCTCTAGTTGATCTCCTCGGCGTAGTACGATAGCCCACAATACACTCGGCAATTCTTCGACCCATTTGCCTTTAGCTTTTTCCAGCCTCTTTTTGATGCCGTCTAAGATGGATTTGTTAGAGGCTTCGGCTTGACCATTGCTTTGGGGGTAGGCCGGTGTAGAGAAGTAAGGCCGAATACCATATTTGTTCCATAACTCTCGATATACGCCACAATCGAACTGGGTGCCATTGTTTGAGATGAGAGCTCTTGGGATGCCGAATCGTGTTATGATGTTTCTCCATACAAAGCGTTTAATGTCAGCATCTCGTATATGTGTTAAAGCCTCCGCTTCGACCCATTTTGTGAAGTAATCTATCGCGACGATTAAGAATCGCTTGTTCCCTGGGGCCCTCAACAATGGTCTAACGATATCAAGTCCCCACTGAGCAAATAGCCAGGGGCTGGTGATAGAGTTCAACCCTTCAGCAGGCAAGTGGGTTAATAGGGAGAACTTTTGGCACTGTTCGCATTTTTTTACATAACTGTCCGCGTCGGCTCTCATTGTCGGCCAATAATACCCCTGTGTTATAGCTTGATGGGCCAGGGAGCGTCCTCCAGAATGGGCACCACAACTGCCCTCATGTATCTCAGTCAGAAGCTCCTCCACTTTGTCCGGGTGCACGCATTCCAAATATGGACCAGAGAGGGACTTTTTATAAATCCCTCCTTGCGGATCCAGATAGTATCGCAGGGCTTTATTTCGCAGCTTGTGTGCCTCTTTTTTTTCCTCTGGGAGTTGTTCAAAAGAGAGGAATGCAGCAATGGGGTCCATCCAGCTTGGTGCGGATTCTATAACGTTGACATGGATTTCCTCCGGAGGGCCAATACTCGGCTTCGGGATGAAACCTACTTCGATGGTTTGTTTGATCTCAGAATTGATGATGGAGGTTAGGCACGCCAAGGTATCTGTGTGTGTGTTCTGGTCGCGTGTTATTTGGTTCAGTTCGTGATGGTCAAATTTTGTCAGCAAGGAATTGGCCGTTTTCATGTAGGCCGCCATATGGTCGTTTCTTGCCGCGTACTCCCCCTTTAGCTGATTGATTACCAATTTTGAATCAGAAAACACAAGCAAACGCCAAGTGCCGAGAAGGTGCGCATTCCGCAGACCGGCTAGAAGGGCTTCGTATTCGGCTTCGTTATTTGATGCTTCGAAGCCAAGCTTAATGGCCTGCTCAATTGCTGCGCCGTTTGGAGACATGATTACAACTCCGGCGCCGCTGCCCCTTTGGTTAGACGATCCATCACAGTATAACTGTCAAATATCCCTGACATAAATTCTCTAGTTCGCCTTTGGTCGAACTTCATCCTTTGGTCGAACTTTTTCAGGTTTGAGGTTAGCATGCTCGCCGGTGAATTCGGCAACAAAATCGGCCAGCACCTACCCCATGATTGCGGTTTTAAGTAAAAACTGAATGTCGTATTGGCCGAGTTCAAGAGCCCATTTTGAAACACGTCCTGATGCTTCTGCACTCTGTAGTACTGATCGGAGGGGATAATCTATTAGCACCCCAATGCTATGTCCCTGGAAGTAATGCATCAATTTTCTTGTCGCCATGACTAGGGCTAAGATGAGTTTTTCCAGCGGAAGGTAGCGTGTTTCGGCGTCAACCATTGCCTTGGTCACATAATACACTAGCCGTTGCTCCACCTTCTCCTCTTTTAACAGTACGGCGCTGACGGCCCTATCTGAAACTGCGAGATACAGAATGAGCGAGTCACCAGCTGTGGGTGTTGTCAAGAGAGGTACTGAGCAGAGGTAGGTCTTGAGTCCGTTGAAGGCTGTTTCCCATTCAGTGGACCATTCAAAAGCCTTGTCCTGCTGTAGTGTCTGAAAGAATTGTCGGCAGCGATCTGTAGACCGGCTGATGAACTTGTTGAGTGCAGCGTCCATCCCCATCAACTTTTGGACTTCTTTTACTGAACGGAGGGAGCCGAGTTCCAAGATTGCTATGACTTGCCTCAGGTTGGCTTCGATTCCACGGTGATTGACGATGTAACCCAGGAATTTGCCAGAGCTGATTCCGAATACACACTTGGAAGCGTTCAGTTTCATTCTGTATTTGCGTAAGATGCTGAATGTCTTTTCTAGATCGACTATATGATACTGTTCTTCTTTGGACTTGACCACCATATCGCCGATGTATACTTCCATAGTGTGGCTGAGTTGCTCTTTGAACATGGCGGTGACCAGTCTTTGGTAGGTTGCCCCTACGTTCTTCAGCCCAAAAGGCATAACTTTGTAGTAGTAGGTTCCTCTTGGAGTGAGGAATGTAGTTTTGTCCTGGTCATCTGGATGCATGGCGATCTAATGGTAGCCTCTGTAAGCATCGAGGAAGCTCATGCGTTGATGGCGTGCCGTCGCATCGACAAGTTGGTCGATTCTGGGTATAGGAAAACAGTCTTTGGGGCAAGCTTTGTTCAGGTCCGTGAAATCGATGCACACTCGCCAAGTCCCATTTTTCTTCTTCACCACCACTATATTGGAGAGCCACGTAGGGTAAGTGACTTCTCTAATTGCCCCGGCGTCAAGCAGTCTGTCTACCTCCTCAACAACGGCGGCAGTGTGCTCTGCGACTGACCGCCGGCCTTTCTGAATGATAGGCTTACATTTGGGATTGACATTCAAATGGTGTTGTGAAACTGATGGGTCTATACCCGGCATTTCGTACGGAGTCCACGCAAAGACGCCGAGGTTGTTGAGCAAGAAAGAAATGAGCTGCTGCCTGTCGGCCTGATTCAGAGAGGCGCCGATCATGAAGAACTTTTCTTGGCTTCCATCAATGTCAACTCGGCCTAAACCTTCTGTGGCTTTCTCATTTGGATGCTGCCCAACGTCATCAGTGATCTCCCGATTCGGCACCTCAATGGAGTTTACTTACAGTTCTTTTGGCGTTCTGGCGGCAAGGAGATAACATGCTTGTGCCGATTTCTGGGAGCCGCGGATTTGCTCAATGCCGTGTTCTATTGGGAAATGAAGCAGTTGATGAAAGGTTCTTGGGACGGCCTGCAAGGTATGCAACCACGATCGCCCCATGATAAGGTTGTACGGCAATGGCAACCTCACGACCAAGAATTCCACATCCACCGTTCTGGAACCTGCTCGAACGGGTAAGCTGATCTTTCCCAATGGGTACTCTGGATTGGCATTGAAGCTGAATAGTGGATAAGGAGCTGGAGTCAGGTCAGACTCGTTGAACCCGAGTTTGATGAAGGTTTTATAATACATAACCTCCGAAGTACTGCCCTGGTCGATAAGAACGCGTTTGACGGTGAACCGGTTTAGGCGTAGCTCAACAACCAATGGATCAATGTGAGGGAGTGTTACGCCAATCAAATCATAGTCGTCAAAGGTGATACTTGGCGTTTCTCGGAGCCGCTTTGCTGGTGTGAGTTGCTGTTAGGGGCATGGATGTGATTGGATTGCATACACGGCCGGGGCTGTAGGCAGGCTGTATATCATGTGGACGGTGTTGAGCGGAATTGCATCCTTTGGAAGGGCAGGTGTTTTGATCGCACTTCTCCGAACACATTGTTGGAGACGTTCGTCCTTTGCCAACTCCTCAAGGTGATCTGTTGAGGCAAAGCAGCCGTCAGTTTCTTGCTGTCGGGCTTGAGATCGTCGATCATCTGCCCTCGGGGGTCGCTCAGAAGCCTGGCGCACTGTTTGTTTGAACTTTGCTACTTCCAAGGCCAGATCGTGACGAAGACATTCATTCTCAGCGAAGATGTTGTCCAACCTCTGTTTGGTTTGCCTAGCTTGTTCCATGGTCGCCTGTATTGTCTTTTGCGTTAGATTTGAAGATGAGTAGAGGTTCAAGGCAAGTTTTGCTACGATGGTTTTTGGTCCAAGCGAGTTTGCTGGAGTGAAGTCATCTCTCTGTGTGGTCTCATCAGTGGCTATCGGAGGATCTTCAGTCACGCCTGCCATGGATGTATTTGAGTATTCCCACAGATGGCACCAGTTGTGGGGAAGTGGTTTGGAAATACTCTTCAGATCCTGGAAGACGCCAATGATCCTTAGCTAGTCACCTGAAAAGACACAAACACTCCGGTAGGGGGTGCTGGAATTAGCACTCTGACGGACAAGTTAGTCCTTACACTCAAGATAGCTTGTCTACTAAGTTTTAGCAAAGTGATTATTACATACCTTTCTAAATCTGTGGTTCTTGTATTTATACTTGCTTTCTGGGCCTCGGGGCCAGAGCCTACTCTTTTTTTTCATTGTCCTTTTGTTTATTCGGAGCTACTGATCTCCGGCTATTCGACCTTAATAACGTATTCGGCATCCTAGTCACGCAGGATGGAGCCAAATAATACCTGGTTTCTGGGGTACGCACCTTCCGACTCTTCTATTTATTCGGCTCCCACAATATCCGAGAGGAGCATGAAAAGCAAGCTACACCTCCATTGCTATTCCTTCAAGCTCTCTGCAACCGTTGCTATTCATCACTCCTAGTGAGCATTCACCTATTCCGTTCCGATTAAGGGCGTCGTCTGACTCTGGCGAATTTCATTCCAGCGTCTGACTCCTCAACTTTACTCTGTAAGTCCCTAAATCCCTTATACTTTGCTTCAGTTTCTTATTGTTCTTTAGTACATTTGTTTCTTGTACTGTCTATTCATATCTGTGCATGCGTTTGTTTTGCTATTGCATTTGTACCTGCATTCAAATCCTTTGTTCTACACATTTTTTTCCCTGACGTGTTCAATGTTCATCATGTTCTTTATTTTGTTCACATTTCTTGTACACTGCTCTGCACTCAATCACTTAGATATTAAGACTTGATGTTTACAAATTTGTCAATGCCTCTGGTTGTGTTTTTGTGCCTTCGAATCACTTGTTCATACTTTGACATCTTCTTGAATGCACGCCATTGCGCTGACCATAATTGTGCCCTTTATTTGCTTTGTTTCGATTTTTAATCTTTTTTTTTTTCTATTTTCTTTGCTTATTTCCATATTCCTACCTGCTATTCTTGCATTTCTCATTTACTCTTTCATAAATTTAGGATTGGAACTTGTTAGAAACCATTCTTAGGAAAAATTGAAACAAGTATTGCCCAAAAACCTCCCTTAGATCCCTAAAATCTCCACCCTAGCACTTTTTAGGGTTTTACCGAGATCCTCAAACCCATCCTCACCACTTTTCGACAGTAAACCGTGCCAAATTCACCCTAGCCGAGATCATGGGCATGTTTAAGTGGAGGGTAGATTCCCCAAGTAAACTAGAATACTTTCGTCAGGAGTTCAACATTCCAACCAACGTTTATCTTAGGTTGGCTGGAAAAGAGGACTCCATGTTGCCAGGAGAGACTTACATGCCATTCCCAGTAGTGTCCATCATTGAGGGTGGAATTAAATTTCCCTTTGACATCTTTTTCAAAGAGGTCCTCAACTTTTATAAACTCAACCCCATGCAATTAGTCATTAACACTTTTAGGGTCATCAACGGTGTTGCCAAGTTGGCATGCCGACAAAAGGCTAGAATCACCCTGTTCGACCTCCAATATTGCTACACTATGTGTAGCCTCAAATCCAAAAGTGGCTACACCTACTATCTGAAACTCAGGTTCACTATGTATAAATTGGTAGCCAATATTCCCGACTCCAATAAAGGAGCTGGGGCTGACTATTTGATTGTCTCGAAAAACTGGGAGTTCCTGCCAGAAGATGATCTTCATCTCTTCCCATTGCGCCAAGGAGTTTTTAGGGAAGATGAGGGTAAGGACTTAGTCATCGCAAAGTCCCATGTTCCCTCTAATGCCTATAAATTTACTTCTTTTTGATATTCTAATGTTTTTCTTATTGTTCATTGGAGTTCTTTTTGATATTCCAACATACCGATCTCTGCTCCTCGACGTCCCCAGAAGAAGCAAAACTCCACAATCTGATTCAACTCAACAAGCCACATCTTCACCATGGCTAGATCTAGCATCAACGCCTAATCCAGTGAATGAGCCATCCACTTCTGCTCCATCTCAACTAATTCTTCCATCATAACGCCAGCACCGCCGCCAACCGCCCAATGCTCTTGCTAGCAGAACGCACAACCGAAAGCACCGAGGTTTAGTCGCGTTGATGTTTGATCCATCTAAACATCGTTGACTTAGTTCAACTCTGCCACCTATGTCAAGTCTAAGTTAATCGCCTTGTTCACCATGAGAACATCGCCTTAAGACTTTCTTAGTATTTTCTCACAATCATAAATTTTAACAACGTTTTGTACGAAACAAAATCGATACTTGTATTTTATTAATACTTTGCTAATAATCCTTTACATAGAGAAAACAAATTGAAAAACAAAAATCAATGGTAGAAAAATTTCAAATTGCTGGTATTCCATGGTCTTGGCAGTTCTTTGCCATCAATGTCTTCAAGCCGGTAAACACCATTACCTGCGACCGAGATAATGAGGAATGGTCCTTCCCAGTTTGGGCTAAGCTTGCCTTCCCTGGGATTTTTCTTATTGCCGATGACTTTTCCTAGGACAAGGTCTCCAATCTGAAACTCCCTAGGATTAACCTTCTTGTTATATGCCCTAGCAAGTTGCTACTGGTATGCACCTAGCTGAATTGCAGCTTTTTCCCTTCTTTCTTCTAAGAGATCCAAATCTCGGGCTAGAAGTACGTCATTGGTGCCATTCTCTACTCCTTGGGTTCTGATCCCTGGTATGCCGATCTCTAATGGGATGACTGCTTCTGTGCCATAAGCCATGGCGAAGGGGGATTCTCCTGTTGATCTTCTCGGTGTAGTCCGATATGCCCAAAGCACGTTGGGCAACTCGTCTACCCACTTTCCTTTTGCTGCCTGCAGCCTTTTCTTTATTCCATCCAGAATTACTTTGTTGGATGCCTCTGCTTGCCCATTACTTTGGG
>NW_021024849.1:695172-732562 GCF_004153795.1 Camellia sinensis
TCTCAACTGATTTTCTTCCATATAACCCAGCACCGCGCCAACCGCCCAACGCTCTTGCTAGCAGAACGCGCAACCGGAAAAGCACCGAGGTTTGTCTCCATTGATTGTTCTGAATCCATCTAAACATCGTTGACTTAGTTCAACTCTGCCACCTATGTCAAGTCTAAGTTAATCCACCTTATTCACCATTGAGAACTATCGTCCCTTAAGACGTTTCTCAATATTTCTCACAACGTCATAAATTTCAACACACGTTTTGTTAGAAACAAAAATGATAATTGTATTTATTTAATACTTTGCTAACTAATCCTTTCATAGAGAACAAAAAAAATTCGAACACAACAAAACTCAATGGTAGAAAAGTCAAATTGCTGGTATTCCATGGTCTTCGCAGTTCTTTGCCATCAATGTCTTCAAGCCGGTAAACACCATTACGCTGCGCCTGAGATAATGAGGAATGGTCCTTCCCAGTTTGGGCTAAGCTTGCCTTCCCTGGGATTTTTCTATTGCCGATGAACTTTTCCTAGGAACAAGGTCGTCCAATCTGAAAATCTCCAGATCTAAACCTTCTTGTTGATATTGCCCCTAGCAATTGCTACTGGTATGCACCTAGCTCGAATGATTTCTCCTTTCCCTTCTTTCTTCAATTAGGTCTAGATCTTGGGCAAGAAATTCCTCAGTTTGTTTGCATTCTGCACTTCCTTGGGTTCCGATATCTAGGGATGCTAATCTCAAGTGGGTATTACTGCCTTAGTGCCCATAAAGCCATGGGCGAAAGGAGACTCTCCTGAGTAGATCTTCTCGCGATCATTTGATATGCCCATTAGGACATGGGCTATTCCTCCACCCATTTGCCCTTGGCAACATTTCCAACTCTTTTCTTGATTCCGTCAGATGATCTTGTTAAGGGATTGCCTCGGGGCTTGACCATTTGCTCTAGGGAAACAGGGAGTGGGAATGAATAGTTATTAATCTTGATTTCGCGTTTACAAAAGTTCTTAATCAACGTGCCTTTCAAAATTGGGTTGCCATTGTCTACCACATGCTTTGGCGATCCCAAACCTAGTGATTATGTTTTCTAGATGAAGCTTTTCGCATCCACGATCTCGGATATATGGTTAGGGGTTCAAACCTCCCCCATTTCGTAAAAGTAGTCAGTTAACTATAAGTAGGAACTTCCGCATCCAGTTACCCAAGAAGATCCATGCTCCACTAGGGAATATGGCCAGCGGCTAAGATACTCCGGCAATATTCACGAGATATGCTATCTGCCAGCGCGGGCTAGATGATATATACACGCGGTTGCTCCAAACTAACCTTTTTTGACACTTTTTCCGCACCTATCTACCTTACATTAGGCTTCACGCATCTTATCTACATGTAAAGCGCCCCACCAGATCAATCTTGTGGATATAGCTCTACATGCAGCAAGTGAATCTCCCGCATACATGGCTTCCACATACTCCGCTCTGATCGGATTCTACGTACAAAAACCACTCACTTCTCTACTTGGGAAGGTATGCACATATCGCAGTACAGGTGCTGGTAAAAGACCTTTTGTACAGATGGCCTTCTAAGAAAGGCCAAGAGCTACCGAGGTAGCTGACTTTCAATATATCTGGCTTGCTTCTTATTTTGTCTAATCTGGCACCAACTTGCCATCTCTAAGGAACATGACTATGGCGTCCATCCACCAACCTTAGACTCCATCTCACACACATGCTTCATAATTCTGTTATTTAAAGGGTTCTTAGTAGCTTTGGACCTGACTAGATAATTCCACCCCATAATTGTGCTCTAAGGTTTATCTGAAACCTCTTCACTGATGAGAGCCACGCAAGGTTTGCTAGCGGACTGTTCCGCAGGATATTCTTGGCTAATGGGTCATGCTACTCACTCTGCTTAACCCTACTGCACACTGGCAGCTTTGGAAATTGTGCTAACAGCTGTCTAATGGACCCTCCTTGACAAAGCCTCATGATTCTCTCGCTTCATCTCGGGCAGTGTACTGTTCGTCGCTGATTTACAATGAGCTAGAGTCACAACTAGACTACTAGCTCCCTTCGGCCTTAATTGCTACTGTCTAGGTTTGAGTCTTGCAATTGGGCTTCATACTCTTACGTTCATTGTTCGAGTGCTTTTTGAATCCCGAGACGGATGGTCTCTATTCATTGTCCGTTAGCTATTACAAAAACCACTCCTGCCCCCGGCTCCTTGTCATTTGAACTCCATCACAAAGAGACAAAAGGAATCGCCAATGTAAATATCGTTAGGGTTATAGCTTTTCTTCACCCTATTCTGTTCTGCCGAACCATGGGGTTCCTAAACCCCAATTGGTTTTCTTTTCTACTTTTTTTTTTCTTCCTGAACCCCCAGGCCAAGGCTAACTGTGCGCCTCGGACCGCGCCTAGTGAAACGTCTGCCACAAAGGTCGTCTAGAACTTAAGCCCTTTATTAGCTGTTCCTTGTGTCTGATAATCTCTATGATCATACTGACTAGAACTACAACCCCATCGCACTACTCTCGCCAGTTTAGATTCGCCTTTGTAATAAAAAAAAACTCTCAATGGTGCTTTGTAAGCCACCATAATTTTGTGAGCTTTGAAAATAATGGTTCAATTTTTTGAAGCCATTACCAAGTAGCGTGCAACTTTTCCAAAAGGCAAGTACCCTAGTCTCTGTTTTTGCAATGTTTGCTTCATAGTACACTGCCTTCTGTTCTCCTTCCTATTTCTTGGTGACCACGACACTAATAGCACGGTTGAACTGCCCAAGTATTAAGTACAACTCTTCTCTTGTACTGGATTCAACAACACTGGCAGAGTTTGTCAGGTACCTCTTCCAGTTGGCCAGGGCGACTTCGATTCTTCTTTCCATAGAAAGTTCATGTGTAGCCTTCTTAACACTGAAAAAATGACTTGTATTTATCGAACGCCTACTGATGAATCTGTTCAGGGCTGCCTACCTTTGTCAGTAAATCTAAACTTTTTTTCACGTGTTGTTTGGCTTTTCCAAATCAAGGATGCCTTGATCTGATCTGGCTTACTTCAATTCCTCTCCTAGTTACCAAATACCCTAAAAACTTACCAGACCTAGCTCCAAATGCGTACTTTGAGTCTGCAGGTTGAAGTCGATATGCCTTCAATATGTCCAAAACTTTCTTTTAGGTCAAGCCAAGTGGATCTCCAGGTTCTGACTCTCTTGACATCCATATCGTCTATATAGACTTTCACTTCTTTCCTAAATTAGTGCTTTAACATCCTAGAAATCAATCTTTAGTACGTTTGCTCCCTGCATTCTTCAGCCCAAAGGCATTACCCTTATAGTAGTAAAGTCTCTTGGGGTGATGAATGTTGTCTTCTCTTTCTCTGGGGCATACATCGCTATCTGGTGGTATTCCTTAACACCCCATTTCTGACGGTCCTTACGGCTTGGACTGTCCTCGTAGTGCACCCTGATGATGAGTCTTTTATATGCTCCCCAAGTGCTCAAAGTCCACGTCGAGTGGGAACCGCCCACAGTTTTGGAGCCTTTCAACCCTACACCCTTGTTTGCCTCAGTTTTGGACCAAGCCCTTGGTCTGTTAAGCCTGCGCGTCATATTGGTGGCTTGTTGACCACTGTTAGAGGCTGTTGGCCACACTTTTGTGCTGCCACTAGTGTTTTCTACAGATGATTGGATGCCAGCTGTGCTAACTGTTTGCACAAATGCACATACATCTTCACACACGTGGGAGGCTGGAAGCTTCCTTTGTAGGGATTTCATGTTTTCTATATATAGGAGGTCCCTCTCTTCATGTTGAGGGTTAGAAAATTTTGAGCTCAAAAATTTTTCCTCTCTCTACAATCTCTTTCTCTAGCCAACATCCTACACTTTTGCCTACAACTCTTCAACCTTTGCCTATTACACCCTTACCAAATCTTCTCATCTTTGAGTTGAGTTATTCTTGAGCTTGGTTTGAGCTTTAGAGGCGTTGTTATTGCTTGTTTTGTTTACTTGAATTGCCTTTAAATAGAATAAGGGCCTACCCAATTTGCTTGCTTTCTGTACTTTTCTTCCTTACTGGCTTTTTCCATTATTTTGGCTGTTACAAAAACTCGTATGTTTTTGGGGCTGAAGTTGGTAAGGCCCTAAAGGTTGAGGGGTTGATAGTCCTTCTTTATACCATTGTTTTAGAGGGCCTTTGCCCTTGCGTTTTCCCCCTCTTTTACTATCTTTTTTAGAGCTTGTTTAAAAACACTGATTTTTAGAGATTTAGCAGTGGCCAAAATCATTGTTTTGAAGTTCAAATTTGGGAGGGTAGCCTCCCCTCCTTGTGTCTTGCTCACTAGCTAGTTGGTGCCATGTTTAGCATTATTAATCTAGCTATTTTTAGCTTTTATTCCAGCATTTTATGACTGCTTTGAACCTATGTTTAGCACTAGTTTGAGTTGTTAGTTGCATTTAAGCTTTATTTTGCATGCTTCTAGTGTTATTAGGCCTCATAAGTTTGATGTTTTAGGTCTTAGACAGCATTTATTTGAGTTTTAGCCACGATTTTGGGTTCTCATACTTATTTCAGCTAATAATCTCTGCAACCTCCCTTCATTTCTTGGTTTTTTTTTTTTATTCATTTTGCTTGAATAGTGGTTTCAAGTCACTTGCTTGCCCAAGTATGAAATTGAGGTTTCATACCTTAATGGTTTAATCCCTTAAGGGGGTTCATTACCATGGTATGATGCTTCTTTCATTCCCAAAGCAACTTTGTGTTTTGAGCCCTCTTTCCGATTAGAGGACTTTAATTCACCATTGGACTTAATTGAATTAAGGAATGGTTTGCAAACTAAAATGGAGTAACTTGGAATTTAAAAGTGAGAAAGATAATAATTTGGTTGTGTCAAAGGACGTTAATTGAACACATAGAAGCTTGACCATTCATACTTGCTAGTGATGAATGATTCAAGTCTCTAAGGTCATTCACTTCTCTTAATCTTGTTCGATGATAGGGAGGTGGTTTTTACGAGTCTTGTTTTGTTGCATTTGATTGATCTTGCACACTTGTTTTCACAAGCCATCATGCAATTTGAAATTGCCCATCATTGACGGGTTGGTGAACCGAACTTGTGCACTCATTGGATTGTTCATGAAAAGGAGGAGTGAGTTATGCCAGACAAACCCAAAAATGCCCTGTATACTGCTCTGCTTGTCCTCTGTGGTAGAAGATGAATCTATCTGTAGTGGCCGGTTAGGCCATCCATGGTCGGCAGGCCCCCTTTCATGGATCCGGTCGGGCATCACTAGTGGCCGGCCAGCTTCACAGTGACGGGCCGGCCACTGATGAAAATTTGGCAGTATGTTGTAAGGTGGAAGCAGAGTTGTTCTGGAAGTGGGTAGCAATGTTGGAGTTCAACTTGTGCAGGGCAGAGGGCATATCAGAAGCAAACAGTGGTGTTTTCGGGTATAAACCATGCATGCGCGAATGAACATCTGTCATTTCCTGAGCGGAGTAGTAATTGTTTAATTTAATTATTAATTGCCTTGTGTTGTAATTATTTTAATTAGGTTAGTTAACTAAATTATTCAAATGTCTGTTATTTCATTTGGTTTTGTAATAATTAGCCTTAAATAGCAATTAGCTGAGCCTTAGTTAGCTAATTATTTATTCGGACTCTCCTTTGTGAGAGCATAAATTGTTGTAATAATTGTAGTCTTCCACTCTACGTTCTTTCTCCCTTTTATTTACGTTGCTATGATGTTTTAGCTTTAGGTCATCACGTTTTGTTAGCATACTTCATTGTTTTGCATCATTCGGATTGCATGCACCGAGGCGTCTTGCGTTCATATTCAAACTACATTGTCGTTAATATTCTTTTGAATACGTTGCTTAAACCGCATGCTATTAATCGATTCACGATATGCCACGCTTATTAGCCGACGAGCCTAGTAATTGCATATCGCATGTGTTGCAGTAGCCATTTTTATAAGTTAGGAATCATTGCATTTTTTCTAACTCTTTGGTTATTTTTGGCTTGGAGTACTAGGATGAGCGTTTAACTGGCTTTAGCATAGCGCATGCATGTGATTTTGCCAATCTAGCATGCTTGCCATGAGGCTAATGCTTAATGATTAAAACTACTTGATGCCTGTGGATAAGGCATATTGCGGGTGAGTTCGAATAATTTAAGTAGTTTAATATGAGTACACTTTTTTGTCAAGTAATATATATTTCAAACAATTTGCAAAATAAACATGACTCGGAAATGTTCCCAATTTCTTGTAAATTAGTCTATACTTGTTGTGTGTGCGCATCACATAGTTAAATGCTAGCTTAATAAACCGGAACAAGAGGGATATAACATGTTTATAAGATTCATATCGATGATTAGTAGAGGCCGATTCTTTGGAATCGGTGCGAGCGGGAGTGCTCAAATGTATTCATGACCTTCCCCTCTCGTACCTAAGTTCCCGAGTCGAGACAATCTTGGTGATGACGGACATGTGGCCTTTGGCACGAGTCATGGGTTTCCGAAATTTCCCAAAAATATTTAGGTGGCGACTCGGTATCTAGCAAAGCAGTCTATTTTTGGCAATTTGATTCAAAATCGATTTTTCAAAAGATTTACCAGATTTGGACTCTTTGGTGTTTATCTGTTTCACATTGCACTTGTGAGATTAGATTCATAACCGTGGGAGTCCAAACTGTGGGGCCTATATTTCAAACTTCTGAAAGGGGCCGCGAAAGAGGTGAGATACAATCCCCTGTATGCATCCAGGAAACTCATTCTTCCATGCCTTGATATAGCATCAACAAGCTAATCAATCTTTTGCAGAGAGAAGCAATCCTTCAGGCAAGCCTTGTTCAGGCTTGTGAAGTCCACGCAGACACTCCATTTACCATTCTTCTTCTTTACCACCACCATGTTGGATAGCTAAGTGGGGTAATCCATTTCTCGGATTGCTTGTGCCTCTAGCAGCTTCTTCCCTTCTTCTTCGACTGCCTGTACATGGACCAAAGTTGGTCTTTTTGCTCTTTGAATCACAAGCTCAGCCAACCTGTCCACGTTAAGTCTGTGACATGTGACCTCAGGGCTAATCCCCGGCATCTCATACGGTGTCCATGAGAACACCTCTATATTCTCTCAGAAAATTCTCCATTTTTCTTTTCTCTTCCTTGACCAAGATAGAGCCAAGGATGAAGAATCGCTCCTCATCGCCTTCCTGTACCAAAACCTTTTTCAAAGGTTCTTCGCTCTTGTCGGCAAGCTCTTTGCCGATGCCATCCAAGATCTCCCGGTCTTCGTCTTCAATCTCTGATGTCTCTGTTTCTCTTACATTGCAAGTGTACTTCATTGTTGTCATGGAGCAATTTTTCTCCTGCACTTGGTCTCCCCTGACTTCTTCAATCCTTTGCTCAGTTGGGAATCGTAATTGTCGGTGCAACGTTGAAGGAACATCCCTCATTGTGTGTAGCCATAGTCTTCCCAGAATGCCACTGAATGGGAAGGGGGTGTCTATCACTGTAAACTCCGTTGTTATTTTCTTGGTCCCTGCCTACACCTCCAAACTTGTGGTTCCTAGCGGCCATGCCGGCATCCCATCGAATCCAACCATAGGGCTATCGGATTGCTTTAAATCATCCTTATGAAGGTTGAGCTCCTTGTAACGTCTGACATACGTGATGTTACAAAAGTTACCTTGATCGATCAAGATGTGCCTCACCTGGCAGTCTCCAATCCTCAATGTCACCACCATGGCATCATTATGTAGATGTTGAACCATATCCAAGTCTTATTCAGTGAAGGATGTCATCGATCCCTAATATCCACTTGTCCGAGGCTGCTTCTACTCGACCTAGTAGACATGCTACAGATGTCTTACCCTCTGAGTCTCCCCTTGAACTTCACTCTCGTTGACCTTCGAGTGAATCATGTTGATTACCCATGGTTCTTCTACCTATTGCGGTGGTGGTGGCTGTGGCCGTGGCCGTGGTGGTGCTATCAATGCCTGGGCTAGCTTTACCTATTCTTTTCTAGTTTTTGCTTCATCAATTAGGTCTCTCAGGTGTCCCTGTCTGACCAAATCCTCCAAGTGCGACTTCAAAGCCTGACACCCTTCATTCGTATTGCATGCACCGAGGCTTGGTTCATTATTCAAACTACATTGTCGTTTCAATATTTCTTTGAATACGTGCTTAAACTGCATGCTATTTAATCGATTCACATATGCCACGCTTATTAGCCGAACCTAGTAATTGCATATCGCATGTGTTGCATTAGCCATTTTGTATAAGTTAGGAATCATGCATTTTTTCTAACTCTTTTGGTTATTTTGGCTTGGAGTACTCAAAAATTTTCCTCTCTCTAGAATTCTCTTTCTCTAGCCAAATCCTACACTTTTGCCTACAACTCTTCAACCTTTGCCTATACACCCTTAACCAAATCTTCTCATCTTTGAGTTGAGGTATTCTTGAGCTTGGTTTGAGCTTTAGAGGCGTTGTTTGCTTGTTTTGTTACTTGGAATTGCCTTTAAAAGATATAAGGCTCTACCAATTTGCTTGCTTTCTGTACTTTCTTCCTTACTGCTTTTCCATTATTTTGGGCTGTTAAAACTCTATGTTTTTTGGGCTGAAGCTTGGGTTTAAGGCCCTAAAAGGTTGAGGGGTTGATAGTCCTTCTTTATACCTTGTTTTAGAGGCCTTTGCCCTTGCGTTTCCCACTCTTTTACTATCTTTTTTAGAGCTTTTAAACACTGATTTTTAGAGATTTATCAGTGGCCAAAATCATGTTTTGAAGTTCAAATTTGAAGGGGTTAGCATCCCCTCCTTGTGTCTTGCTTACTAGCCTAGTTAGTGCCATGTTTTAGCATATTAATCTAGCTATTTTTAGCTTAATTCCAGCATGTTTTAAGATTTCTTTGAACCAGTTTTAGCATTGTTATGGGCTGTTAGTTGCATTTAAGCTTTATTTTGCATGCCTCTAGTGTTATAGTCCTCATAAGTTTGATGTTTTAGGTCTTAGACATCATTTATTTGAGTTGATAGCACTTATTTTGGGCTTCTCATACTTCATTTCAGCACTAATAATCTCTGCAACCTCCCTTCATTCTTGGTTTTTTTTTTATTATTTTTCTTTGAAAGTGGTTTCAAGTCACTTGCTTGCCCAAGTATGAAATTGAGGTTTCATACTTAATGGTTTAATCCCTTAGGGGGTTCATTACCAACGATATGATGCTTCTTTCATTCCCAAAGCAACTTGTGTTTTGAGCCCTCTTTCCATTAGAGGACTTTAATTCACCATTGGACTTAATTGAATTAAGGAATGGTTGGCAAACTAAAATGGAGTAACTTGGAATTAAAAGTGAGAAAGATAATAATTTGGTTGTGTTCAATAGGACGTTAATTGAACACATAGAAGCTTGAACCATTTCATACTTGCTAGTGATGAAATGATTCAAGTCTCTAAGGTCATCACTTCTCTTAATCTTTCATGATAGGGAGGTGGTTTTGCGAGTCTTGTTTTGTTGCATTTATTGATCTTGCACACTTGGTTTCACAAGCCATCATGCAATGAAATTGCATCCATTGACGGTTTGTGAAACGAACTTGTCCCTCCATGGATTTGTTCATGAAAAGGAGGAGTGAGTTATGCAGACAAACCCTAAAAATGCCCTGTATATGCTCTGCTTGTCCTCTGTTGTAGCAAGATGAATCTATCCAATAGTGGCCGGCAGGCCACTTTCCATGGTCGGCAGACCCCCTTTCATGGCCGACCGGCCATCACTAGTGGCCGGCAGCCTTGACCAGTGACGGGCCGGCCACTGATGAAAATTTGGCAGTATGTTGGTAAGGTGGAGCAGAGTTGTTCTGGAAGTGGGTAGCAATATTGGAGTTCAATTGTGCAGACAGAGGCATTCAGAAGCAAAACAGTGGCATTTTCGAGTATAAACCGTGCATGCACATGAACATCTGTCATTTCCTGAGGCGGAGTAGTTAATTGTTTAATTTAATTATTAATTGCTCTTGTGTTGTAATTATTTAATTAGTTAGTTAACTAGTTATTCAAATGTCTAGTTATTCATTTGGTTTTGTAATAATTAGCTTAAATAGCATTAGCTTAGCTTAGTTAGCTAATTTATTTATTCGGACTCTCCTTCGTGAGAGCATAATGTTGTAATAATGTGTATGTCTTCCAACTCCACGTCTTTCTCCCTTTTATTTACTAGCTTATGATGTTTAGTTTAGGGCATCACGTTTTGTTTAGCATACTTCATGTTTGCATCCATTCGTATTGCATGCACCGAGGCTTGGTTCATTATTCAAACTACATTGTCGTTTCAATATTTCTTTGAATACGTGCTTAAACTGCATGCTATTTAATCGATTCACATATGCCACGCTTATTAGCCGAACCTAGTAATTGCATATCGCATGTGTTGCATTAGCCATTTTGTATAAGTTAGGAATCATGCATTTTTTCTAACTCTTTTGGTTATTTTGGCTTGGAGTACTAGGTGAGCGTTTACTGGCTTTAGCATATCGCATGCATGTGATTGTTGCCATATCTAGCATGCTTGCCATGAGGCTAATTGCTTAATTGATAAACTACTTGAATGCCTGTGGATAAAGGCTTATTGCTTGAGTTCGAATAATTTGAGTAGTGTTAATATGAGATCACTTTTTCAAGAGATATATATTCCGAAACAATTTTCAAAATAAACATGACTCGAAATGTTCCAATTCTTGTAAATTAGTTTATACTTGTGTGTGTGCGCATCACATAGTAAATGCTAGCCTAATAAACCGGAACAAGAGGATATAATGTTTATAAGATTCATATCATGATTAGTAGAGGCCGATCTTTGATCGGGCGAGCGGGAGCGCTCAAATGTATTCATGACCTTCCCCTCTCGTACCTAAGTTCCCGAGTCGAGACAATCTTGGTGATGACGGACATGTGGCCTTTGGCACGAGTCATGGGTTTCCGAAATTTCCCAAAAATATTTAGGTGGCGACTCGGTATCTAGCAAAGCAGTCTATTTTTGGCAATTTGATTCAAAATCGATTTTTCAAAAGATTTACCAGATTTGGACTCTTTGGTGTTTATCTGTTTCACATTGCACTTGTGAGATTAGATTCATAACCGTGGGAGTCCAAACTGTGGGGCCTATATTTCAAACTTCTGAAAGGGGCCGCGAAAGAGGTGAGATACAATCCCCTGTATGCATCCAGGAAACTCATTCTTCCATGCCTTGATATAGCATCAACAAGCTAATCAATCTTTTGCAGAGAGAAGCAATCCTTCAGGCAAGCCTTGTTCAGGCTTGTGAAGTCCACGCAGACACTCCATTTACCATTCTTCTTCTTTACCACCACCATGTTGGATAGCTAAGTGCGGTAATCCATTTCTCGGATTGCTTGTGCCTCTAGCAGCTTCTTCACTTATTGTTCGACTGCCTGTACATGGACCAAAGTTGGTCTTCTTGCTCTTTGAATCACAAGCTCAGCCAACCTGTCCACGTTAAGTCTGTGACATGTGACCTCAGGGCTAATCCCCGGCATCTCATACGGTGTCCATGAGAACACCTCTATATTCTCTCAGAAAATTCTCCATTTTTCTTTTCTCTTCCTTGACCAAGATAGAGCCAAGGATGAAGAATCGCTCCTCATCGCCTTCCTGTACCAAAACCTTTTTCAAAGGTTCTTCGCTCTTGTCGGCAAGCTCTTTGCCGATGCCATCCAAGATCTCCCGGTCTTCGTCTTCAATCTCTGATGTCTCTGTTTCTCTCACATTGCAAGTGTACTTCATTGTTGTCATGGAGCAATTTTTCTCCTGCACTTGCTCAGTTGGGATTCGTAATTGTCGGTGCAACGTTGAAGGAACATCCCTCATTGTGTGTAGCCATAGTCTTCCCAGAATGCCACTGAATGGGAAGGGGGTGTCTATCACTGTAAACTCCGTTGTTATTTTCTTGGTCCCTGCCTACACCTCCAAACTTGTGGTTCCTAGCGGCCATGCCGGCATCCCATCGAATCCAACCATAGGGCTATCGGATTGCTTTAAATCATCCTTATGAAGGTTGAGCTCCTTGTAACGTCTGACATACGTGATGTTACAAAAGTTACCTTGATCGATCAAGATGTGCCTCACCTGGCAGTCTCCAATCCTCAATGTCACCACCATGGCATCATTATGTAGATGTTGAACCATATCCAAGTCTTATTCAGTGAAGGATGTCATCGATCCCTAATATCCACTTGTCCGAGGCTGCTTCTACTCGACCTAGTAGACATGCTACAGATGTCTTACCCTCTGAGTCTCCCCTTGAACTTCACTCTCGTTGACCTTCGAGTGAATCATGTTGATTACCCATGGTTCTTCTACCTATTGCGGTGGTGGTGGCTGTGGCCGTGGCCGTGGTGGTGCTATCAATGCCTGGGCTAGCTTTACCTATTCTTTTCTAGTTTTTGCTTCATCAATTAGGTCTCTCAGGTGTCCCTGTCTGACCAAATCCTCCAAGTGCGACTTCAAAGCCTGACACCCTTGAGTCATGTGCCCATTTTCTTCATGGTAGGCACAATGCTTCCCAATGCTTCTATCCAAGTATTCACCTAGGACCTTCTATGGTGCTCTGTAGTATGGTTGGTTCCTAATTCTCTTCGAAATCCTGTAAATAGGAATCTTGAAGACTATATTGACTGCTTGCATTTCCTTTAAACCTAACTGCGGCTTGTCGATGCCAGTGTTTCCTCGGCCATGTTTGGACGAGATGTTCATCTTCTCTTGTTTCACTGTGCTCGCCTTTTTTTCTTTTTTGTCTTCCTCAGCTCTGGCATACTTCTCGATCCGTGCCATGAGCTCTTCAATGTTCTTTGGTAGAGTCTTCGCAAGTGACTGCCGAAGTGGGCAATTGTCATCATGGCCGTTCTTGAAAGAAACAACTGCAAGTTCTGTGTTACAAGCCGGGATCCAGTTATAAACCTCGCAGTACATCTTGGTGTAAGCCCTGAGGCTTTCACCATCCCTAATCTTTAGAGCCAATAGGGAGTCTACCCTCAATGACTACGACTTGTTTGTAATAAACCTAACCATAAACATCTCGGCCTGACCTTCCCAATTCTTTACACTTCTTTTTGGCAGTTTATGGAACTAATCGGACGCAATTTCCCTAAACGACGATGGGAATACTTTGCACAGTAGCTACTCGTTCTCGCTCCACAAAGCCATTGAATTTAAATATAAACCAACATGAAAGTTTGGATCAGACTTACTGTCATAAATCTAGAACCTCGGCATATTGAACCTCTTCGGTGCTTCAAATGCATCCAATTCCACAGAGAATGGCGTCATCAGCTAGACGTTGGATGTGATCTCGACATCATGTCTCTTTCTCTGGAGGTAGTCTCTCAAGTCCTCCTTCGTTCGTCCAGGAGCTCAACTGTCGGTTGACTTCAACCTTTTTGGTGTGCTACTCCCTGTGTTAGGGTGCATTCTTTTGGACTTCTCTACGTCCTCCATTTCATCAAAATAGAGACCCTACCCGTGGACCTGCCAAGATCTTCTGACATAGGTCCCTTTGGTATGTGGTGTCCTTTGAGACTCCTCTCACCTTAACTCTGTCAGCTCGGCATCTCGCGATTGCCGATGTGAATTTCCTCAGCCTCGCTTCGGCGAGCCGTTTCTCTTTTCCTGTTTTGGTGCCTTCATCTTTGGCGTGTCCTCTTCTGCTCTGGCATACTTCTCGATCCGTGCCATGAGCTCTTCAATGTTCTTTGGTAGAGTCTTCGCAAGTGACTGCCGGAGTGGGCAATTGTCATCATGGCCGTTCTTGAAAGAAACGACTGCAAGTTCTGTGTTACAAGCCGGGATCCAGTTATAAACCTCGTAGTACATCTTGGTGTAAGCCCTGAGGCTTTCACCATCCCTAATCTTTAGAGCCAATAGGGAGTCTACCCTCAATGACTGCGACTTGTTTGTAATAAACCTGACCATAAACATCTTGGCCTGACCTTCCCAATTCTTTTCACTTCTTTTTGGCAGTTTATGGAACTATTCAGACGCAATTTCCCTAAACGACGATGGGAATACTTTGCACAGTAGCTACTCGTTCTCGCTCCACAAAGCCATTGAATTTAAATATAAGCCAACATGAAAGTTTGGATCAGACTTACTGTCATAAATCTAGAACCTCGGCATATTGAACCTCTTCGGTGCTTCAAATGCATCCAATTCCACAGAGAATGGCGTCATCAGCTAGACGTTGGATGTGATCTCGACATCATGTCTCTTTCTCTGGAGGTAGTCTCTCAAGTCCTCCTTCGTTCGTCCAGGAGCTCAACTGTCGGTTGACTTCAACCTTTTTGGTGTGCTACTCCCTGTGTTAGGGTGCATTCTTTTGGACTTCTCTACGTCCTCCATTTCATCAAAATAGAGACCCTACCCGTGGACCTGCCAAGATCTTCTGACATAGGTCCCTTTGGTATGTGGTGTCCTTTGAGACTCCTCTCACCTTAACTCTGTCAGCTCGGCATCTCGCGATTGCCGATGTGAATTTCCCTATCCCTTGCCATGTTATAGGACAACTGGCATTATCTTCTGCCCTTCTCTCGGGACACTAGCTTTGGCTGTGGGTGCCGGCGTGTCATGCAAAGGAAATACTGGCTGTATCACATTGTTCTGCATCATGAAGTTGACCACTGTCAGCAGGTCTGTCAACTTGTTTGCCATGTCCTTTAGTTCCTCGTCTCTTCTCAGGCATCCATCTTTCCATTCTTGAAGATCGTTTTCATGGTAGTACTCATCTCGGCTACCCTTCTTGTTCCTATTTCAACCCTTAGCGGCATTGTTTGCCTCAGAGTCGGCTTTCTGTACTTCTTCGTTGTTGTTTCCACCTCCAGTATTGGGATCCAAGTGTTCCTCCTCCTTGCTATGGATATCATTCCTCAATTCTCACTTCTTGTCCGTTGTCAGCCATCTATCTTTACTAAGTTCCCACAGACGGCACCAAATTGTGGGTGTTGATTGCCAACCTCACAACCAAATAGGGAACTTAGCTGGAGATCACGTGGCAGGATAGACTGAACCAACAACCTGCCAACAAGACAATGAGAATACCACGGTGGCTCATCCACCCAGAGGCACTCTGATGATCAAGTTAGTAGTCTTATCTCTCAAAATGACACACAAGCACTAAACTTCACAAAATAAAACATACCTTAGACCCATGTAGGTGCCTTTCTTTTATAGCCAATAGTGCCCAACTTCCCTAGAAGTCCACTTCATAGGACTCAAGTACAACGCTTATCTCGGACTCACAGCAAGATAGGGATAAACTCCTCAAGAGCCTTGTCCTTATCCAGACTAAGTCCCCTTTGTTTTCTGGGACTCTCGTCCTCTATCCGAATATCTTGGGATTTCGGTATTACTACACTGAACCCCGGCAATGCTGCAACCACCTCGGCAACATGACTTGCCCACGTGGCATTGAGGCCAACACCTCGGCTGAACTTCGGCCACGTGGCGTCATTCTCAAAATACTTCCCCATAGTTAACATCCGTAATAAAAAAAAAAGAATAATATTTAAAATTTGTATCAAAAAATTTGATAAAACAATTGAAACAAATATTGATGTCATGTTGCGATGAAAAAGAGATTAAAATCTTTGGGTGAAGCATCAATAAATCCTAAAATGTAATCCTGTAAACTGTTTAATCCTTCTTTTTTTTTTTTTTTGTTCTTATGAACCTAAAGGTTCCATTAAAGTGGAAACTACACAAAATGATAGTTACTTACACGTTTTGGTTTAATTTTTAGGGATAAAAGTGGATTTCTTCAAATATGAAATGACACATTTGGACAATCTACACTATAGAGGTTTTAGATTTTTCCTCATTCTGAAACAAATCTCACATTATGAATAAGAATGTAACACTCCAATAGCTTAACACTCTAATGTAACACACTAAAAAACTTCTTAGTATATTTTTTCCAAACATAACAACTTAACACTCCAAAAAAACTCTTAGTTCAATTTTTCCAAATGTAACACTCTAATGTAACATACCAAAAAAAACTCTTTGGTGTACTTTTCTTAATAGTAATACTCCAATATAACACACTCTAATATAACACACATACAAAAACATTAAAAAACTTCTTAGTGTACTTTGCTCAAGCATAACACTCACAGTTTAAAATTATACATTTACCCAAAACTTATTAAGAAATTTTTGTAATCATTTTAGAATGGTTTGAAGAATCTCACATCCTTTTGGATTTGTTTGAAAAATCCCGTATACACTAAGGTGGTGTTTGTTTTGAAGGATTGAGTCATGGGATTAGACTAATAGTCCATCTGGACTAATAGTCCGTTGTTTGGTTTTCTAATTTTGATCTGGGCTATTACTCCCAAATGTGTTGGACTATTGTGTCCCACAGGGGGGGAGAGGTGGGACACAAATGGGGAGATAAGAAGGGATATGGGTTTAAGTGGTGAAATGACCATTTTGACCCTCCATTATTTAATTATGCATTATATTTTGTAAAATTTAATCAAATTTAAATGTCTCAATTTAAAAATAAAATAATTTTATTTAATTTTTATTGATATTTTATTTATTTAATTTTTTTAAATAATTTTTTATTGATGTTTTATTTTAAAATTGTGTTTATAATTTATTTAATTTCATTATTTAAATTTTAATAGATGCTTTATTTAATTTCATTATTTAATTATTATTATTTTTTAAAATAAATTTGTTTAAAATTTTAATTAAAAAATAACTTATATTTTTATTGATATTTATTTATTTAATTTATTTAAATAAATAACTTATATTTATTTAATTTTTATAAAATATATTTATTTAATTGTGTAAAAAATAAAATAAAATAATTTTTATTTAATCTAGCTAAAAATAATTAAAATATTAAAGATATATTTAATATTTCTATTACTTAGTAAATAATCGAAAAGAGTAAAATAGTCATTTGAGCATTTATCATTCTCTATAATATCCCAAACAAGCATAGGATTCATATCCTATCCAACCAAATAGTCATTTCTTGATATCTAATCCCATGACTAAACAAACATGGGATACAAATCCAGTTCAACCAAATAGTCCAGGGATAATGTATCCACCGGATTGTTAGTCTTGGGATACATTGTCCCCGGACTATTTGATTATTGGACTGGATTTGTATTACTCCCTCCGTCCCATAATATTAGTCCCTTATTCCATTTTTCATTGTCCCAAAATATTAGTCCCTCTTCAAAAATCAAGTACAAAAATAATATAATTTTCCCATTTTGCCCTTCTTTTAAATTCATAAATAATATAAAAAGTACAATTATGACATTGATATTCTCAAAAAAGTGTACTATCAAAGGGTAATTTTGGAAAACCAACTTTTTAAAAGTACAATAATTGTACTACCAAAAAAAGTTGGATTCCCCAAAAGGGACCATTATTTTGGGACGGAGGGAGTATATATTTGTGTAGTCATGTTATTAGATGTCTGGATTGGACTATTCTATTGAATTCTATGTTTATTTAGTCGTGGGATTACATATTTGGGTTGAACTATTCTATTGAATTTGATGTGTATCTTATTTTATTTATTAAAAAGTTAAATAAATAGAACATCAATAAAAATTATATAAATTTATTTTAATTTTTAGTTGAGGTTTTTTAATTTTATTTGAATTTGAACTTTTCAATAAATTGAACTTTTAATTTTATTTTTAATTAAATAAATTGAATAAATTAAAATTTTAAAGCGGGATTGTAATCCATTAGAGTGTTAATCTAATTTAATTTTTAGTTGAATTTTTAAATTTTGTTTTACTCTATTAAGTATAATTAAAATAATAAAAATAAAAAATTGAGGGCCAAAAATGTCATTTTAACCTTTCAATCCGATGGAGGAGTTATCCCACCTTTTTTTTTTTAATCTCACACTCCTTCATGGGACACAATAATCCCACAAATAAGGAATTGATAATCTGGTTAGACTATTAGTCTAACTTATATTTTTTGAACCAAACGTCAGACTATCACATGTAATGGACATGAAATTCTATCCGACACTCTAATCCCTCCAAACAAACACCCCAAAGGGCATTATGGTCATTTCACATAAAGCACAAACAATTTAGGCCACGTTTGTTTGGCAAATTAGGTTGGATGAGATTATGAGTACGGTGGGAGTGAGTGAGAGGATTAGTAATGTAGTGGTATTAGATCGGAGATATAAGACAAGGAGTGTTTGTTTGTACACCAGTGGATTAGTAATACCATAGAAATTATTTTTGTTTGTTTTACTATTTTTAAATGGGATTAATATGTGAAATTTCATAAATGCCCCACTTCAATTGACAATAAAATATGGCAAACAAATGCATGAAGAACAAAATTGGGCAACTTAAATGTTGAAATATATTCACCACTAAAAAATCTGGGCAAACAAAATCACCGATCATTGAACAAAATCTGGGCAAACAAATGCAAGAAGAACAAATCACCATCTTCTGAGAGAGAGAGAGAGAGAGAGAGAACAATAATATTCACCACTACAAACATATATTCATTTATAACATAGTCCAGCAACATGTCCAAAATATATGAAACAAACTGTTTCCATACTTACAAAAAAGTGAGGCCTTTTATCTCACAGCTTGGAATATAAAAATTTCAGAACATATCAGTTAGTCCATAACAACCAGTGTTGTTGACAATTTCCATGTGAAATTATGCACTATATTGTGCCTTCCTAGGGGTCATTTGCTGAAGTTATATTACATAATCATTGAGGACCATCATACAACTAATTCAAAAGTAACCATCATACAGATAATATATTACATATTCAAAAGGACCATCATATAGCTACTTCCATACTCAAATAATAGACCCTTCCAACAACATACAAACCCACTCCATCTTGTCATCCTCCTCTAGACTGAAGAACAAATCAACCTGCTCATCATCTTTGACTATCATTCATGCTACCTTCAACCTTTGGCCAGTACTCATTGGTAGTTTCAAGAGTTCTGTATTGACCAACCTCCTTTGCTGGGATAGGTCATGTGAATACCCTATCCTATGAGCTATCTCTGTCATCCTACGGTCAGTATTTTCAAAGAATGCTCCAAAAGTAACAGCCATCTTAGACAGTCCTTGGGAAATCCCCGCAGCAGGTCTGACTCGTTTTTTCCCAGCTTTAGACGAGTTAGGAGGGTTGGTTGTATTACCTGAAGGTGACATTGAATAGTCAATGTCAATTCATTAAACCAAAATTGTTCCACCGGGGACTCATCTCCTTTTTCTCCAACTGCTTCCTCATTCTCCGTGGCTGCAACTGATTCAGTCGAACCTTCAGCTAACTCACCAGTGGCCCTATCCTTGCCAAACAGAATAAGCCAATCTTCATAATATGGAAATGGCTTATTTCTCATTCCTTTTGCATCCAGCACTCTCTGCACAAGTGAGTTTTAAACAATCACAATTCAAAGTTTATTAAGCAAAAACCAATAAATTCAACTTTAAAAAGTAAACAAATAGAAATTATTTATACCTTAACATAGTTTGACCAAACATCATCACTATCGACAAGAACCATCTTCTCATAATCATCCCAGCCAAAACCACTAGCATTCACCATATCATAAAGAGTGCTATATTGTTTCCTCCACAGCTTAATCTTTGATTCGATATGAGGAGAGGCTCGGAGATTGGTTCCAGGAAATGCTAGTAAGATTTTCTTCTCACAGAAATTGTAGAAGCCTGGCCTAAATTGGTTACTATCACGCTTCCACTTAGGATCACTTAAGAATACATCCTTCATAGCCCCAATGATGAAATCCACATCATGCTTATTCCAAAACCTTCGAGTTGCTTTTGCATTATTCTTTGATTTTTTGGTACCTGTGTTATCCACACCTACACGCATATCATAACATCAACATCTCTAATAAATAACAAAGCAACATAAGCAATGTCTATTACAAATACCACAAGAAAATTTTTCAAATATTTCAATTACATGTCTTATATTAAACATCCAATAACAAGAAAAAAGTTTCACATAACAATATTTAACAAAATAATATTCATTACAAAAGGTTTCATTCAACAATATTTAACAAAAAAACATTTCTCCATTTGCAGGTTATTTCCCTGGCCTCTGCTTGCTTGCTATTCATTAAACATTTGGTTTGCCAAAGCAGTTCTCTAATCACTCCATTGATCAGATGTTTCTGCAGCATCAATGAATTCATCCCCTAATTCAGTTGGAGGAGGAATTAGGGGGATCATGTTCTTCATCATCAAGTGGATCCACGGGCATTTCAAATTTTATAAGGTTGTGGAGAAGGCAACCTGCGGTAATAATGCGAAATTAAGTCTTGATTGGAAAGTAAGAATAGGTCCTCAAAATTACCCACATCATTTTAAGTAACCCGAAACACCTCTCAATGACGTAACGAGCTGAAGAGTGTTTCATGTTAAAAAACTCTTCTGGAGTTGTAGGAGCACCCCCTTCTCTCTACGTGGAAAGGTGGTAACGTTGTCCTCTATAAGGTGTAAGGAAACCCTCCCCATTTGTGTAACCTGCATCTACGAGATAGTAGTAGCCTGTAATTACATAAAATAATTTCACTATGTAAGTAAGAAAATTTTAAGTTATAGAAATATATGCTATTTATATAAGGATTTGTAATTATCATACCAGTGGGCACTTTAAACCCATTTGGTCTACTGCTTGCATCTCTAAGTACCCTAGAATCAGAAGCAGACCCTTCCCATCCAGGCAAGACATACATGAATTGCATGTCTTGGGAGCACACATCTAATACATTTGTGGCAATTTCCCCCTTCCGTGTTCTGTACCTTGGTTTGCCTACAATTGGAGCACGAACCTTAACATAGGTTCCATCTAAAGCTCCAAGACAATTCTAACAATAAAAAATAATATAGAAATTAACACATTTCAAAAAAAAAAAAAAAAAGTATTGCCTAAATCAATTTGCAAATGAGTTATACCTGAAACCACCTCCATCTATCATCTATGCAATTAGCATCTATGCAATTAGCAATTATTGGCTCGGATGCCTTAAGTAGGACACCTTGGAGACGTAACACAGCCTTGAGAACATCATTGAAGTACTTACTAACTGTTTGACCACTCCGCATGCAATTAAATTTGATTTTGCGATTTTTAGTATGATGTGCAAGGACATTCAAGAACATAGCTACTTGCTCTTCTAAGACAACATATTTGGAATCTCTCAGTCCAGCATTTCGTACTAATCCACACAGCAACATGAATGTAGACTTATTCATTCGTAGCATATCATGACAACTTACTTCACTATTTCTGACCAACCTATTCAAATGGTCAATTTATGTCCTATATGGATGAGGTGATCTATGCAATTGCAACCTAGCTTCATTTGTCTCCAAGGCCTCATGTAACATTACCATGTACATAGCAAATGCATAATTAATGGATGCAACAATATGTTGAAGTGATACAAATGCATGCATGAGGTCCTTCTTCCTTTTTGCAATAGGATAATTATTATCCATCTACACACATAATAAAACATTGAATCAAACAATATAAAACCAAAATCAGCACCATAACAAAAACAAATGAATATACATATATGTTAGTATTGAGAGAAAACACAAGTAACACAAGATTCAAGGTAACATCTTGTACCAAATATTGAATCAAACAATATATAACCAAAATCAGCACCTTAACAAATTCAAGGTAACACCTTGTACCAAACAAAGATGATAATCTGATTATGTTTTTCTGCATATATATGTTTCTACTAACTAGGCCAACAAATTTGTAAAACAACAAAATCATGAATATTATGGTTATCCAACTGTCATCTAAATAAAGTAAGAATAACATGTGGAGAAGTGAAGGAACGGTCCCTGGATACATTACAATGAAAAAACCCATCCAACTAAGTTATGTGATATGCCTTGTTAGCAATTCTCAGAATGTTCCACTGGTAGTACTAAATTTACTCAATATTTCAGTTGCTTTTGTCCTTTGTCCTGCTTTACAATGTGGTGGTGTTTTCCTACCCTTGCTTATCTCAAGTTGATCAAGTAAAACAATGAATTACTGCTTGTAGTTTGTATATAGTGTCCTGTTGTTATTTATATATTCTATCTTATACTAAAAAACTAATAAGTCTCTCTCTCTCTCTCTCTAGTTGAGTTGAAGAAACAAAGTTCATGTGCAATTCAACTTCGCAATATCTCTTATCAGTATGTAGCTTTCAAGGTATGCTTATTTTTTTGCTTTAACTATCATCTAGTTATTTTTGGTTAAACATCATTTATATTATGTTATCAGTTTTCCTTGTATAAATCTTATCTCCTCTCTACTTTATATAATGTAGGACTCAATTCATTGATCTAGATGCTTCTTAACACATAAGCACTCATATGATAATGACATTAAAGTGAAGATAATTTGTTTTGAAATGGAGACTTCTAGAAGTCCATGTAATTGGAAAATCATATTGGCAAGTGAAGACTACATCTCCAAAGAAATATTGTGTGCGACCTAACATAGGCATCATCAAACCGAAGTCAAAATGTGATTTCATGGGTATATGCATACACACTCCATTTTCTTTCTTTTCCAGAATTTTATTTTTGTGTTTCTATTACACATGAAATTGTGAATAAAACCACCTTTTTGCTTAAGTTAAATACTTTTCCCGAGGCTTTGTTATGTAAAGTCATCATTAATGTGTTTCTATAACATAGAAATCCATACTCAAATTAAGAATTTTGATTATGTAAAAGAGAACACAAAATCAACATGCCACTGATGGAAACTCCAGCTTCTCTCACCCATCAAACTCAACTAAAGTGAAAGAAATATTTAATGATATCAAACCCACACTGTTTTTGATAAACATACAAACTGCAAGCATGCACCAATTAATCTTCCATTACTAACCAATATAAAAGAATATAGAAAATAAACTTACAATTGTAGAAAACGTATAACAGAACCAGGTGCAACCCATAACAAATACTGAAAAATTGACACAATCAAGTAAAATATTTAAACATATATCAAAAAGAAGAATAAAAGCCACATCTTCCAAAAACCATTACAGAGAGTTTCTAGAACAAAATTGAGGATGAACTTACCCCATGTTTTTTAAACAAAATATATACATTTGTTGTTTACAAAAAATAATAATAATAATCACAAGTAGAAGTAGAAGCACAATCGGTACCTCTTGAAGGGAGAAAGAGGGAGAGAGGCATTTATAATCGGTACCTCTTGAAATAAATCCTTCAAAAATCTCAAAAATTGGACTCATAATTGCAATATACACTCCATCAACCCACAAACCATTGAAACATCAACCAGTAAAAAAAAAAAAACCCTAACCATCACATGTATATCAATAGAGAAGAGAATAAAAGATAATTCTTTTACAAAATCAGGTATTATCGTAGTTGGTTGTTAATCTGATGTTCTCGTTGGCCAAGATTTCTCGCCGTTTCCTTGCCGCCACATATGTGTTTTTCCCGCTATTTCCTTGTTGCCAAACACACACACACACACACACATATATATAGGCAAGAATTGAGGGCAATAGTGTATTCCAATCTCTTAGCCAGGAGATTGATTTTTCAATCCCAGCACATCTGAGGAAAAGATAATCCGGCTAGGGTGTAGGAGTAATACTCCAGGTGGACTGGCAGTCCCACTCAATAAGAAAGCAAACAAACACGTTATTGTGAACCCCACTTCACTACTACTCCAAACCTACACTCTAATCAGCGAAACAAACGTGGCCTTAGTTCCTATCTACGGAGCTTCTAGTAGTCAGTGAAGATGAAGGAGTACATCTCTCTCCTCTCAGTTTATCTCCGCAGAAAACAGAGTTCATCATCGTCTTCTTCTTCTTTGATCAGTTCCGATCTTCATCGCATTGTTCAGATCCAACTCTTCAATTCCATTCTCATCCTTTCTTGATTCAAATCACTAATCTTTTTCTGCTATATTGCCCTATGAAGCCCCAAAACCCTGTTTCATTTCGATAAAATAGTAAAACATTGCTTTTGCAACTTGCTCTGTTGCTCTGGTTATTGAAAATTTGATCTGGGTTTGAGTTAGATCTTGAATTTTCACATTCTTTGTTGGTGAAATCAAATGGGGGAGCGTTCCAAGTCGAAAGGACTATGCAGGTGGTTCCTTGTCTTAGTTTTAGTGGCTTGCATTGTGATTGCAGTTGTTCTTACCGTGAAAAGGAAGACTAACAAACACTCTCTGCCTCAGTTGGGTCCTGTTCCTGGGCCTCATGGTGTTGTTGATAGGCAATACGGCAATGCTCTCAATCTTGCAATGCAGTTCTTTTATGTCCAAAAATGTAATTTTTCTCATCCTCTTCTTCTCTCTCCACTGTTTGTTCTGTTTCATAGATTCTACAATGTGGGTTTTGTTCCATTCCAGATCTAAATTCTATACTTGAAAAAAAAAAAAAAAATTTGGGGTAAAATAGTTTCAAATTGTTTTGCCTTTGAACTCTTTATTAGAATATTGTAGACAGATTTTATGGATTTCAGCTTCTCTTTGTGTGGTTTTTTTGTTGTAATGTCTGTAGATACATCAATGTAGGTGTATAGTTCATAACTTGTCTTTTGGTTATTAATTAGCTATTCATGGTGATGACTCTATTTTTGTGTCATTTGATGCTTTTCTTAGTATTTATCTGTATCTACCAAGAGCCACACTAACTGACCTGGAATGAGTACTTGTTTAAGACTTTTTAAGTTAATATAAAGATGGTAGTTATTTATTTATTTATACTTAAGATTAGGGAGATGGTTGCCATTTCATTTTAAATGGGATATTTGTATGATGTTTTTTTTGGTAAGAAAAAAGAACAAACTAAGACACTGCTCCTCAAGGGGAGTTACAATGAGCTGAATCCCAAATCAGCAAAGGTCTAACCGACCGGGGAGAGTTCTGGACAAATTGTCTTCTATAGATTTTGATTGTGGTTGCAAATGTTATTTTGGACTTCTTGTTTTTTCAATTGTCTTGTATAGATTTTGATTGTGGGTACAAACGCAATTTTGATCTTGTAGCTGGTAAGTTGGTAAAGTTGGATCTTTTAAAAGGAATGTATGACGTAGGAGATCATATGAAGTTTGGATTTCCAATGGCTTTTACTGCCACAGTGTTGTCATGGGCAATCCTCGAATATGGGGATCAGATGCAAACGGTTAATCAGTTCAAACCTGTTCAAGACTCACTTAAGTGGATCACGGACTACCTTATTAATGCTCATGCTTCAGACACTACAAGAAAAATTCGTGAAGATGAAGGAGTACATCTCTCTCCTCTCAGTTTATCTCCGCAGAAAACAGAGTTCATCATCGTCTTCTTCTTCTTTGATCAGTTCCGATCTTCATCGCATTGTTCAGATCCAACTCTTCAATTCCATTCTCATCCTTTCTTGATTCAAATCACTACTCTTTTTTTGCTATATTGCCCTATGAAGCTCCAAAACCCTATTTCATTTCGATAAAATAGTAAAACATTGCTTTTGCAACTTGCTCTGTTGCTCTGGTTATTGAAAATTTGATCTGGGTTTGAGTTAGATCTTGAATTTTCACATTCTTTGTTGGTGAAATCAAATGGGGGAGTGTTCCAAGTCGAAATGACTATGCGGGTGGTTCCTTGTCTTAGTTTTAGTGGCTTGCATTGTGATTGCAGTTGTTCTTACCGTGAAAAGGAAGACTAACAAACACTCTCTGCCTCTGTTGGGTCCTGTTCCTGGGCCTCATGGTGTTGTTGATAGGCAATACGGCAATGCTCTCAATCTTGCAATGCAGTTCTTTGATGTCCAAAAATGTAATTTTTCTCATCCTCTTCTTCTCTCTCCACTGTTTGTTCTGTTTCATAGATTCTACAATGTGGGTTTTGTTCCATTCCAGATCCAAATTCTATACCTCAAAAAAAATTTTTTTTTTTTGGGTAAAATAGTTTCAAATTGTTTTGCCTTTGAACTCTTTATTAGAATATTGTAGACAGATTTTATGGATTTCAGCTTCTCTTTGTGTGGTTTTTTTGTTGTAATGTCTGTCGATACATCAATGTAGGTGTATAGTTCATAACTTGTCTTTTGGTTATTAATTAGCTATTCATGGTGATGACTCTAATTTTGTGTCATTTGATGCTTTTCTTAGTATTTATCTGTATCTACCAAGAGCCACACTAACTGACCTGGAATGAGTACTTGTTTAAGACTTTAAGTTAATATGAAGATGGTAGTTATTTATTTATTTATACTTAAGATTGGGGAGATGGTTGCCATTTCATTTTAAATGGGATATTTGTATGATGTTTTTTTTGGTAAGAAAAAAGAACAAAGTAAGACACTGCTCCTCAAGGGGAGCCGCAATGAGCTGAATCCCAAATCAGCAAAGGTCTAACTGACCGGGGAGAGTTCTGGACAAATTGTCTTCTATAGATTTTGATTGTGGTTGCAAATGTTATTTTGGACTTCTTGTTTTTTCAATTGTCTTGTATAGATTTTGATTGTGGGTACAAACGCAATTTTGATCTTGTAGCTAGTAAGTTGGTAAATAATAACATATCTTGGAGAGGGGATTCGGCAGTTGATGATGGCAGTGACGCAAAGTTGGATCTTTTAAAAGGAATGTATGACGTAGGAGATCATATGAAGTTTGGATTTCCAATGGCTTTTACTGCCACAGTGTTGTCATGGGCAATCCTCGAATATGGGGATCAGATGCAAACGGTTAATCAGTTCAAACCTGCTCAAGACTCACTTAAGTGGATCACGGACTACCTTATTAATGCTCATGCTTCAAACAATGTGCTTTATATTCATGTCTCTCTAATCTTTGATTCCTATAAATTGCTCTTATCTATTTGTGAGCCTGCATGTGCACTTGTTTATGGTCATCTTTTTGTCCTTCTTCCTTATTACCTGTCACATTGCTACATTTTAAAGCATTTTCATGATTTTTGAAATATGTAGTGCAATATGTTGGCCATGATTAGGTGCAATCAAGGTTAAATTTATTTATCTATTTTTGGGAATGGCTATGTCAAATTTTCTGAAATGCTAACACGATAAGTAGTGTTTTCATTTTGTTTTTCTTTAGAAGTATATGAAGAATCCTTGAAAGTATCTAGATATGTGTTTTAGCTTCTCTTGTGTCAAAATAGTAATAATTGAAATATGTTATCTTGGACATGAAATACTACAGTTTGAATACTTTTTTTCTTTTTTTGTGTGCGCTACAAATGGGTCATACTTAGTATATCATGTTTGATAGAGTTTGCACAAGTGAATCAAATGGTCAAACATTGATGCATTTTGATTGTAAGAGTGAGTGCTATTTTTTTTGTTTTTGTTTTGTTTTTTTTTCTTCTTCTAATCACTGTTTTATTTCTGGAATAGGTGGGTGATCCAGATATCACTACTAAAAAAAACGCTTTTTGCGACCACTATAAACTGTCGCAAATAATAAAAAATAGTCGCAAAAGACTTTTTGCGACGGCAAAACAACGATCGCAAATTATTTGTGACCACCTAAACTACTTATGGCGACCGCTATTTTGCCGTTGCAAAAAACAAAGAAAAACACTAATATGATCTTTAGCGACCATCTTGTTACCGTCGCAAAAAATAAAAATAAAAATAAAAATAAATAAATAAATAAAAGTGTAGCGTTAAGCACTCTAGGAATAACAATGACAAGAATTCAGACAGTATAGAATTACAGTTTGATTGAACATTCTATTTGAGTCTCAAAATTTGAGCCATATGTAAAAGTTATTACAACTAAAAGCTTGGGAAAAGTTCTTTTATGAAAAAAATACAATCCAGAACTGGCCAATCTTCTTATCAATTTTCTTCATCGGGTGTTTCTCCACTCTATCAATGAACTGGCATAACACCTTGTACTCCCCAGTGCAAGAAATGAAAGCGATATGACGAGGGGAAAAGCTCCTTCTCCACAATTGAAAAAGGTAAGCTTTTATACTGCATTGTCACATGATTCCCAACATAAAGAAATCATTTAGGATGTGAGCTACAAAACAGTGATAAACCCCTACAACTAGAGACCATTTGTCCAGAACAGGGTAACTAGAATTATATGGCATACCAAAATTAAGCTCAAGGTAATTTTGAAGTCTCCCTCATTAAGCTCAAGATAACCAGAATTATATGGTATACCAAACTACTGGATATAATTTTTGACCAAGCCCTGCACACATATCTCCCACAGTTATGCAGAAACTTTGCACGAAGGAAAATCAGAATCCGAAAAAAGATTTCTCGGGAAGAAATGGAATGTCATTCTTCAGTTTCTTCAGTTTTGTCATTTTAGAAGAAGCAATCCTACAAAAATGAATACTGTAAAATTTTGAAAAATGATGAGCAAAAATAAGACCAACAACATTGTTCATGCATCTATGGAATAAAAAACTAGAAGTCTAGGCAAGAAGATATCTTTGGCACAAAAATGAAATACAGAAGGGAAAGAAAAACATACAAATAAAAAATCTTAAACCAACTAACCAAACACAGTCCTTCACACAAATGCTATGAAAAGATTGAATCCGAAGACGGTTCTCTTCATCAATGGGAGAAGCACATAATTCAAACAATCAAGCTCATACACAACACATACTGACCTTTCCTTAATTTGTAACTATTCATAAAAGCAATCAACTTAACCTGTTTTTCAGAAAGTAACAAAATGGCTGGTTCAATCTACAGAAAAATGTTTCTGGTTTTCGCAACAGTTTAGGTATTCGATGAACAAGAGGCTCCTTCAAATCAAACCACGAAAGGAGAAATATTTCAGCCCATTGTCTGTATTACTGCTTTAAACACACACCTAAGGCTAACTTAAGATACATAATGTAAGTATCCACCTAGAAGGATCTACCAAAATGCAGCCAAAAATATTAGACACATAATCACATAGGTATTGAGGCACCCCTGACTGGGAATGCTCCAAAAGCACCATGCATACCCTTTATGCATATGCATGTTACTTGCTTTCTAGGTAAATGATGAATATGATTTAAAAAAAGGGGAAATTCCCAATAAGTTACTTTTTCCATAAAAGTACTATTGAATCCTATTAACATATGATTCAGCCCTATCAACACAGTGTTGTTAATATGAGTTAGTGGTTTACTTTTATGGGAAGCGCAGGACTTTATTGACAGTTTCCATTAAAAAAAATGGAAGATCCTTGTAGTATATATTGCAAAACAAGCAACAAAACCTCACTTTGCTGATTAACAATTACAAACATTTTTTTTTTTTTTTTGGGTACAGAGAGGGCTCACATGAGATTGACCCATATCCCCATGTCCTGCTTTAGCAAGGAGTTAATGGTCTCCAAAAACATCACCAGAAAGAGTTCTAGTTAATCCCAAAACATGTAATGGAATCTCATCTTGCTGACTGACAAGTCAAAACTTTTGAAGGAAAAAAAGTTAACAGATACGCCATCTATATAGCAATTAAATTAGTTGAAGACTTAATGACCTAACACTAAGAGATTCCAAAGTGCGAAGCCAGTGCAATGTAATAGTTCAATGATTAAGTTATCTAGTCAAAAGGATTTACTAAAAAAGTATTGAGCGCAAAGAAATTGCTAGATTAATACCCTAAATCAAATAAATAGCCAAACCCAACCCAACTAAGCTTTGTGTACCAATCAAGTGGGATCAACTGACCCTCAATTAAATAAATAAATAAAAAGACAACATGCCAAATTGAAGTACCATCCTGATGTGAAAAAGTTCACCCTATCTTAGCTTGAGTGGTATCTCCTGGCACCTCCAAAGCAGGATGGACAGGGTTTAAGTTCCAATAGGACACATGTCTTACTCATTTACTAGATAAATCAGTATATAATCATGCATGCCCTTTATACATATCACTTTGTTCAGATCTTGCCATATCTATTTCTATCCCAAGAAAAAGACCCATTCTCAAAACAGATACAAATTCACTGATACTTGAACAATATAAGGGATCCAAATTGAACAAACAGCACACACACATACATATAACAGAGAGAGAGAGAGAGAGAGAGAGAGAGAGAGAGATTACCTAGAGATTGGACCTGATAAGAGAGGAAAAGAATGGAATGTACAAAGACAAGGAGAAGAAGATGATGTCTCTGATGAAAATCCATTTGCAATTGAATCAGATTACAGTCTAAAGAAATATAGTGATATCCTTCAAGAACTTCACACACAGCAAATATCATAAATATATGCAGAAATATAGTAGAGTGGCATACCTATTCATTTTCTTTTGAAGCTTGTTGCCCACTAGATGCATCTGACACCTACAATATCTATCTATCTATCTATCTATATATACTATTATAAAGTGAACACATAATATGGTGTCCTGAAGCTTGCTTTACTCTCCTCATGCCATGTGACAGTGTTTTTTATTTTTTTAAAAAAAGTTAAACAAAGAGATAGGCAAGACTTGAACCCATGACCATGGGTTTAAGTATGAGGACTCATACCACTTAAGCTAAGTACACATTATAATATTAATTTCATTATTATTTTCTTTTATTTCTATTTATTTAATTTGCACACACATCGTGTGTGCCCAACCGCTAGTGTTAGTATAATGTGTTAATAATTTCCATATGTATATATACAAATTGATAAAAACATAAAATTCATTAATTTGTAAGTATTGCACCTCTCTCAAGCTCATACTCCCAGCCACACCATGTGACTCTAAGAACAAAACACGTGCTGCTAGGTTCTTGATCGTCGTAGTGAACCTAGACTCAACGTCTTGTGTCACACGCTGTGTGATCTCATCAATAAATGATGGGGCTGCTAATGATTTGTAAAAAAATATCTCAAAATATATCTTATAATAGTATAGATAGATATTTAAATATAGATAGGGGTATTTTCTCAAAATATGAGACATAAACACCATGAGAAGCCTTCATTTTATAATTACAGAAAAATTACAGGCCTTTCCGCAGTGTACCATAGATTGATGAGATTCTCTCATCAAATATATTGCTCAAGTGTACATTATATGACAAAGAATCAGGATTCAGCGTAAACATAATAGACTTCAGTATGAATTCTCAAAAAGGAGAACCTGACCAAAAGTTAAGCACAAGTGTGACTGAATTTTAAAATTGGCAATCACTTCAAAAAACCTTATCAAGAGTAAAGGGAATCAATAATTCATGCAAGGAAGAGCAATTACTTACCAGCAAAATTGTTTCATCGTCATCAGTATGCATCCACTGAAAAAAAAAGTGGAAAAATACGTCTGAAATGAGCTAGCAATACAAGACCCACAACATTGAAAAGTTGCACATTGTGCTTAAGCCATGCTAGACGGCGCTCCTTATTTCTTGGTTGGCACTCCAAGTGACTCAACATCTCACTTAGCATCCTTTCAATCCTATGTAAAAGTAAAACATAAACCACCATGAAAAATATGCCGAGACTGCAAGACTGATGATACAAGAAAACGGTACTTCCTAAAATAAGTTGACAGTGTAGGTCACCCACAGAAACTACTAATTCATTCCAAGCAATTGTCTACAGTTCCTAGACAATTGATTTAGAGGAAGACTCTTATCAACAAAGTGTATAGAGATGCTGCTTCTTACTGCAGCATATCTGGAGAGGATTGGTCCTAGTCTACAGAACTAACATTTCTTTGCTGATGCAACCAGTAAGGAGGCCAAACCATCTGATATCAAACCTTACATGATAAGTAACAAGAATACCACTAGTCCATAACAATCTCATGAGGCCAAATTCTAGAGCCCATTGGGCTCTATCCAGGTTAAAACTCCATCAAGTTTTCCAACATCTCCTAAGGTCTCCTTTTGTGACCTAGTTAGTCACAATTCCATATCTACATCCTTGGTCTCGACTCAAAAATGCATGTATAATGCATCACAACAAAGGCATGGTCACCTATTATTCAAGTTTAATTTTGTAAAGCTTTTTCACCATGGAGTACAATTTACAAAGAACAATAATGCAGGGTGAATTACATATCACAACACCAATCTAAGTCATCCTTTCACATAAGACTAATATAAGTAATAGAAAAGGTATATACCACGAGCTGCGAGGATTACTCGGTTGTATACAAGCCAGTCAAATTGGACACTCGAACCACTTTACACATCAAATGTTAGTCAAACATATCTTTGATCTCAAACCAAAGTGATTCTGTGGTCAAATCATGGCATGTGCCATTAAAGGTTTGGTTTCTTGTGCCATATGCCATGATTTGTAATGTTGTATCCACAATTCCAACAAAGACTAACCCAGAATATGTCAAATGTTAAATTGTTAATATAAACTTTGGAACTATTACTTAACTGAAATAATCATGTATGCTCGGCTCGCTGGAACCCCGTTCACTTGCCTTAAAATCGATGAGCCACGGATGCATAATGCCTACATGATAACTGCAAGTCATTAAAAGTGAATAATGAAAACTGAATACTAGGATAGTAACAGCCATCCACAGTGCGCAATTTGTTTGGCTAAAAAATACAGAAGTTTCTTTGTGCTGTCCTGAAATGATCTAAACACATGGCTACTAGCATTTGAAATGGACACACACTAAAAAGGTTGACCCAAAAAATTGGCTTGAAAAATTAATTCCCTGAAAGTACTATAAGAATATCGATCAACATAAAAGAAAACTTGATCACTTCATCAATTCTTTCAAATGGAAAAATCCTGCTCTGTCTGGACCAAGTACTACAAAAGATATCAACTACAGCAAGCATATTACATTTATATTACAGTTTACACAACTGAATCAAGCTAAATCTCACTACTGTGATGCCATGCTCAACAGGAATTCCTAATTCAAAGCAGAGGCCTTCAGGTTAGCTGCCAGCCACAATAGATTTTTTGTATATACTTCTATAGCAGTTGAGTTTTTTTTAGTAAAAAAAAAAAGCATAGATGGGGACAGATCTGACCTCTGTAGATCACAAATTTTTCAACAACAAAAAACTACTAAACAATGTTGAGGCAATGATCTGATTTTGAATGTGAGAAAACCATAAATTCAAATTAGAATTCTAGAATTTGATCCACAAACAATGAATACAAGCAGACAATGAAATTCAAATCTAGGTTGCAACACTAGAGAAATTAATTCTAAATGTAGAAAAAAATCATTTCAGATTCAAACTCTCTGGATCATAATTCGGATTTGAAATTTATATATAGGTTGCTATGATCATCTGTAAATGAAAATCAAAAGCTGAACTGTACCCAGTAGAAGCGAGTCCTGCTCGGTAATCTCCGATTCCTTCACTTTCTGTACAACAACCTGATCGATCGAGAAGATTGTAGTGAGATTAGTGGATAAGCAACAAGTTAACGAAAAAGGCGTGAACATGAACAAGAAGTGAATGCTTCGAAGAGATTTCTCTGATCTCACAGAGAAACTGAGACGAGAGAGAGAGAGAGCAATTCAGAGCACGCTTGATTTCTCGGATCATTACAGAGAAAGTTGAATTGATGAAAATGTGTTTAGGCTTACCGATTATGAAATCTTCAACAGTTGTGGACTTGAGAAAGTTGAATCGATCGACAGATTCGAGCGACAAATTCGAGCAAGAGAGGCAGTGAGATTCGAGCGAGAGTCGAGCGAAAGACAGATTTTGAGAGGGAGAGAAAGAGAGAGCTCAGATTTGGGAAAAAAAGGGGGCGGATTGAGAAGGAGAGAAAGAGAGTCAAGTTTTATAAGATTTTGATGTCCAAAAATGATTGGCTCAGGAAAATAAGAGGGTAAAATAAGATTTTGATGTCCAAAATGTATTTTTGTGACCATTAAATAATCAGTCGCAAAAAATTGGATGCAAAAAGTCATATTTCTAGTAGTGTATAGACAATAAATGTTGGGATAGGCCTGAGGTCATGACTGAAAAAAGGCCACTGACACAGGTCAACTCCACATATTCAAGCTCACTTCTTACGTATGCACAGCAGTTGTTTAGTTTTGCCGACAATTATAGAGGTTCTTATAGTGAGAGCATTCCCCAAGTCCAGAACTATTACAATTCAACAGGTTACGGAGATAATCTTTTGTGGGTGGCTAGGTCGCTCTATCATGCTACAGGGGATCAATCATATTTTAATTATGTGACTGGGCCAAATGGAAAAGCTTTTGCTAATTGGGGAAATCTAACCTAGTTTAGTTGGGATAACAAGCTTGCAAGAACTCAGGTATATTTCAATTTCATATGAGATAGATTTTAGGCCATGTTTGTTTGGGCGGACTAGATTGGGTGGAATTAGCATTCCTAGGACTAGTCCTAGGATTATTATTCTTTTTGCATTGCGTATCATATCCTATGTCTGGATTGGCCTAGAATTATGAGGAGGGATCAACAAAAGCCTATCAATTTTGTTATTTAGCCAATTAGTCTGAACCTCTTCTTAGTCCCCTATGCAACCAAACCCCAATTTTCTTAGACAAACACTTTGGAACGATTCAACAAATGTATGTTTTAAGCCCACTTTGTTGTGGAAAATCTTGTTTTAAGCCCACTATGTTTGGTGGCAAAATCCGCATCTTTAAGCCCACTTGAGGGTGGCAACTTCAAACCATTTTCGAAAACAAAACACGAGTTGAATTGTTCCAAATCTTGCGACTAGTCTATACTTGTTTGTGTGCGTCACATAGTAAGGCTAGTTTAATAATCGGAATAAGAACACATAAGGTTTATAAAAGAACATATTATGATTAGTAGAGGTCGATCATTGATCAAACGAGCGGGGGTGCTCAATTTATGACCTTCCCCCTTCGTACCTAAGTTCCCCAGCCGAGGCAACTTTGGTGATGACGAACACATGGCCTTTGGCACGAGTCAGGGTTTCCTAAATTTTTTCAAAAACAAAATATTTAGGTGGCGACTATGTAATCTGGCAAAGTAGTCTAATTTTGGCATTATTTGATTTAAAATTGATTTTCCAAAAAGATTTGCCGGATTGGACTCTTTGGTGCTTATCAGTTTCACATTGCACTGGTGAGACTGGATTCAGAACGGCGGGAGTCCGAACTGTGAGGCCTTTCTTTCAACCCTTTCCGAAAGGCTGGGTGCGGAAAAAGGCAAGTCCACAATAGCAATCCTCACCTCCAAGGGACTTTACTGCTACACGGTAATGCTCTTTAGGCTGAAGAATGCAAGAGCAACGTACCAAAGATTGGTTACCAGGATGTTCAAGCACCTAATTGGGAAGACAGTGGAAGTCTATATAGACAATATGGTTGTCAAGAGTAAGGAACCTGGAGATCACTTAGCTGACCTAAAAGAAGTTTTTGACATATTGAAGGCATACCAGCTTCGCCTGAATGCCTCGAAGTACGCATTTGGAGTTGGATCTGGTAAGTTCCTGGGGTATTTGGTAACCAGAAGAGGAATTAAAGCATGCCCAGATTAGATCAAGGCCATCCTTGATTTCAAAAGCCCGACAATAGCGAAAAAAGTCCAGAGAAAAAGGTGTGAAGATGAACAAGAAGTGAATGCTTCGAAGAGATTTCTCTGATCTCACAGAGAAACTGAGACAAGAGAGAGAGAGCAATTCAGAGCACACTTGATTTCTCGGATCATTACAGAGAAAGTTGAATCGATGAAGATGTGTTTAGGCTTACCGATTATGAAATCTTCAACAGCTGTGGAATTGAGAAAGTTGAATCGATCGACAGATTTGAGCGAGAGATTCGAGCGACAAATTCGAGCGAGAGAGGCTGTGAGATTCGAGCGAGAGACAGATTTTAAGAGGGAGAGAAAGAGAGAGCTCAGATTTGGGAAATAAGGAAAAAAAAAGGGGGGAATTGAGAGGGAGAGAAAGAGAGCTCAGATTTGGGAAATAAATACTGATTTTTATTTTTTTTTATTTTTTGAAGAACACGATTGGGACAGAAAAATGAGATGGTAAAATAAGTTTTTGATGTTCAAAAATGATTTTTTGTGACCATTAAATAATCTGTCGCAAAAAAATAGACGCAAAAAGTCATATTTCTAGTAGTGCAAATTGTTATGAAAATATAAACCTCAATGGGCAATTTGTTATGAAAATATAAACCTCAGGGGGTATTTGTAATTTCCGAAATCTCAAGAGGGTATCTGTAATTTAGCTAAATCTCGAATGAGGTATATGTAATTTGCCCTAAATCCTCTTACAAAATTATGTTTATGATGCCTTTAATACAAGTGAATATGTTATCTTAGTATTACTAAGACAGAATGTGCATTTACATAAGGGGAAATGACCATTCCGTGTGTAGTTGAATTTCTTTTTTGGAATAATGATAAAATTTATAAATTTTAATTATTAAAGTCATCAACTTTTTCATGAATATATAATTAATTTTTAGAATTATACCTCATTTATACACAAACAGGATAGAGTGCAGATAATATATACATTTTAATTTTTTGCTTTAAAAAATTTATTTATATACATAAGTTTATACCAATAATAAAAAAAAAAAAAACAAGCTTCGTTTGGGAAGTGGATTGACTTTTTGGCTTTTTGATTTTTTTGGCTATTTTAGCCTGGGCTAAAAAGTTTGGTCTGGGAAAGGTTTTTGGTTTTTTGGCTTTTTTGACTTTTTTTGTGAGAGAAGAGCGTAATGATTATGGGTTAGATGTGATGTTTTGTTTGTGTTGGAACAATCTTCTGTGTAAATAAAATAAATAGAAACTAATTCAAACAAAATAAATAAATAACATACCGAATTTATTTATCGAACCGAATTAAAAATAAAAAACCAAGTCGAGTGTGTGACACTCATTTTGAGATCAAATTATTTTGTCTCTAAAAGTTTATTTATTAGTGACATTTTCAAAATTTTGTCGCTAAAAACCTTATTTTTGACTTTTCAGCATGACCTTTTAGCAACTATCCTCACGATGATAGAAATTAATCCCTAAATGTCTTTTGTAACAAAATTTTTATCAACAAATTTGGTCTCTAAGACTCTTATATATTGTAGTGCTAGGAACACCATCTTCTCTTTTCTTTTCTTTTTTATTTTTAATTGAATGGCATTATAAAAAGTAAATAAAAAAAAAGAAAAGGAAAAAACTCACAGTGGCATTTTTGTATTTGAGTTATTAACATTTTTAGAAGCTTGCAGCAAGCCAAACTGTAAACTAAAATGCTAAAATCAAATTTCGACACATTATTTTTTATTTTTTTATTTTTATTTTTCTTACATTTTATGTTTCTATTTTTCTACTCTTTATATCATATAAATTGTGAGGACATAATTTTTGAATGACAACACGTGTCCGAGGTACCC
>NW_021024849.1:742093-765638 GCF_004153795.1 Camellia sinensis
CCCCAAATTTTAATAAAACCTAGAAATTTAAATGTTAAGATTTAGATTTTTGGGATGAGTTTGTGAAAAGCTTACAAGAGTTAAAAATATATGTTTATTTGAATAAATGAGAATTTGAAAGTGGATGTTTATAGGGATGAGATTGATGAGAATGTGGTTGGGAATATTGAAAAACTATTGAGGTTTCTTTTGAAAATTGTTAAATTTGAATATATTGAACTTTTGAAGATGAGAATATTTGTCATGTTGAGGTATTGAGAATTGTTGAAAGAAAGTATGTTATTTTTGGCATTATGAAATTTCTTGAGTTGAATAAAAAGGGAAGATTGATGATTTTTTTTAAAGAATATTATGATTCTTGATTGAGTTGGAAAAGAGGAGATTAAACATGTGATTGTTACTTCTATGTTGAAATGATTGAAAATGTGAGATTATGCATTATGTTTGTCTCTTGAAATTTATATTTTTGTATAGAGATAATTGTTTGGGCAACCGTAGAGGGTTGTATTGATTATTATAGAAGTAGCATGTGAAATAGGTAAATTTAAATATTTTCAAATTCATGCATGGCATTGAACATTGCATAGTCTAATGATTAAATTCTCGCATTGGATTTGAGAAATTGGTTTTGTTTCAAATTGATTCTTTGGGAATATTTGAAAAGTGTTGAGTTATGGAGTAAATACGTTTGGTAAGTCCGAATAGGGGGTGTAGTTTGATGTTGGTTAAGTTGGCCTGAGTGTCTAGGGTGAAAGACCGAAAACACGCGCGGAGGAGGTACCACTGCCTTTCCGGTGAGAGACCGGTAAAGTGGGGATTTGGTAGTACTCGATATGCCTACTTGCAGACACCAGCCTAGGGATTACTAGTGTCGTATTTACCGCTCCTTGTTCTATGAAATGGATAATTGAATTGGTTATGCTTTTGAACAAGTGCATGGAATGAGAGTTTCAAATGAGAAAACCTATGATTTTTGGCATTGGCATCTCATATGCATTGCATCTCATGATATTGTTAAACTTCATACACTTTATTTAGATTATCTTTGCTGGGCTTTATGCTCATCTCTTAGTGGAAACCATTTTTCAGGTGATTATAGTGTGCCTTCGCCAAAGTGAAGGCGTGGAGGATCTTGTGGAGAACAAGGCTCAATTATTTATTTGTTTTGTTTTCTCTGCAAGCCAAGGGCTATCTATGTATGGGTTTGAAAACCACTCTGTTGTAACCGGGCAAAGCCTTGGAACTTGTAGCCGTTAAGGCATTAATTGATATTTTGTTGCTTTAACTTGTTATTATCACATGCTATATAATTTCATATCTTAAGGATGATGAATGGATTAATGCAAGGGGTTTCCCTTTTGTGAAATCTCATGTTGGATATTGTTAATAGAAAAATGGTGATTTAGTATGAATGTTGACTATTGAAATGTCTATATTATTCAATGTTCTTGTATGTAATAATAAGAAGTAATGGGATTTAGATTATGCCTACGAGTTAATCTAGATATATCAGATGTCAATATTTTTTGGGGCGTTGCATGTTGCTTGCAAGATTTCATTCTACTATGTTCATAGCTCATTCTGAATACTCATTCTCAGTGACTTCATGATCTTATTCCGTACACATCCTTGAGATAAACTGTTGCAGGAGTTTCCGCACAAGTGATCATAGTTCTCTATGCACCTTTAACAGTGTCTCCAATACATGTTTAGAGGAATTATCAATGCTATTTCTATTTGGAAGTCTTTGAGTGTTTGTGGGACGAGCCAATATCTTGGAGGGTTAACTCGTATGTGCTCTATGTGACTATGTGCTTATATGGTTTGCCTTTTGTGATGTAGATACATGTGTAGGTTTATGTTTAATCCGTACGCAGCGTGTTAGAGCTAGTGTGGAGTACTTACTTTTGAGCTAAATTCTGTCTCTTATATAAGATGTCATAAAGCGGGAGAGGCCGTAATAGAGGCACTCGGGGTGCCCAGGTGTTCTCATGCAGGAGGATACCTTTCCCTCCAGAAAGAAGGTGTAAGCTAGAGTAATATGGCCGGGATGATTGGTCAAGATGTCGTGGAACTAGCATTGAAGTGTAGGCTTACCGATTTATACGATTGTAGGGTAAGTGTAGTAGAGGTTATGTTGCGTAGCGAATAGTTTGTTGTTATGAGGAGTTAATTATTTCTGAACTTTATATCAAGTTCGTAGAAGTGGACTAGATGAAAAATCTTAGTAGAGTTAGTTAGAGATTAACCTTATTATAATAGTATGGTTTGGTTGTGACTTTAATGGTGATTAAAGTAATCTAAGATAATATGCTTTGGATTGTTGACATTAGAACACGTAAAAACTAGTTCTAAATTTTCTTGGAATAGATGAAGTTAGTTATGGTTGAGTTGTTAGAAATCCAAACTGAACAAAATTTTGAACATAACAACTGTTGACTGGGAATTTAATTCATCAAATTACTACTCTACACTATTAAAATTAGAACATCTGAATTTTACTTTCACATTGATAGTATGTTAACAATACAGTAAAGAAAAAAATTGACATAATAAATGACAAATTTGGATGAATGTGAAATGACGAATGGATAACATCTTCTTTTGACTATAATAGTATAGACAGATGACGAGTTTCGAACAATAATGGAAGCTGAGTTGGGTGTGATAAAAATTGTTAAATTTTTGTAATTGGCAATTCTGTTTGACAAAATTCCTTTCAATTATAATTTTCTTCGCTCTTTTATTTTAGTAATGATGTAAGTGTTTAGATGCAAATCCAATATGAATTGTGCCTATGCAGAAGAGTTTGTGATCTTGAGCTTTACTTGTTTGCCACATTGCTGACTATGTACGAGAGCGGTTGTTTGTGCACTCAAGCAGTAAATAGGAGTATCCAGTATCTTTGTCTACAAACTGAACTTATGGGAAGCAAAGTTTTACCGCACGAGCGGTTGGCTTATATGTTTTGCACTGCCTTTACTCACACTACTTAAGCGGTCTTCATGATCCTGTTTACTATAAAGTGCTCTGTTTGCTATTTGCTGCTTTTAGGTTTTGAGCCATCCAAATTTTGGGGGAGCAGGACTACCAAGGTTTTCTATATTGGAGGGTGTGTTATAAGTGTTTCCTTGATGATTTGAGAGTGATCAATAAATATAGCGATTCTGGTTTAGACCCGATCTATTTGATGTTTTGGATCCAAGTTTCATTGTCTTATATAGTTGTTCACGTCTTGTTTCCCCTTATTTCTCTTTAAGTTTGACTATTGGAATGTGTTGGTTGCATTTGGAAGATGTTAGTAGCTTGTTTTTCAAACTGTTGTTGCCCATAATTTTGCTTCTTCGCTTGAGCGGCACTTTTTGCGTTCGAGCCATCTTTGTGAACTCTCAGTACTTTTGCAGGTCTACAAAACTACTAAAAGGTGGTATTCTTCGCTTGAGCAGTGCAACTTAGTTTGTCTGGCTGCTCGAGCGACACTTTTTGTGCTCAAGCGGTCTTTGAGAACTCTCAGTACTTTTGCAGGCCCACAAAACTACTAGGAGTTGGCATTCTTCGCTCGAGTGATCACACTTATTGTGTCTAGTAGCTCAAGCGACATTTCTTGTGCTCAAGTGATTTGTGCGTAAATTAGTTCGTAAAAATTCACTTTTGAGTCTCTCTCTCTCTCTAAACATTCTAAAAACCCTAGATCTATACCCTCTCTCTCTAAAACTTTACTTCTCTCCACAAATACACCTAGATCCATTGAGTTCTTCATCCGTGTCCCTTTGTTAAAAAGGTAGAGTTTGTCGTGGGTTTCATTTTGATCTAAACGAAGTTGGGTTTCGGCATTGTTGAAGTTCTATCACTCTTTCTCTCATCTTCTAAGTCTGAGATAGAGATTCTCTATAATTTCTTATGATTTTTAACTTAGATATTTGTCTTTATAAAACAATATTGTGATTTGAAGGAGTTTTGGACAAACCTAAGGTTCAGCTTTGAAAAACCTAAGTGATTCGTGATTAGATCAAGATTTAATTATTCTAATTCCCAATCAAATAAAACTCACAATCTAAATCAACCAGCACTTACGAAAGTGATTTAGATTGTGGTTTTCGAAAAACAATAAATCGACACAAATGATTTTTATGTGGAAAAATCACAATTGAAGCACCTTTAATTGTGATAAAAAAACCACGGGCGAAACACCACTAATCAATCCACTACTGAAGAAAGAAAGATTACAAAGATAACAAATAAATTACCCAAACGCTTCCAATTTGTCTTCAAATCTTCTGTAAATCTTTCACCACAACCTTCGTCTCGAAATTGATTAGATTGAAGTTGAATCCACAACTTCTATTGTCGAATTAACGACTACGCACAGTATCAAACTCGTTTAATACTCCATGCTTGAATCTTCAGATTCCACCGAAGAAGAACACTTTTGAATATGAACAATCAACCTCCTTGATATGTGCTTATCAAAACATGAGTTTAATACTCAATCAAATCATCAAGGAAAACTAGTAAAAAAAACCTCAAAAGAAAACCCTAAAAACCTTAAAGTGGATCTCTAAAACATAATCCTAGTTTTGGACTAAAACAACTACTTATAGAAAACAGGTACAATGAAGCTCACTCGAGCGAGGAACCAATCTCGCGTGTTTTCCTTAAGTGGCTTCGCTCGAGCCACGCTACCTGCGCTTGAGCGTACAGTCATCTTTCCCAGGTTTTTTTTACAGACGCAGCTTTCGCTCGAGCGAGAACTCTTTCGCTCGAGCGAGCAAGACAAAAAACTTAGGAAAATTACAACTCGATAAAAACATGTATGTTAATGGGATTGACAAGACTAAGGGACCTAACAATCTCTCCCTTTGTCAATTCCTGGACAAAACATTCTAACAATTTCCTAGACAACACAAGAGCTAAAGAAAACAACCAACCCAGCTTAACAAAACAACCTGAACCAAATATCTACAAAAATAGAAAATCATCACCAGGAAAAAGAATGAGAGAATATAGAGAATATCAGTTCAAAATCAAAAAATCATATTAAGACATAACACATCAGAAGCTAGATCATAATGTAAGCAAAATAGTCCAGTAGTATGTAGTATGTCCAGTCTGCCTGCAAAATCCACAATGAGCATGCAAATTCAAAAACATATATCCCATATATACCCCCTCCAAAAAAAAAAATTAACGAACCAATACTCCCCCTTTTTGTCCAGAAGAGATAAAAGAGACAGTATATACAAACCATAACAAAAGAAAAACGAATTGTTCAAAACCAAACACAGTCCAAACACTGGCAAAAACTATGAGTCGGGTAGAGGTGGTTGTTGCATCTGGAGCAAGGAAAGAATCTGAGCAAGCATCATGCTCTGCTGATCAAGATGACCATCAAGTTTATCCAGCCAAGCATCCAACTGATCAAGACGATGCGTGATCGACTGCTCGAATTGCTGCAGCTGGCCACAAAACGAACACGGATGTATCTCAGGCATCTAAGGTGCACCAGTATCAAACACCCCAGACACCCTAACTCCCGACACACCACCCTGGACATGTGCTTGGCTCTGTGAGACGGTCAACTTGGTGATGGGTTTAACAGGAGAAGCAAACTCATCATCATCAAAAGTGGGAACACCAAGAGAAGTAAGGAAACGAGTGAGAAAACAGCCATACAGAAGACCCAAAGATTTGCGACCCTAAAAAACCGCAATCATTTTGGAGACTATCATCGCTGGCAGATCAATGGGAAAACGATGGTCAATACAATATAACACATACCCCTGATCTTGGGAAATGTGAGATGAATGAGTAGTCATATGAATGTTGGCACAGACAATGATGTTCAGAAGTCGAAAACGAGGAAGAAGCTCAGTTTGCTGAATGAGCACCTCAGCAATCCAAGTCCGGGGAGCACCACAAAGTTCAGTGACAACTCGATCAAAGTCAACACCACTACGAGTAAGGAAAAGAAAATGAAAATTCCAGACTTCTGGAAGATCAAGAAACAGTCGAAAAACTTTGTCAGTGATAACCAAAGCTTTCTTCCTAACCTAAGTGCTAAAAGTGGGAGCAAATTCCTTGCGGATAAAATGCATATTACAATAAAACTCACGGACCAGACTGAGATTTTGAGGCCCTGAGAAAAGCAAAACTTGATCACCCCCTAAAGAATCAAACAATGAACGAATGGGGAGCAACTTAAACACACTAGGGAGGACATTCTGTTCAAGGTGAACTTTCCTAGAGGCATAGTACTCCCGAAACAATTTAGATTTTTCCTTGGATTCAAATTTTTCAATGTTGTAGTTTGGGCAGGACACAGTAGATTTACAACGTTTTGAAGGCTCACCCATGTCTGACTAACCCATAAGGACAAGACAATCATAGAAAATGCCCACCAACCCACAACACAAGGTACCCACAGAAAATATTAGAATCTCAAAAGAGAAAAAAAAAAAAACAATAGTATCCATCAAAACACCATTAGTCCAACATGGTTAGAGAAATAAAACACAAAACCTTAGCATAATATAAATGTCATGAAAAACAGAGCTAGGTTAATTTCCAACAGACACAAATAAGGTAAGAAAAATTAAAGACAAAAAAAAAAAAAAAATACTAGGAACATATATATTAGTATATGAACACAAGACAATTATAGACAGAAAAATTAAAGCCCTAATTTAACCCCTAACTGTAAAACCAAGCAAAAATGTACCAAATCACAAAACCAAGATGCAATCAAGAGACACTAAAACATTATGAAATTACCAAAACCAACAATGAAGAACCCTAGACATCATAGAAAAAGCAGAGCGGACACACAGAGAATAAGAAAAAAAAAATAGAGAAAAGAGAAAAGAAAACTTACCAAGCAATGACAATGAAAGATGGATGAAGGAGAGACGCCCCCAAAAAAATGAGTGAAGAGCAAATGATGAAAGGAAATGGGAGCGTAAAAAACCCTAGGTGAGAGAGAACTCAAAGCAAGAGGGAAAAAATAAAGTGAAGAGACGCAGCATCATAATTTAAACCACGACAGGTCACTCGAGCGAAGACACTTATGCGCAAGAGGTCACTCAAGCCAAGATCTTGTCACTTGAGCCTAAAAAACACGCTCTTAGAATCTAAGCCATCTGCAGAAGCACGCTCGAGCGTACACTCCCTTGCTCGAGCGAAGAAGAAAAAAAAACAAAACAAAACTTTCTAAGCAAAAACACAATACTCACACTATGAAGTGGAACCTAAAACACAAGTAAGTGAGCACAATAGCATGAAAGTGATACTAAGATGAAATAATCTACAAACCATGAAGCCCGCAAACTTGCAATTATAACAATATGAAGGATATAATCATGAGCAAATCAAATAAAATTTAATCAATGATCATAAGCTACATGAGAATGCACAACTCAAAAACCAACATGAGAGCTCACAAAAATGAATGTGTGTGTGTGTGTGTGTGTGTGTGTGTGTGTGTGTGTGTGTGCAATCCTTGAGAGGCCACAGAGCTAGAGTTAATCCTCATAGTGATTGGATGGCTGGACCTCTGGCAAGAGTAACTAAACATCCTAGAGGAAAGTCAAACCACTAGGAATCACGGCGTATTTGTTGAGTAAACACGAAGGCTCCCCCTCAATCAATGAGTCCTTTTTTTAAATTTTTTTTTTCAACTTTTCTTTCTTGTGGACACTCATTGGTGGCATGCACGCTCAAGAGTATGGAGACCAAACTAGAGAAGTATGAAATTAAAAAGAATGGCCTAGTTGGTGCCTCTAAGGTAACCTTTTCCTAATGCCCGAACTTCAATGAAATTAGGGAGAAACCGTGGAAGTGAAAAACGATGGTAGATGGTTAAGAGACTTAACATCACCCATGATATATTAGTATAGGTCAATTCCTCTAAAAAAATACAAGAAACATTGTTAGTGGTCCATAGAGAACTTTGATCCCTTGTGCGGAAACCCCTGCAACAGTTTATCTCAAGAATGTGTACAGAATGAGATCATGAAGTCAATGAACAAGGGCATTCAGAATGAGCTATGAACAAAGAAGAATGGGATTTTGTAAGCAGCATGAGCAGTGTTCATATAAATTTAGATGCAAAGATGACAGGAATCGATGACAATGAGATTATAGCATTCAAACACACAAAAAGCCAAACACTCACACTTACTTAAGGGACAGGTAACACCCTAGTGACTAAGCACTACACCCAAGGTCTTTCTAAGGAACTCAAACCGAAGAAGTTTAAGGGATTTTGTAAAAAAATCAGTTTTTTGATGCTCAGTGGGTACATGTTCAAGAACAACAAGGCCCTCTTCCACTAACTCTTGAATAAAATAATGATGAATGTTAATGTGTTTGGTGCAAGAATGTTGGACTGGTTTTTTGAAATGTTTATGGCACTAGTGTTATCACAGAAAAGAGTGAGAGTGTTCTGATCTATCCCATAATCATGAAGCATTTGCTTCATTCACAGCATTTGTGCACAACAACTCCCTGCAGCAATGTACTCAGCCTCAGTAGTCAAAAGGGAGAGGGCATTTTGCTTTTTGCTATGCCAGGCAACCAAATTATTTCCAAGGTAAAAACATCCCCTAGATGTACTCTTCTTATCATCAGCGCACCCTGCCCAGTCGGCATCAGAAAAACCAATAATTTCAGCTGTAGTATCGGTAGAAAACCAAACCCCATACCCCAGTGTCCCATTAACATATTTAATGATGCGTTTGACCGCAAGAAAATGAGACTCTTTAGGACTGGCTTGGTAACGGGCACAGACACCTACACTAAATGCAATGTCAGGATGACTGGCTCTGAGGTAAAGAAGACTCCCTATCATACTCTTATAAAGGATAAGATCAACATCAGTACCAGAGGAATCTTTGGAAAGGTGAAGACCGGTGCTCATGGGAGTGCGTGCATGTTTGGCAGACTCAAGACCAAACTTTGACACAAGATTTTTGGCATACTTAGTCTGAGACACAAAAATACCTGAAGGAGACTGTTTAATTTGAAGACCCAAGAAATAAGACAACTCTTCCATCATGCTTATCTCAAACTCATGTGTCATGCAATCCGAAAAATATTTCACAAGATGATCAGCAGTGGATCCAAACACAATATCATCAACATAAATCTGAGTAACAAGAATATGAGACTTAGTATGTTTCACAAATAAAGTCTTATCCACACTACCCTTTGAAATTCATTATCAAGAAGAAAGGTAGTAAATCTATCATACCAAGCCCGAGGGGCTTGTTTCAATCCATACAAAGCCTTGTCTAACTTGTAGACATGGATTGGACATTTAGGGTTCTCAAACCCTTTTGGTTGCTCAACATAAGTCTCTTCTTTCAAGTACCCATTAAGAAAGGCACTTTTTACATCCATTTGATACAATTTGAAACCAAGAAAACATGCAACACCAAATAAAATATGAATAGATTTGAGATGTGCAACTGGGGAAAACGTCTCATCATAGTCAACACTCTTTACTTGTGTGTAGCCTTGAGCAACCAACCTAGCTTTATTTCTAACCACAGTACCATTTTCATCAGATTTATTCTTAAAGATCCACTTGGTACCTATCACATTCATGTCTCTAGGTCTGGGAACTAAAGTCCAAACATTGTTACGTTCAAATTGACCTAATTCTTCATGCATAGCATTGACCCAACTATCATCTAGTAAGGCCTCTTTTATATTCTTAGGTTCAATTAATGAAACAAAACACATATGAGATACTTCATCCCGAATTTGTCTTTGGGATTTTATTTGATCCAAGACACTTTCTATCACTTGTTGAACTAGATGATTCAGTTTCACCCTTGCTGATGGTTTGAACTTAGGACTTGTGGTGACAGAGGCATCAGAAGTGGTGTCTCTCTGTGCACTCTTTGGACTCTGACTTTCCTAAGAAGTTGGTGATGTCTCAACTTCTTGTGCTTGGATCTCAGCTTCTCTTTGACTTTATGGTTCAGTGTCCAGGATTGGAGGCTCACCATTTTCTTCCTCATTTGTCACTGAAGTGGGAGAACCTGTGTCATCTATAACCACATTGATCGATTCCATTAAAGATGAAGTTCGTAGGTTATAGACTCAAAAAGCCTTACTAGTGGTTGAATACCCTAGAAAAATACCTTTATCACTTCGGGAGTCAAATTTGCCCAGAGGCTCTCTATCTTTGAAAATGTAACACTTACTCTCAAAAGTTTTGAAGTATTTTACACTAGGTTTCAATCCCTTCCATAATTCATATGGAGTTTGTAAAGTGTCGGGCTTTAAATACATATGATTTATGACATAAACAGCAATATTTAGGGCTTCAGCCCAAAACTTTGGAGGAACTTTCTTACTAAGGAGCATGACCCTAGCCATTTCTTCAACAACCTTGTTCTTCCTTTCAACAACTCCATTTTGTTGTGGAGTAATAGGTGCAGAAAATTCATGCTTAATTCCATGCAAATCACAAAAATCCGAAAACGAACTGTTTTCAAACTCATGACCATGATCAGTTCGGATTCTTATGATACGCCCAATGGAAACACCTTGTTCATTTTGGATTTTAAGGACTAAAGCCTGGAAAGTATAAAACGTATCAAATTTTTCTCTTAAAAAATTTACCCATGAAAAACAAGTAAAATCATCAATAGATAAAAATATGTATTTTTTTATCTCCAATGCTTTCAGTGCAAGTAGGTCCGATTAAATCCACGTGAACCAATTCAAGAGGACGTTTGGTTGTAAAGTTGTTCACCTTTTTATAAGGGGCACGGGTTTGCTTTCCAACTTGACATGGTTCAGATTCTTACCCAGCTTAGGTACGCCTCTTACAAGCTCTTTGTTGACTATCTTAGTTAGGTCTTTGAAATTCATGTGACCTAATCTTTGATGCCATAGATCAATGTTACTTATGATGGCTGAGTGGCAAGTGAGATCATTAGTAGTAACAATCCCGTAATAGTTATTAGATGTGCGAACCCCATACATGACAGTATTTCCTTTTTTATCCAAAATTTCACATTTATTTTTTGAAAACAATACTTCATAGTGGAAATCACACATTTGACTGATGCTCAAAAGATTTGCTTTAAGGCCCTCAACAAGTAAAGCATTTTCAAGCTTGGGAAGACCTGCCACACTAATAGAGCCCTTACTAATGACTCTAGAACTGCCACCATCTCCAAAGGTAACAATTCCGCCTTCATATTTTTTAAGGGAGGTGAAGTAGGATTTGTCACCAGACATGTGACGAGAGCACCCACTATCAAGATACCACATGTGTGAGTTACGTGCTTTAGAGCAGTGTGAGCAACTAAATAAGTCAAGTCATCTTTTCTCACCCATATCTTTTTGGTCTTAACAAAATCAGGATTGGCGGTCTTGGTAAATATCTTAGCATTGTGAACACCCTCATGTATCTTGGTGTTCCGCCTAGACAAGTAAGCTTCTCTCATAACCCAAAAAGTATTAGAATTTATACCCTTTTGAGACACCTTACCAAACAATTCAAAGCAATAAGGACGAATGTGGCCATACCTACCACAATGATGACAAACAAAAATAGGTTTTACCTCCCTTTTGTTGATCTTACTCCCATTAGGTAGATGAAGAGAGGGATCACCCTAGTGCACTTTCAGCTTTCCCTTTGCTTAAGTCTTCAGGTCATGAGATGTAGAGGCCTGTCCCTTGTGAGTTGTCGCATTACCATAGCCTAGCCCACTTTTGTCACAACCCATTTGTTGAGACCCAAGGATGTTTTCTAATGATTTGGAACCTTTGTTCCACATGGCAATTGTGGCTCTTGCAATTCTGAGTTCTTCATCTTTACGAGAAATCATCTCTTCTAATGTAGCTTGTGACATCTCAAGGCTTTCAATCTTCTTTTCATATGTGGAATATACTTTCAGGAGTTCATTCCTTTCAGTCTCACAAGATAGAAGTTTCCCACATAGGTCTTGCCTGTCACTAGAGATCCTGATGACATTCTACTTTGCTGTTATAAGTTCTCTTTTTAGCTTGACATTCTCGCTTTCACATGCTTTGAGCTTGAGAGTGAGTTTGTCATTGATCTTGGACAAATTCTGTCATGACCCGAACCCACCCCTATAGATTAAGGTCATAACCGGCCAGTAATCATGAGATTACCTACGGCCTCAAACCTGATATAGATTTAGGATTAATAATATAGGGCCAGATGCGGAAGCAAACTTAAAAATTTTTCCAATGAGCTATGCTTACATGGCATATCAAGACGTTTCACATATACTTAATAATAACTCACACCACATAACAGTAGTTAACATTTTGTATACCCAGGATCATTCAAACACATAGTCAGCTAAACCAAAAGCTTTATACCTATAAACGGCCTATCATGACCAATAGAAATAGCAAAAGAAATACAAAAGATCATAAACAAAACCTCTTGCGTGAGGCACCTGGACTAACTTCACAAAACTCGGGTTCCTTTCTTAAATTCCACTAAGGCTGGGGTTGAATGTCCTTTTGCTCACCTACATACATATAAATAAGAGTGAGCTAACGCTCAGTGAATAATATCAAAATAAAGAGGTTAATGAATGAGATTCGTTCATAAATGAGTCATACTCATAATGTAAACATTTGAACCGCTATTCTTATTCACATTAGATTTACCAATCTTAACAAAGCAAGATGACCTCGGGTCCAACACATCATATCCGTATGCAAAACGACCTTAGGTTCAAATCTTATATAAAACGAGACGACCATGGGTCCATCTATACAAAACGACCTTTGGTCCAACCAACTCTTTATTCAAAACGACTTTTGGTCCAATTCAAATATATCAAACGGCCTCGGGCCCAATTCAAATATATCAAATGGCCTCAGGACCAATTCAAACATATCGGGCATATCAAACGGCCTCGGGCCCATTCTCTTTATATTTATATCCATGCGTATTTCATATTCATGATCATGATCTCTTTCATTCAAACGGCATTTGGCCCATCACGGTATTCAAACATATCAAATGACATATTCAAACGGCCTTTGGCCCATCTTTGCATTCATGTCTAACAGCCTTTGGCCAAATCGTTCATATCCAACAACCTTTGGCCCAATCATTCATGTCCAACGGCCTTTGGCCCAATTATTCATATCAAACGGCCTTCGGCCCAATCATTCATGTCAAACGGCCTATGGCCCAATCATTCATGTCAAACAGCCTTTGGCCAAATTCAGATATATCAAACGTATCTTATACGAAATTAGGCATATAGAATACTCATTCATATTTCAAATCAACAAATCCATGAAGCTTATACAAAAGTAGCATTTGGAAAGTAACATACTTGAAAGTATCTTTACTAAGATATTACTCATTGTGTTCTGCCGGTGGATTCGTCCTTATGCTCGACCGTACATAATACATAACACATATCGGGTCACAAACGATTCAATCCATTCTTAATTCATACATTCCTCTTAGGCCTCTTTCTTATCTTCTTGATTCATTTACAATGCGCAATGTATGCCTAAGAGTGCTTAGAAATGAAAAAGAACGGAAAACGATACATGAGACCACTTTTCAAAATTTCTGAAACAGGGCTCCCCGCTTGAGCGGACCCCTTTGGTTTGCAAAAGTATTGGTTGCCTCAAATTTACGCTCGAGCGTGACTTCGGACGCTTGAGTTGAGAGTCGACATATATGACTGACGCTCGAGCCTGAATCTCCCCGCTCGAGCGTACATCAAAGTCTGCAAAAGTTCTGGGAACTCACATTTCACGCTCGAGCGGCCATTACCCCGCTCGAGCGGGATTGATGAATTCTGGGTTTTCCAGCAACCATTTTGAGCTTCAAACTTGCATTCAAGCCAATGTAACTTGCATATTATGACTCATAGCTCACATACACATTTACTAACATGATATAAACACCAAATTACAACATTATGAAGTCTAATTTCCATGAATCAATTTCATATTCATACAATCCTTGCCAAATTTATCTTCAAAACATGTAGTTGAGTCCCATAGCCTCATTTTTCATGAATGCATGTCTTAAATGACTTCCAATTCAACTCATTTAACATGTCTTATACACAAACATGAAAGCCTATAATAAATTGTCACTTGCATGCACTCATTGATTTCAATTCATCATGATCAACATGCTTTACATTCAAATATGCAACTACAAGGCAATTTCTTACATGCGTGCATTCATAGACTTCAAATTCATCATAATCAACTCCATTCATGTTCTTGATCACTATTTACCTTTGAATTCATATAATTACAACTTAAACACATGAATTCATATCAAATTACTTACCTAGAGGCTCCAATATTCACAAATGTAGTTAAATCTTGAGTGTAGCTTCCAAATTCATAACTTTGAGCCAAAATGCACAAATTCTCCCTCATTCTCTCTCTAGAACCGGCCCTCTCTCTCTCTCTCTCTCTAGAGTGTGTTTCAGATTTTGAGCTCAAATATATGGTGAGTTTAAGTGTATAAGGGCCTATTTATAGGCTCATTTAATTAAACTTGGTTAAGGCTAATTAGTTGTATCCAATTCAATCAGTTTAATCTAATTATTTTGGTCCAAATCAATTTCTAATTAAATTTCACTGTAGGCTATAAAATTATGCCAATCACAATGGCGTAGTCAATTTCGATTTCTGTGGACGATAAGGCCTTCAATTTTCAGTTCAAAGCACAGATTCTAACAGATTTTCCTACGGTGAACAGATACAAAGCCAAAACCACATATAATCATGCAATTAACACCCAAATTCAAATTAAGCACATAGTTACAAACATAAGCATGATTAATTAACATAGTACAGGGCAAGGTAATCACAATCTTCCCCCTCTTTAGGAAGTTTGGTCCTCTAAACTTATTTTTCCTTTAGTCGAAATCAATTTGGAATACTTTTATTCAATGGTTCCAATCCTTTTGATAGTCATTTGCTCAGTCTCTAAATCAAGTGACACTCTGTCCTTAATCAATCAGAGACTTACCTTTTTCCGCCATACAAGGCTTTGCACGGTGCCACACCGAAACTAGAGTGTAAGCTGCTGTTATAAGCAGAGTCTACCAACGATGGATAGATTTTTCCAACTTTCCTGAAAATCTAAAGCATACATTTGGAGCATTTCTCCCAAAAAGTTCTTTCTAATTATACATCGATTTTCGGATGGAAAGCAGCACTGATTCACAATTCAGTTCCCATTGCCTCTTGAAGGCTTGCCAGAGTCTAGGCACAATTTAGGATTCCTATCTCCATCCCGAGATAGAGAGAGATTGAAGTAGCTCCGCCTATATCTGATGTTCGACTTTGACTTGTTGGCACTGAAAATATTTAGACACAAATTCAACAATTTCCTTCTTCATAATAGGTCACCAACATATTTACTTCAAATGTCAGCTAACTTTACCATAGAAGTTTGGTCTATTCCCTTGTCACCGAAGTTCAATTCATTCTTCAATAATTCTGCAATTCACAACCTAATTCGGTATTTAGTTTAGTGACTCATCACAGTTATTCAAGGTCAATCAAAAGTCTTCGGGAATATAAAGTGGATCCCGACACTGGTTCCCGAGTCAATAAAGATAACAACAAAGCAATCAACCACACGACGCATATAATTCATATATCCCCATAGTATCGATTGTAAAGTACAATAATATCGAAACAGTCAATTTCTAACATAATACACGTGTTCTCAATTCATTCAATAGTTTACAGTTTACAATTCAGTTCAATGTTTGATTCCATGTTCCATCAAGTCTTTCAATGTTATCTGATAGTTGTCAATGAGCATAAAGCAATCCGTATATTATTCCTGTACGGGGAGCAAATATTTAGGCAAGCCCGTATTCCTTTCTTCCAAGTTCCTGTCTGTCCGATCGACCTGCGAGCACAACGGCGGTGAGCTACCCGGCGGTGTGTGGCCGAAAAACCCCTCCGACGATCTAATTAGCACACACCTTAGGGACAGGAGAGAGAGAGAGTGTTTGGTGTAAGTATTTCTCTTACCAAATGTTCATCTGTCTGCGTATGGGGGGTGCAGACATGCTTATATACCCTCTGCGCCCCATATCCACTCCCAGTCATCTCCTGACACGTGGCTCCGCTATCCCATCTGTCAGCATAAACCTTGCTGAACATCACCTAATCTCAACTGCCTGCCTTCTCAGCTGGAGCTCGGCAGCCGAGCTTCTCTATCCACGGCCGTGCTGTGCTTCATACCTAAGCACTTCACTGGCTAAGCCTAAGGAGGACCGGGCTAGGCGGCATCTCGGCAAAGCCTAGCCCGGGACACCTCCTGTGGTCGGCCTTCATGCCGATCAAACGATTACCTCGGCTGACCACGCCTTTCCGGGCACCGGTCACTCAGCTTGACTGGCTTAACCATCGCCTGATCAAGCAGCTCGGTCCAGCCGAGCACTGCCTTGCCGAGCAGCTTCTTTACGGTCTGGGGCGGCACATACTTGGCCCAACTCCTGCATGGCCCAAGTCCTGGCAGCCTATCTCCAGGCGGATCGCCGGTCATCTCGGCCCCATGCACCATTAGGCTCTCAACCTGCTCGGCCGTTGCCTCGGCCCAATTCCAGATCATAAATCTCCCTCTCAATTGCCCCTTAATTCCGTCCACGCGAGCGTGACTGGGATTACCTATACTTTGACCGGGGTAACATTTCTTCGGTCTTCAAAATGCCAAAGGGCGACCGGGCTAGTTAACATTACTGTCTGCAAACTTGCCCGGTTATACTCCTCGGCTGACGTCCTCTTCTTTGAAAGTAGCCCGGTTAGCTCTTCGACTCTTCAACCTGTCTCTTCAGTTCTGACGTCGCCATAAATGGGGACACGTGGCGGGCTGCCATTGGTTCTCGAGCAGCCCCCCCGCCGTTTTTCCAGAATTTAAATTTGGGCGGTCTCTTTTGTCTATACATACAAGACCTTTCGTCCTCATTTTCCTCCTACTGTCTTTCTGCAATCCGACTCGCCAGAGCTCTAGCATTTTCCTCCAAGCCCCGCTTGCCATTCTTTGCATTTGTGCTCGAAGGAAAAGTAATTACCCTTCACTGGTAAGACCTTCAATCCCTCTTTTGTTGCTATCTTCTTTAATATTTCATACATTAGGGCACTAAAACTTAGTTCTTAGGGCATAGGCCATAGAAACCGTCCCAAACCTCCCACTGTTCTTGGTGTTCTTTATTTTCGCTGATGAACCTCGAAGAACTGGGGCGGACCGGGCTCCAGGTCTTCGTTTGATCCAAAAACCATATCGACCGTGCAAATAACCTGTTAGAATCAACCGCAACACTAACCGGGATAACAAAAGGCCTTGGGCGCTCAACCGGGCTAAAATCTGGTCTGCTTGGGCGGCCGAGTTCCTTGGTTAGCTTCACAACCGAGGTGGTTTGGCACTTCCAGAAGGCTGAGCTATGGCCAAGCTCGCTTTGCACAACCGCACTCCCTCTTACACTTGCCCTCTTTTTCCTGCAGAGTCCAAGGGGACCATTGACCATTCCTGAGGCTCCCAAATACCGAGCAGCCAACAATCACTAGTCAGTGCCAAACTTCCTCGGCCGGGCTAATTTAGCTAGACGTTCATGGGGAAATTTCGGTTTCTCGTGGATACTCCGGCTGCCCTAGCCGCGTTCAGGGAGGAGTACGGCATCCCGGTCGATGTCCACCTTGAGCTAGCGGAGATTGAGACAACGCCTTGGGGAAGAGAGGAGTGCCCTTTCACCGTGCTATCCATCGTCGAAGGAGGTCTTCGTTTTCCACTCAACCCATTGATCACCGAGTTCTTGCGCCGAACCGGGCTAGCACCAACCCAAGTATCCACCAACACATACCGGATAATAAACGGCGTGCACGAGCTAAACAACCGGTTAGGCATAAGCCTAGGTTTAGCCGAGATCCTGCGCCAATACACCCTAGGCCACACCAGCGACGGCCTCACCTATTATCTTAAGATTAGACTGGGTAGAGAGAAAATCGTGACTGGCACACCAGACAAGGATCTTCACGACGATGATTTCTTCTAGGTGTCAGGAAATTACGAGACAGCCGCGGTACCGGGCTGATGATAAGCAAAAACTTTGGCAGCACATGTAAGCTGCACAAATTAGCTCGGTTAATATACTTTCTTCATGTTTCTGTATTTAGTCATTTTCTTTCTTGTTTCTTTTGCAGCAATCTAAGCCTTGCAAGCCAACTATCATTTCCCCAACGTAGAGGCAATCAGGACCGTGCTCCGCTACCACGACCGAGATTGCAACCAATTGCTCGGCTATAGTCCCTCATACAGATACTCCGCTCCCCCCCGGAGTAAAGTTACAGACTTCCTCCGCGCTCCAACACCTCCACCAGATCCAACTCTGCCAGACGTTCCACTCATTCGCTTGACAGAGGAGCAAGAGATGGCCAAACGAAGCAGAATCAAGAACCTGCTCACCCCCACGTCTGCCGAGATGCCGAGCGTTGTCACCCGCTCGCCAGCCGCAGGTCAATCCAGCGGCGTCGTGGTCGCTCTTGCCTCTCCAGCGACCGGGCAGTCCAGCCGAGAACCTGCTGCTCGCCGTGCTGGTAAAAGAGCTCGCGGAGACCCAACTGCCGAGCTTGTCGCCGAGCTGACTACCGAGCAGCCATTTGACACTCTTGTCCCAGTGCCGGCCTGGCGTCCACAGCTGAAGCACCGGGGTCAAGACATCCCGGCCACGGCTTCGATCAAGGGCGATAAAGAGCATTTGCTCGCCTTCGATCTTACCAAAGCTCTTCTTTTACCGAGCGACGTGGTCGGCAGCGACTACGTCCCTGACACTCGGTTGATAAAATCATCAGTGAAGTCTATGGCTAGGGTAAGTCAATGTGCCTTTGAAATTTTCACAAGTGTTTGCCCGGTTCCTTCTCTAATCAACTTTGCTTCTTGCAGGACATTCAGAAACAACACCTAGTAATGGAGCGCATCCATAGACTTCGGCAAAAGGCCAATGACACAGCCAGCCAAGTCCAGAGCCTCCAAGCCGAGCTCGGCCGGGCAAAGTCTTCACTTGAGATGGCTAATGCAGACAACAACAGACTGCTCGGTCAACTGGATGCGACCGTGAAAAAACAGGATGAGCTCCAGACCGAGCTAAACGCGCTCAAAAAGTCGCAGAAGAAAGACTGCCAGGATGCTAACAACGCCGGCTTCAACGAAGCCGAGGAGAGCTATAAGAAACAAGTCTTTGCAACACAAGACATTTACTTCAAAGCTGGTTGGAAGTCCGCCTGCGAGCATCTCGGCCAGGGCTCTGACACCGACATATTTGCCAATCCTCCTCCTGCTTTCCTACCGGTCTACCTCGTGCCTTACGTAAACGACGTCTTCAGCGGGTTGCAAGCTGAGGCCGAGGAAGGGCTTGAAGAGGGAGACACAGAGACAGATGCAGAGGTAGAGGATGCCGAGGTGCAGGAGCAGCTCGGCCATGACGAGCCCGGTGCCCAAGACAAAAGTCCAACCATCAACCTTGAGGCTGCCGAGGACGAGTTTACCAATCTCTCCCCCTTAGTTTAGTTTTCTTTTCTTTTTATATGTTTGCTTTCTGCGTTTCTGATGCAATCGGGCTCTGTCCCCACCTTTTGTATTGACTTTCTATCAATGAAAAACTCTAATTTTGCCAAGTGTTTGCACGGTTGTCATCAATTCCATCTTCAGCAAAACATCTCGGTATAAATCATAGATTGAACAAAACACCTCGTCAACCGGAATACATAACTCGGTTGAAGTACTTAAGCAGAACAAAACGGCAACTTCATAAACCGAAATAACCATCTCGGTTGGTAATAACAAAGTTGAACAAATCACCAACTCTTCCAACCGGAGTAAATCATCTCGGTTTTTACATTAAAACAACAGTCCAAGTGCTAAAGCAAAATTACTTCTATATATTGACAAAAAGAATTACATTCTGCAGTGCAAGCCAAAAAATTCCTTTGCACAAGAAAAGAAAGCAAAAGCTTAGAAATAATACAGTTTCAGGTTGGCCGCATTCCATGGCCGGGGTATTGCTCTTCCCTCTAGATCCTCCAAGTGGTAAGCCCCCTTGCCCGCCAGACCGGTGATCTTGTAGGGTCCTTCCCAATTTGCCCCTAGTTTGCCTTCACCTGGCACCAGGGTGTTGCCCATAACTTCTTCAAGACCCAATCACCCACCTTGAACGGTCTGGGGTGCACCGTTTTATTGTACTTCCTTGAAAGCTCTTGTTGGTAGGTAGCGATGTGGATGAGAGCCTTTTCCCGGCGCTCTTCTACTAGATCCAATTCCAGAGCAATGGCGTCGGCGTTCAGCTCGGGCTCAAAACTTTCACTTCTGAGAGTGGGCATGCCTACTTCCAAAGGTATGACCGCCTCCATGCCATAAGCCAAAGCGAATGGAGTTTCCCCGGTAGAACGACGAGGGGTAGTTCGGTATGCCCAAAGGACGCTGGGAAGTTCCTCCACTGGCTAAGCTAAGGAGGACCGGGCTAGGCGGCATCTCGGCAAAGCCTAGCCCGGGACACCTCCTGTGGTCGCTTCCATGCCGATCAAACGATTACCCCGGCTGACCACGCTCTTTCCGGGCACGGTCACTCAGCTTGACTGGCTTAACCATCGCCTGATCAAGCAGCTCGTCCAGCCGAGCACTGCCTTGCCGAGCAGCTTCTTTACGGTCTGTGGGCGCACATACTGGCCCAACTCCTGCATGGCCCAAGTCCTGGCAGCCTATCTCCAGCGGATCGCCGGTCATCTCGGCCCCATGCACCATTAGGCTCTCAACCTGCTCGGCCGTTGCCTCGGCCCAATTCCAGATCATAAACTCCCTCTCAATTGCCCCTTAATTCCGTCCAGCGAGACGTGACTGGGATTACCTATACTTTGAGGCGGGGTAACATTTCTTCGGTCTTCAAATGCCAAAGGGCGACCGGGCTAGTTAACATTACTGTCTGCAAACTTGCCCGGTTATACTCCTCGGCTGACGTCCTCTTCTTGAAAGTAGCCGGTTAGCTCTTCGACTCTTCAACCTGTCTCTTCAGTTCTGACGTCGCCATAAATGGGACACGTGGCGGGCTGCCATTGGTTCTCGAGCAGCCAACCCGCCGTTTTCCAGAATTTAAATTTGGGCGGTCTCTTTTTGTCTATACATACAAGACCTTTCGTCCTCATTTCCTCCTACTGTCTCTCTGCAATCCGACTCGCCAGAGCTCTAGCATTTTCCTCCAAGCCCCGCTTGCGCATTCTTTGCATTTGTGCTCGAAGGAAAAGTAATTACCCTTCACTGGTAAGACCTTCAATCCCTCTTTGTTGCTATCTTCTTTAATATTTCATACATTAGGCACTAAAACTTAGTTCTTAGGGCATAGGCCATAGAAACCGTCCCAAACCTCCCACTGTTCTTGGTGTTCTTTATTTTCGCTGATGAACCTCGAAAACTGGGGCGGACCGGGCTCCAGGTCTTCGTTTGATCCAAAACCATATCGACCGTGCAAATAACCTGTTAGAAATCAACCGCAACATAACCGGGATAACAAAAGGCTTGGGCGCTCAACCGGGCTAAAATCTGGTCTGCTTGGCGGCCGAGTTCCTTGGTTAGCTTCACAACCGAGGTGGTTTGGCACTTCCAGAAGCTGAGCTATGCCAAGCTCGCTTTGCACAACCGCACTCCCTCTTACACTTGCCCTCTTTTTCCTGCAGAGTCCAAGGGGACCATTGACCATTCCTGAGGCTCCCAAATACCGAGCAGCCAACAATCACTAGTCAGTGCCAAACTTCCTCGGCCGGGCTAATTTAGCTAGACGTTCATGGGGAAATTTCGGTTTCTCGTGGATACTCCGGCTCCCTAGCCGCGTTCAGGGAGGAGTACGGCATCCCGGTCGATGTCCACCTTGAGCTAGCGGAGATTGAACAACGCCTTGGGGAAGAGAGGAGTGCCCTTTCACCGTGCTATCCATCGTCGAAGGAGGTCTTCGTTTTCCACTCAACCCATTGATCCACCGAGTTCTTGCGCCGAACCGGGCTAGCACCAACCCAAGTATCCACCACACATACCGGATAATAAACGGCGTGCACGAGCTAAACAACCGTTAGGCATAAGCGTAGGTTTAGCCGAGATCCTGCGCCAATACACCCTAGGCCACACCAGCGACGGCCTCACCTATTATCTTAAGATTAGACTGGTAGAGAGGACTCAACTGCCTGTCATCACAGCTGGAGCTCGGCAGCCGAGCTGCTCCATCCACGGCCGTGCTGTGCTTCATACCCAAGCACTTTACTGGCAGATGCCTTCGTGAATTTCGTACAAGAAGGCCTCCACACTACTCGGGTGCACGCACTTTAGATAAGGACCGGTGAAGGACTTTTTATACAACGCACCAGCTGGAGAGAGCCAAAACCGCTCTGACTTCACCCGGACTTTGTGTGCTTCTTTCTTGTCAGTTGGTAGAGTCCGGTCTCTGAGGAATAAGATCAAGGGGTCCATCCAGGAAGGACCTAGCGTGGTGTAGAGTACATCCGTCTACCCGGCGTCTTCAATGCTTGGCCGTGGAAGAAAGTCAATTAACAGGGGGTTTGGAGACGTACTATCTACCATGGAAGCGAGGCCGGCTAGCTCATCAGCTCGGCTGTTTTTTTCACGGCCAATCTGTTGGACCCTGATTGCCTGAAACTGCTTGATATGTTCCCTGACCAGAGCTTGGTACTTCGCCATTCTGTCATCCTTTGCTTCGTAAATCCCAGAGACTTGGTTAACCACAAGCTGGGAATCACTGTACACCAGTAGCTCGGCAGCCTTCATTTGAATAGCACTCTTGAGCCCGGCGAGAAGGGCCTCGTACTCAGCCTCGTTGTTAGATGCTAGGAAGCCAAGCGTGATAGAATGTTCAATGGTTAGGCCATCCGGGGAGATAAGGACGGTACCTAGGCCGGCACCGTGACGGTTGGACGCTCCATCAACAAAAAGCTTCCACATTTCCCCCACAAAAAGCTTCCAGCAGTCTGATGGGTCCTGAGAGTTGCGAAGGGCAATGAGATCACGGTTCCTTGGCTGTCCGGTTTCAAGTTCTGGGTTGATTGGTTCCACTCCAGCCCCTCTTGGTGATTCGACACCGGACTCAGCAAGTCGGTCCACAATGCTTAAGTTCGTAGGCGAATCACCAGGTTGCGGTATTATGTCGGCCGCAGGCTCTGTGCTGAGTAGTTCCATTTCTTCCCCCCGTGGTGATGCGGCACCGGACTAAGCAAGTCGGTCTACAATGCTTAAGTCCGTAGGCGAATCACCAGGTTGCGGTATTATGTCAGCCGCAGGCTCTGTGCTGAGTAGTTCCATTACTTCACCCTCTGATGACGCGGTACCGAACAGAGTGGGTGGGACAACAATACCCGACTCCGTCATCGCGTCATCGGTTGGTTGAATTGTACAAGTTGAGGGTACTGCGGTGGGGCACGCAAATTCCGCGTCGGCAACTCCACACAGTTGTGGTATCTCGGTCAGGCTTGCAGTCCCTTCTTCTTCGGCCGC